>VYXH01008480.1:458121-471043 GCA_013397275.1 Burhinus bistriatus | reverse complement strand
AAAGACCCATTTAATTATGCTCCCCCCCCCCCCCCCCGCTTTAGAATCTCATCTGCCTCAGTAATGGAAATGGAAAAGCCTTACTAGAAAGCCTGTGTCCCCTGTTATATAAAAAGGGACAAAATGGACATGTTTGATGTCTGAAGAAGTGCTGGCATGGCATTCCAGGGTATGCCAATTCATTTTGCCTCCTGTGTTATCTACCAGATTCATGATGGTACGATGTAAATGGTCTCATTGGGACCATCTGCATTACTCTTCAGAATAGAAACCATGGAACAGCTTACAGCAACATTAGTAGAAAACATGAGTTGATGTGAAGTATTCTAAAAGCTGGGTCGAATTCACACACGACAGGACTCCAGGACAGATACCTTTCTACAGTTCTTTCCAACCTGAGGGGGATACACTTTATTGAATCTTCATCTGTCAGTGGTGAATGGTTACAATGTCTTTGTGTTCTATTGCTGAGAGTCTAATTTTCTTGACAAGATCTTCTTGTGCTATAAGACAAGCTGTGAAGTAGAGAACAACCAGAATATTTTATCAGCTAGGCTTTAGCCTATTCCATTCATTAGATGGTTCTTCTGTTTTAAAAATGTGAGGGTATATGTAAGTTGCTGTTTTCATTTGCTATTAGTAGTCCGTGCATGAAGGCTTGTATCCTCACTGAAGTCAGTGACAAAGCTTCCATTGACCTTAGCATTGCAGGATCAGACCCTTAGTCATTAGCATGTTGTAAAAATGGCTGTTATCCCAGCCAATTTTAATGGGCCTGCCTACAATTGTCAGTTGTTTAACCTAAAAATTAGCTTAGCAATCACAGCTAAAATTACATGTCAGACTGTTGATGCATAGGAATACTTCATACTGAGTCACCAAGAGTCTTATGATGCTCTTAGAGTTTTATAATTATTAACATTCAAGCAAGAGATTCTGAAATTTGATAAAGACTGGAATTTCCACATGTGAAGGAGATTAGTTCTGATGAGAACATAAGATTTATATTCTGTAAACTCTGTTTTTTGTGTTAATAGTCCTATTCTTCTTTAAATAGCCGGATCTAGTCGCCCTCTTTGTACAACCAAACACAACTTTCTTTTTGCTACATTCATTCATATAAATCTGTTCAATCAGTTGTATCTTATAACAAGCCTGTTAACTGGGACACAGCTGAGGAGGTTTTTTTTTTTGTGTCAATTAAACAGTTAAATGAAACTAAAAGCAGCATGTCACAATCAAATAGCCAAGGTGTAGAGATACCTGAAATCTGAACATTGCTTAGTATTTTGCAAAATAGGTTTTCCACAGTTCCAAGGATTCTGGAGAGTCCAGGATTTAAAGGAAAATCCTGTTCTGAAGCTGGATTTTGCCACCTTTTTTAGTTGACGACATAACTGAAGTTTAAATTTAGTTTCATTACATAGGTGCTGATGTGGTGTGACTTTAAGAAGTAAAGACATTGTTTCCTGTTTGCTGGCTTAAGGCACATGATAAAAATGGATATGAGATCACAAGCTATATGTGGTGGTTTTCTTAAGGAAGCAAAACAAGTAGTAATTTGAATTTTTAGCATTTTTATGACAACTCTCACCCCCCCACGACAGTCTTGTGTTTCTTTGGGGATGGAGCAAAGCAATAAGGGCCATTATGAAATGAAACTGCTTGTTGTGCAGTTCAAGCTCAGAGTTTTAAGAGGAGGCACCTATCGGGGAAGGAAAATCTCATTGCAGGTCACATTAGGATAAGTTCTTTTGTAGAAAATGGAAGTGCAAGTAATGTGGTGCAGCTTAATATCAGAGTATTACTCAAAGCATGGATGCTACTTGGAGGTAATCCAAGTCTCCACCCTAAACAGAAAGGTATCCTTCCTTCTCAGGAAATTTCAGTTAATCCAATGGATTAGGAGTCCAGCTACTTCTTGAGAGATTTGTGAGTGTGATTTGAATCACAGAACAAATCATAGAATCATAGAATGGTTTGGGTTGGAAGAGACCTTAAAGATCATCTCGTTCCAACCTCCTTGCCATGGCAGAGGCACCTTACACTAGAGCAGGTTGCTCAAAGCCCCATCCAACCTGGCCTTGAACACCTCCAGGGATGGGGCATCCACAACTTCTCTGGGCAACCTGTTCCAGTGTCTCACCACCTTGAGAGTAAATAAGTTCTTCCTGAGATCTAATCTAAATCTTCCCTCTTTTAGTTTAAAACCATTTCCCCTCATCCTGTCGCTACTCTCTGATAAAGAGTCCCTCCCCATCTTTCCTGTAGGCCCCCTTTAAGTACTGGAAGGCTGCTATAAGGTCTCCCCAGAGCCTTTGCTTCTCCAGGCTGAACAACCCCAACTCTCTCAGCCTGTCTTCATAGGAGAGGTGCTCCAGCACCTGATCATCTTTGTGGTCCTCTTCTGGACTTGCTCAAACAAGCCCATGTCCTTGTGTTGGGAGCTCCAGAGCTGGATGTAGTACTCCTGGTGGGGTCTCACGAGAGCAGAGTAGAGGGACAGAATCACCTCCCTTAACCTGCTGGCCATGCTTCTTTTGATGCAGCACAGGATGCTGTTGGCTTCCTGGGCTGCGAGCGCACATTGCAAGCTCATGTTGAACTTCTCATCCACCAACACCCTCAAGTCCTTCTCCTCAGGGCTGCTCTCAATCCATTCTCTGCCCAGCCTGTAGTTGTGCATGGGATTGCCTCGATCCACATGCAGGACCCTGCACTTGGCCTTGTTGAACTTCATGAGGTTCACACAGGCCCACCTCTCAAGCCTGTCCAGGTCCCTCTGGATGGCATCCCTTCCCTCCAGCATGTCGACTGCGCCACACAGCTTGGTGTCGTCAGCAAACTTGCTGAGGGTGCACCCAATCCCACTGTCCATGTTGCCAACCATGTTGCCAACCAGGATATTAAACAGCACCAGTCCCAGTACCGACCTCTGAGGAATGCCACTCATCACTGGTCTCCACTTGGACATCAAGCCATTGACTGCAACTCGTTCTTTTAAGGATTTGAAATATGTTTGTTTTCTTGTTTGTTTTCATTCATTGTAGTATATCACTCATGTATTTATTAAGATAAATCTATGTCTCTGTTATATTTGTGTGTGTAAAAGCATACATTATATTTTTACCAACACACTTCTTTTTTGCATTTTTTAACCTTTATAGGAATAATTAAAATAATTGCATAATACTTGACTTTATGGTGTCATATTTTAATTACTCCCTTGTGTTGTGCAAAATAATTAATACAATCCCTTGTAAGAGACAAGATAAGGAAGAGGAAAAAAGCTTGTCTTACCAAGTTGAGAAAAACGATGGGGTGAAAAAGGAAAAGGATTAGTGATGTCAATTCACAGCAGCCTGCTGAAAACAGGAATGGAATCATTAGCTCACTGTAGAGAGTTCACAAGATTGGCATTCTATGACATAAATTTCAATTAATATAAACAATGTCTCAACACGAAAGTAGCAGTTGACCTGAGCTGAACCCAAGTTAGATGAGAGGCTCATTACCAGTAACGGTTAGCAAATAGGAGTTTTCCTGCATGTGCAAAGTGAAAAGCAAAGTTACATACCTTCAGAGCACTGACCAAACACTTCATTGTGCTGCTAACTCTCTAGGTAGAATTTGTGAATACTCAAAGACAGCGGTTGTGGAATGCTTCATTCTCATCTCACTTTAAAAGCAACCTACTGAGAAACCCACAGGAAGAAACACCACCACCCTGATACAATTTCTCATGCTGTCTACAAAAATGCAGTTTAGGATCTTTTCTGAACATGAATCCTAAAAGTGTTGAAGTTGATCCAATGTCTTTCAAATTAAACTCAAGATTCCCACTGACCTCAGTGAGTCTGGATTGGGTTTAAATTTCCTATTTTCTCGGGGAAGCATTAGTACTGTCAAAATGATTTTCATCAGTTTAAGCTGGATTTATGATTCAGTAGCCATTTATCATAAAATCATAGAATAATTTTGGTTGGAAGGGACTTCTGGGGGTCATCTAGTTCAAGTCCTGGCTCAAAGCAGGTCCAATGAGATGGCGTTGCTTAGGTCTTTGTCCAGATGAGTTTTGAATATCCCCGAGGATGGAAGTTCCACCTCCCTCGGCACCTGCTTCTGTGTTTCCAATCAGCATTTCCCATGTTGCGATTTGTGTCCGTTGTTTCTTGTCTTATCACTACGTACCTCTGAACAGTCTGCAGTTGAAGACAGCAATAAAATCTCCTCTTACCCTTCTCTTCTTACAACTGGACAAAGATGGTTCTGTAAGTCTCTCTTCATCTTGGTGGCACTCCACTGTACTTTCTCCAGTAAATTGAAGAATTTACTTACCCAGGAAGGACTAGGAGGTTGCTTACATAGCTTTGATTTAAATAGTTGTGGATAGTATCTTGCCTGTTGCTGTGTCATATAAAATGCTTTTTAACATCATTAAAAAACTCAGCTATGCAAAATAAAATATTACTATCTTTTATGACTCTCCTGAACCTCTCTGGGTTGACCCCTGTGCTACCATACACAGGAAGCTGATGGATCCTCAACAAAGCAGCTCGTTCCTTCCACTGAGGCTTAATGTCAAGTAAAAGTTGATTTCAGAAAGTGGAATACGCTCATCAGATCACATACACGTCTTGGATTTGTGTTCCTGTAGATTTTAACTGAAACTTCTTGCAGCATACTGTCCTGTACACCTCGGAAGAGGAACAGGGCCACCTTCCTGACAGGCCCACATCTGCCTGATCCTGGGCAGCGCAGGAAACTTTTTTAGATGTTGGTTGTAGTTAGAGCAGTCTTAGAGCTACTTTTTCTTGGTTTCGGTTACCAGAAAGGGACTGTTGGAGTAGCAGGTGCACCAAACTTACCCTCTCCCAACACCACCATGTCCTATCCTTCAGCTGATTAAGAAAGCACTGCGCTCTGATTTACTTCTCTGACATCCAGGGATTTCCCAGATGAATAATTAGATCAGCTCTCTGTTTATTGTGTTGCTGGAATGGAAGCTAATATTTAGCCACTGTATCTCACTACCTCTTTACCTCCTTAAAATATGTACTATCTAAGCAAGACTACTGCCTATGACTTTTGTTAATCAAGATACACAGAAAAAAATTTCCCAGGTAGCATATGCTTCTAGAGCGCCTTACATAATATCTTCATTAAAATGCCAATCACAGGGTTCTGCTAAGAGCCAGGTCAGACTGTGATCGGCTTTTTAGGCCATGTTCACTTTTGGACTTCTTGCCTGAGAAATTCCACAGGTTCACATGCTTGATTATGCAATTATTTTCTTGAATTCATTAAAAAACTCCCCCCATGCTCAGTTTACAGCCCCAAAGCTGATCTTCCTCATAATTTATATTCTGATAGTTAAAGGTCTAGAAACAGAAATACGGATTTTTCCTCTTAAAAACGATGGTTGTTAATGAAAATTCTCTAATATTTTGTGTTTTGCTCTGGGAAGACCAGCAGAGGGTGCCTGAGCTAGAGAGCAAGCCCCATCCCAGATTTGGGCTGGAACTGTTGAAAATATGAGTGTTGAAAATATGAGTGTAAAAAAAGAAATAAACTGTAATTTAGTGCTCTATTAAAACCAAAGAGGAATACATTAATGCAAAAGAAGGGAAAATAACTGTCTGAGGAAAACTGCACTATTAAAAGACTGTCAAAAAAGTAGTACTAATAATTGAGGAAAAAAAGTAGGGATTAGGAAAGGAGTTTTAGTTATCTGATTCTGTCATTGGCTAGCAGCTACTAAAGGATTGATTCTCTGAAGTATCTTTTTATGGGTTCTGGCTGACTGTAGCGGGTGCTCAGGGAGACGAAGCTCTGCAGAATCAGCCTTTTGGACACCACCATCTTTTCCTCCTCCTATCCCTCGCTTGATATTAAATATTGCAAGAGAGAAAGTTTTCACTAGTTCCCTGCACAAATAGTCTTTTCAGCACTGGTGCAATGAGAGAGTCCACACAGAAAGAAATCTTTCTAGATTAATCACAAGAGATTTAAATTGAATAAATATTCTTATATATATCTATATATTTATTTGGAAAATTCCAGATGTGGAAAGGGGGCACAAATCTTTCCATTGACTTTGGTGACCTTGAAACCCATCCCAGGATGATAGACACGGAATAGGGATCTAAGAATCAGAATGTAAATATCAATGATAGCATCTTCCTCTTCTTCACCATCAGAAGAGTTTTTTTCTGTATCAAGAAAGCAAGAAAGCTTCTTTTTTTAAAGAAAAAGATGAAATACTTGCTTTCCCTCACTTATCCAGATATGATATATTCGTATGACATGGTGTGTTCAGATATTTTCTAGTCTTACCTATAGCTATTCCTCTGAGGAAAAGTCCTTCATATATTTGTATCTTGACTTCTTCTAATAATTAATTTGAATAATCATGAAGAATTACATAGTACTAATGTCACACAAGCAAAATGGCATTATCATCAAAGGGAGTTTTGTTTAAATAACCTGAACATGTTCTGTATTTCTGTTATTTATATAAACACAGGTGATTTAGTCACACCCCTTAATGTAAACTACAGAAAGTATGTTATGAGAAGGAAATGGATAATACAACTTAAGGAGTCTGGGTTCCATCACTGTCCCATCATACTAAACAAATCTTATCTTCATATAAATGGCCCGTCTCCTGCAGAAAAGGTTGGAGTTTTTCTGGATTTCTCTTTTTGTTATTTCTCTGAGTAAAAGTGCTTTTAATGTCAATAAACAGGAAGAGAATTCAAAGTAGCATCGTCTAGAGGAACAAGCAGAGCTCAGACAGGCAGTGCTGAATAAAATTCACCCTTACGTGAAGGGCACATCTGGAACACTTAAGTCACATTCAAATATCCAGGTATGTCAGTGAGGAAGACTTGATGTGCAGGAGCTCTTTGTCTGGAGGCAAACGTTGTCCTTTAAAAAGGAGCATGCCCCTTTTAAACAGATATAGTTAACGTAGGTGTCAGTGAAAGCACGCCAAGCACTTTGCAAACAAAAAGCGAAGCCAAGCAGTTTATAATCTAATTCAAAAGTCATGGATGTGGAATTTGGAAGAAGGGCAGGGCCAAGTGTAGCTGCAGGTGGCTGGGATCACCGCAGAGTTTTACAGCCTCAAACAGAAGTGTCACACTGGGTAGAGGGTAGAAAATGGCTCTCGCTTCTTGTATTGAGGAAATTCTTACAGGGGACGCCACAAAAAGTCACCGAGCAACAACCAGGAGTCATCTACTTCTGTGTCTGAAGATGCTTCCTATATTTGTCCTGGCTGTCTGAATTAGAATTGTCTTGCTGCTGTGTATTTTTATTTTATTATTTTGTATTTTTCTATGATGCTCTGTTGTTATCAGATGTTTTTCTATGTATTTTTTCCTGTGGGAGGAAACAGTGAGGTGTAGGGAGGGGAGAGGAGAAAAGAATGATTTACTCACAGTTACACCAGTTTAACTTAGGGTTTGCTTAACTGAACAGTTTCAAAGACTTGAGTAACCACCTTTTCTATGTGTTTGCTACTAAGTAGAACGATCTGTGGACTTTCTAGTCCTGAGACCAACTGGCCTGACCTGGCTGATGTCTGTAGCCGATGCCCCTCAGACATACCCCACATTCCTTGGGACAGTGTTTGTGGGCAAAGCCATACCATGAACCATGATAACAGTTTAAAAGTATGGATGATCGTGTGCCAGTGTATGACTCCACACCTTGGCCCTGTTTGACTTACTGGTATAGATGTAGCTTACTCTGGTTTACTTTCTATTGCTTGAGAACGGGTTGTACTAAACTGCAATGCAGTGGCCAGGAAGGCAGTACCAACAGTTTTATTTACTGTTTTAAAAATGGATAGAAGACACAGTAGTTCAACTTGCCCTAATTAGAACTAGACTCCCAAGTTTTAAACTGCTGGGAACTCACACACAAAACCTTAACTAAACAGACTGAAATGAAAGGGAAGCAAGGAGTAAGTAAAATTAAGGAGAGATCTGAAGGAAGAAAAGATGGAAGTTGTTTCCTTCAAGTCTGTCTTTAAGTGGCCTCAACAAGAAGGCAGGCAGAAGGGGCTAAAACCCATGGAGATTGAACAAAGTGCTAAAAGCTGAAATGAGGGTAGATTAGGGTAGCGAGGAATGCAGAGGCTTAAGTGCACAAAAACTCAGACTTGAACTCAAGAAGGTAATTCTGATGCAGAAAGCAGACAGCTTGTGCAGTTTGTAAGCAATAGGAAACATTTCACTGCCATAGCCACAACAGAATTGTACCTCAAATCAGCGTCAGATCAAAGTGATTCCCGTATTTAAAAGCCTCGAATTGATGTCCCTTTTTAAAGTTTTCAGTAAATGTTATTACAAAAGAGACAACATTTTCTTAAATAATAATTTGCGGTTAAACCAGATATAAAATAAAAGCTATAGAAAGACAGATTTATGTTAAGAAGTATTTTTGGCATTCCGTTACATTTACATGGGACTGTCTTTGCCTGGATGTGTGTTTGTTTGTCTCCTCTTCTAGCAAAAACGAACCATATGGCACAGGTAACGCTGTGAAGCAGGTAGCATGGAGTCAAAACTGGCCTTACTTCACTTGCACTCATTTGATGACAGAGTCTCCCTAAAATTTTGTTTTCCTAAACAGAGCAAAGAGCTTTTCTCCTTAAAAGCTGTTTTGCTCACAGTGGAAGAGGAAATACAAGAAAAGGGAATATAGTGCTGCTCTACTTATTGCTATTCATTTTAATGTTATTGTAACCACATAAATAATTTAGTGAAGTAAGAGCATTTTTTAAATCTATGTTTTACACAGACACTGAAATAATCTCAGATAATTGCAATGGAGCTTTATTTACTCTAACATGGATCAAAGAAATTGCATCACAGTTCTGCTGAAAATATTCACACCCATGCTCTCCAAGTATTACCACCAGGGCTGGCATCATGTCATCTGAGGCCCCCTTGTAAAGATTCAAAGAGGAACCACTTCACCCATAAATCTGTGAAAATTTATTCATTTTATAGAATCATAGAGTCACACAATGGTTTGGATTGGAAGGGACCTTAAAGATCATCTAGTCCAACCCTCCTGCCATGGCCAGGGACATCTTTCACTACAGCAGGTTGCTCAAAACCCCATCCAACCTGGCCTTGAACACTTCCAGGGTTAGGGCATCCACAACTTCTCTGGGCAACCTGTTCCAGTGTCTCACCACCCTCAGAATAAAGAATTTTTTCCTTATACCCAAACTACATCTACTCACTTTCAGTTTAAAACCGTTGCCCATTACCCTGTCACTACAGGCCCTGTACAAAGTCTCTCTCCATGTTTCTTATAAGCCCCCTTTATATATGAAAAGGCCACAATAAGGGGTCTCCCCAGCACCTTCTCTTCTCCAGGCTGAGCAGCCGCAACTCTCTCAGCCTTTCTTTATGGGAGAGATGTTCCAGCCCTCTGACCATTTTCATGGCCCTCCTCTGAACCGCTCTGACAGGTCCATGTCTTTTTTGTGCTGGGGGGCCCCATAGCTGGACACAGTACTTCAGGTGGGGTCACACCAGAGCAGAGGGGGAGAAATGTGGGCTGCAAGCGCACATTGCCAGCTCATGTCCAATTTTTCATCCATCAGTATCCCCAAATCTTTCTCTGCAGGACAGCTCTCAATCCATTCATCCCCCAGTTCCACTGTGCCATTGCAATTTTGCACAGGTCTTCTCAATACTGCAGAACTGGAAAAAAAAAAAAAAAATGGAAACAGCATTCAAATCAAACATTTATTTCTGCCTTATTCCTTTGGCGACAGAAGGCAGGTTATCTTGCTTTTATTTACATTAAATGTGTCAATATAATTTGTGTAACTCTTAAGAATAAGGCACATTATCATGTTATGTGCTGAGTTTAATTGATCTGTTATCTGCTGCCACAGAGTCAACATGGGGAACCTCAGCAAGGTTCACAGCAGGGTGTGGAGCAAGACTGTGACCTCCCACGTTAGTAACTATTTCTCATGTTGTTTTCAGAGCCTGTACTTCAGCTTTACATTGGCTCTTGCACTTCACAACCGCAGTTAAGTACTTTGTATAGATATCAGAATATGTTTACTGAACTCCAAAGTGCTGTCTGCATCAGTCACAGCACAAAGTGCAACAGAACTGTCGTTCATTCTGTTGATGTTGAGTTTGACTTCGGTTGACTTTTAAAAACTGTTAGCAGTAATGGCCTCTTCAGGAAGTGAAAATTAGCTTCTTAGGTGGAAACTAAGTTCAAGCATTAGAAGGAGAAATATTTTATGCTTTCCTTGGGAATTTAGATGTTGGTCTAATCCAAGGTCTTTGTTATGATGTGATTCTTTAAAAGATGTTTCACTTTGCTTTGGTACTTTGTCAAACAGCTCTTCTCTAAGTTGTTGCTATCTCTGAAGGAACAAAAAGAGTGTATGCTGCTGTCAGCGCTCAAAGTTGTACTTCCAGAAGTAAAGTTAGAGCACTGCTGGCCATCAAGGTGAGACTGGAAGCTGGCAGCCCTGGACTCCCATCAATCTTTTGTCAGTTGCTTTGGGGTTGAGAAGAAATCTCACAGTCTGGCATGATTCAGATGGTTTACAGCAGCCATATGTAAAAGCTGCAGCCTGTGGTAGCTTTACTGCTTTTTAGCTGGTGGAGATCTCAAAAGAAATTTTTTAATAGACTCAGGTGTGTATAATTAAGATAAATCCTTAAGTATATTTATCTATTGTTAAGATAATAGTAATCAGATGAGCATATTTACTTTTTATAAGTTGGAAAACAGCAAGAATGGATGTGTAAAGGACCTCGCAACTTTTTCCAATGCTCTCCTTGCCACGTTTAGTCTGACACTGAGCATGCCTTCATGCCTGTCTTTGTAATCTTGGGGATAGACAGTAAAATCCCCACTGATGGCGACTGTGCAGGTGTACAAATACACAAGAACTGCGTAACGGAACTTTTTTTTTAACAGGAGAAATCTGTTTTACTCAGTTTTGTTGTAAAAGAAGGGCTGAAGCACAGAGTTAGAGGATAAATTCTCACCACTCACCAGTCGTAGGATACTGGGACCTTGTGAGCTTCTCCTATGCATCCTTCCTGTGCTCATTCTGAGCTGCTGTATACCCGTGTCTTTGGGGATAGCCGGCAAAATCCCCACTGGGAATATACTGTGCAGGTGCAGTGTACGTCTTCTTCCCACGTTATACTGCCTATTCTGGTGTGTTGTGGTGCAAAGCTCCACAATCATGTGTGCACCATTTGCACTTCGCACAAGGAAGAGATAAGACCCAGAAAATGTTTTACCAGAGCTTATAAAGATCTGGCAGGGATGGACAGCTGAACTTTGCAATGAGAAAATTTGTTCATCATGCCCTCATTTTTCACTGCAAAGTAAGAAAAATAGTGTACTTGCTATTTATTTATATTATTTGTGTTTTGTGTGGCATTAAGGTTCCATTGCGCTATGCATTGCCCTAACACAAAATAGTTCTCAACTCAGTAAACAAGAGAAAACAGGGAAATACAAAGAATACCTGTAACCATGATGTGTAACTGTGAACAGCCACAGTTCCTGTGATGGTCTTCCTTCGTAACCTCCAAAGGCCTGTTTCTATTCTGAAACACAACAACCATTTAATTAACAATTGGTTTGGACACAGCTGAGGATAGGTGCTATTTACAGAAAGAGTAGGTTAGCAATGTATTTTTATTTTTCTGTCAACTTTCCCTTGTTGTGTGGATTAGGTTCTGACTGATTTGCTGAAAAATCGGTCAGAACCTAAAGGTCTGGAGGTAGACCATGGCTGTGTTTTGCCTCAGAAAGCTGTAATGCAAATTTTGTGGCAATTCAGGTGTTGATGCATGAATCCTTTGGTCATAGATGGAGCTGGGACAGACTGGCAGCTGCGTGCGGTAAATGTGGCCATCCCATGCTACGACTTCTGATAGATCAGGGGCCTTAGCCCATGAGATTTTGGGAACAGGGTCTATGTGTCCCTCTGAAGAACTATGTGGCCTGTCCTACATAAGCTCTGCAGGAGTTTGTGGCAAGTGTCTGGCAAGGAGGCAGAAATTATTATGGGTTCCTCTTTTGTATCTGTACCTCCTGCTGTGAAAGACTTTGAAACACCAAGGTAGTAAGAGCAGTTTTGCGCCTCTGCACATAAGCACTAGCAAATCTATGGTGAAGAGCTGTAGACGAGAGTGATGCGATGTGCAGAGATGCCGCAGGTTCTGGGTTTTTAGCACTAGCAGGTATTCAGCACCACTGATTTCGGAGCCCAGGGTTTAAACCCAAGGTCTGAAACGTTGGCCAGGGTGGGGGTCTGCAAGAACTGGGTTTGCCTTGGCAGGCAGCGCAGTGGGAGGCATGGCCAAGAGTAGCATTACTGCAGAAACCTGGGTGGGGAAGGCCTCCACGGTGCGAAAGGCCTCCAGGGTGCAAAATGAGCCTGTGCCTCCTCTAAAAGGGATGCCCTATGGTCCGTGACAAGAGCAGGGGGTGCCTGCAGCTGGGCTGGGGGCGCTGGGGAGCTCCAGGGGGGAGAGGAATCACCCTGAGGCTGTCCTCGGGAAGGCGAGCACCGGTTTTCGATCTCTAAACACCCGGTTTTGATCTCGAAAGCCAAACTGCCCTGGACACCCGCCCAACACCCGAGGACGTGCAGCGGCCAGCGTTGTTTTCGAGCAGAAGGCCGGGCAGCCCTCCTCGCCCCTCGGGGGCACGTCGAGGAGGGAAAATAAAAGAGGGCCCCGCTGCCAGAAACCGACCTTCACCCCCTGTCACATGCATGGCCTCTCCCCCACAAACCCGGCGCTTATCGCGGCAGCCTTGACTGCTCCAGCCCCCGGGGCCGCCTCACCCACCAGCCCCGGCCGCCGCGGGCCTCCCGCCGGGGCCGCCTCGGGGCCGGGGA
>VYXH01008480.1:415548-457697 GCA_013397275.1 Burhinus bistriatus | reverse complement strand
GCGGGTTTGAGGCGCTCCGTGAGGGGAAGGGGCATGGCGGCCTGTGGGGAGGGAGGAGAGGGGTCCCCAGGGACGGGGCTGAAGTCGCCTCAGCTCGGTGGACCCAGCTCTTGGCAGCTGCCCTGCGGGCTGGTCTGAAGATCAGTAAAAATAACTCCAAAAGCATAACTTTCCTGCCCTTAACCAGCAAGGCGTTTGGTACCCCTCTCATGCCAACAAAGTAGCTCTCTAAAAGCAACTTTGCAGTGATAGCGAACTCCAGCAGATCTGTGGTGAGTGCTGACTCCTTTGGCCCAGAAGCAGTTGTTTTGCACCATTTCCGGACAGATGTCCGGTTCTGGCATGGGCACGCGGAGTAACCCAGGCTGCCTGCTGAGTGGGACGGTGTCGAAGGAAGAAAAAGAAAGAAAAGAGGATCCTTGGCGCATGTGGCCAGGATGAGGTGCTTCGTAGTCTGTTTAGCTTCTGTTTCAGTTTGTTCTGACATTTTCAAGCATATCTCAGTTTCACAGTAGTGCTGAAAGTATTTATAATGTAGTAAACATGAATATTAATGTTTGGATTAAAGGGGTTTCCTCTGCTGAGAGTTGTGCCCTGGAATGCATAAGGGAACAGCACCACACGATTGCTGTCTGTGGCTTTACGCCACTTCTCTGGTAAGGTGCTGCTTTTGACACCTGTGGGTACAAAAGTTCAATAAAATACCTTCAGACAGGGATTTTCAACTCTTGCTGGTGTTGATCTTTTTAATCAGACTAATTCTGCCTACTTCTGGACAAAGATCTTTAAAAATCGTAGGTTTTATCTGCTTAATAGAGGCTTTTGATCAGAAAAGCCATACATTTCTGAATATCCCCCCTTAGCTTAGCCAGCAGTGGTGAGTCAGGGCTGCTGGGTGAGGGTGGTTGAGGTGAAAGCGGGGAACTCTTCTTGCATCTGACTGGTCGGGGGAAGAAGACAATCTGAAAGAAGATGGGACAAGGGACACTATAAGCCTGTCCCATGTGGGAAATGAAACTGGATGTTGGGTTGAGATAGAACTGCATCGAATGAGGGTGGACTAGGAATGTGTGACTGGGGGAAATGGTGGAGTAAGGGTTTGGGCTTGAGACCATGATTCGGTAGGGGGTGGTGGTGCGGGTGAAGGTCGGCATTAGAAGGGGCTTCAGAGAAGAGTACAGCAAACTCGCTGAGACATTTCTGTCTTCTGCTTTCAGTAGAAGCTTGCTGCAAAAGTGCTAGTCCATATAATGAAGAACAGAAAAGCATGCACAAATAATAAAGCACTAAGAAATACTAAATTTAAATCTGTGTGAGCAATCTTCTGTAACTCTTTGGATATGCTGCCCAAATTACTATAAGTAACTCCATGAGGTAGTTCCCTTACTATAAGAAAACTACCAAAAACCTTTGTGTGTTAACTTCGCAAAGATCACGGAAAGACTCGGGGCACAGAAACAAGATAAATCTTGACTAATACAAACAGAATTGAAGCTTTATCCTGAGGGATCTATGTGCAATGCACATCAAGATGTAGGAACTCTCAGGTAGACATAGTGTTATTTGAATGTAGCCTGCAGTCTTATTGGAAGGCTGGAAACCTTTTAACTAGTCCCTAAAAGTTCCCATATAAAGAGCAACATAGTCATTTTCTGATGTAGTTGTTTCAACACGTGAGAAGAATCAGGCAGAATTTTGTCAACATAAACTCATTTGCTCTGTGTTTTGCCCCCCCAGCCCCGCTTTGGTGCTTGTAATTAACTAAAATATGTAGCTGAAAGTGGCGTTTTGCTGATAGTTCAGCCATATACAGGTGGGATGGTGGTGCCACAGTGCCGATGCTAGTTGTTCAGGTAGGAAAACAGAAGGGACAAACACTAGAAAAGACGTTTCTTTAAATATATTCCCCCTTTTCTCTCCTCCTCCTCCTCCTGGTGAGGCCGCAGCTTGAGTACTGTGTTCAGTTTTGGGCGCCACAGTATAGGAGGGACATTGAGGTGCTGGAGTGTGTCCAGAGAAGGGCAACAAAGCTGGTGAGGGGTCTGGAGAACGTGTCTTAGGAGGAGCAGCTGAAGGAATTAGGATTATTTAGTCTGGAGAAGAGAAGGTTGAGGGGAGACCTTATTGCTCTCTACAACTACCTGAAAGGAGGTTGTAGTGAGATGTGGGCTGATCTCTTCTCCCAAGTAACTAGCGATAGGACAAGAGGAAACGGATTCAAGTTGTGCCACGGGTGGTTTAGGCTGGACATCAGGAAAAAATTTTTCACTGAAAGAGTTATCAAGCATTGGAATAGGCTGCCCAGGGAGGTGGTTGAGTCACCATCCCTAGAGGTGTTTAAAAGTCGTGTAGGTGTGGTGCTTAGAGACATGGTTTAGTGGCAGACCTGGTAGAGTAGGGTCAATGGTTGGACTGGATGATCTTAAAGGTCTTTTCCAACCTAAATGGTTCTATGATTCTATAATTCTATATTATGCACATAATGTAGCACGCCTAGGTAAGTAACATGTGGATCCCATGGAAAAAAAACCCTTGATTTTTATTTAAAGCTGTTAGTAGGTCTGTCACTCTTGCAGCCATTATGTTGTGTTATCGCTACTACAACATTATTCTGGATGTCACAGTTTTTGGAGATAAAAGTACTTGCCAGAAAGCAGACTGATCTCATATGTTTCTTTCTCTTGTGCTATAATTTTGAAGAAATGCCTTAACATAGGTAAGGCTGGTTCCATTTCAATAATTCAATTCTATAGGGAGAATTCACCTGGATTTTGTCATTGGCAGGTGCTGAATTGCTTCCCATCTTCTAAATATTTGTGTGGCTGGGAGACAAGGGTTGCTGGATGACTTTCCTTATGTGTTATGTTTCATTAGCTGAACAGCAGTCATTCTAAATGGTGTGCTTTTCACGGGCAGCGTAATATTATCAAGTGAAGGAGGACCCTTTTACGTATGAAAACCTGTGTATCTGAAAGCCTACTCTTAAAGCTGGGAATAAGGGTATGATTCTTTAGGGCTGTGGGGAAGATGTTCTGCTTTAAACCTCCCCACCCTAAATTTTATTCATGAATGAAATGACATGGCAGCCTTGTGTTATAGCTATAAAATGTTGGAAAAAACCCTAAATAGAGCTACAGAAGCATTTCTTGTATTACTTGCAGTACTGCTTTGTTCAACCTTTCATTTGTTATGCCTTGTAGCACAGTAGTTAATGGTTAGTAATATTATAATCTGCTTTTCTTTTTTAATTTGTCATGGTTAATTTTTAAACTTATTTCCAGTAACAACAGGACATTTATTCTAGAGCAAGCTGGTGGTTTGATACTTGTTCTACAACACCATTTGAGCTAGGTTTTCCATTATGTTAACTCCCAGTAGCTCAGTGCTTGGTAACTATCAGCACTGAGGAATCAGTGGAAAACTTTCCTTATCTCAACTAATTATTCTGTCCACAGAACAAGATCCTGAGTAACTGCAGTGAAGCTGCCCAAGACAGGTTGGGAACAGGGAAACTAAGTGGTAGGAGGAAGCGGATTTGTTTTCAGTAGCAAGCGGAGATGAGTGTGGTAAGCAGGGTTGAAAGTATGTCCGTATGTTCTTTTGTTCATGTAGTGTTTGTCTACACAGGTTTTCTGCCAAAAAACCCCCGAGTAATAGGAGACATGAACCCCCATGTTTCTTGTGATTACTTTAATGAATTGGTAATGTATTGGAATAAAACTGTAGGAAGAGAGTGTCAATAAGCTTTACAGACAGCAGTGATTGGTATAATTATTACTAAAGTGGTTATTCCTACAACTTCAGCAACACCTCTTTCCACCTCCCAAGTACATCTTTCCTTTGGAAGGGGACTGTTGCTGCTTTTGTTACTCTTTTTAAAAGCAAACAAAAAAATCCGAACAACCCAAACTTTGACTAAAACACCATCAGCTTAAAAAAAAGACAAATAATACTCACTGCCAGTCCCACAAACTCAAGTTGAGCTCAAATAGTCAGTCTTGAGCGCTCTCTGCTCTTGTCAGAAGGGTGGAAGGTTTTGGTGCTGATCTCTTCCTGGGATTTATGTCTTTAAGACTCCGAAAGTAGAAATTTGAAACACAACGTTGTATGGAGAGAACCAGGAACTGATTACTGAAGTAAGCAGGAAGTAAAAAGCAGTCTCAGCCACTGGCTGTAGTGAAAAATGAAGTACTTTTGCTAGATTAAATGAGTGGGTAGGTTTCAGTGAGCTGAAAAATGCCATTCTGGCCATTTTCAGAACAGAACTGGCTTTAAGTCTCAGGAGCTGCATTTGGCTCTGCTATTTGAATTATACCATGAAATCTTTCTTGGTTAGCTAGACATTGTTGTAGTACTCTTCAGTACAAACTTGAGAAATAGAAAGAAGAGCTCCTGTCAGCCGTGCTCTGAGTACTTGAGTCAGATTTTCACTAAGACTAATAGTCACTAAAACTAATCTT
Source organism: Burhinus bistriatus (assembly GCA_013397275.1). Classification (NCBI taxonomy): domain Eukaryota; kingdom Metazoa; phylum Chordata; class Aves; order Charadriiformes; family Burhinidae; genus Burhinus; species Burhinus bistriatus. The sequence continues at coordinate 453,237 of VYXH01008480.1, read as the reverse complement.
CAAGAACACATACAAGTGTTAGGCAATGATACGTTCTGGAAAGTGCTCTGCTATTAGTGATCATTCATCCTTAAGTCATGTTCTAGAATTAAATGGGTGATTTTCATCCACCTGGTGTATTTGATGATTTTGGATATGCGTCTGGAAAGCTAAGCCTTTTCCCAGTACCCAGGTGTATCATGGAGTAGGGATGATTGCAAACAAGTGGGAACAGGCGTATAAACAAAGAGTAAAAGGAGTAAGATGCTATTATTTTTACTACAGGTTAAAAAGCATGCCTGGGCAGGAACTATGAGTACATGGGAAATTCATATGTGAGCTTACATCTTGGGAACTCTGTGTACTGTACTCTGGCCAATGCAGGAATTAACCTGCATCAGATACAAAAAAAAGTGGATGAACACCCGTTTGGTTTGTTCTGATTAGCTGTCTGTGTTCAGAGAATTTTCTTGTGTCGGCGATTACTTAGGAACATTTTTGAGGTAGAACATTATTGGGAAAGGTTTGCTTTGGCATTTGTTTGGATTTGCAATACAGTAACTGTTTCCTGTCATTTCTAAGAATTCTCTTCTCCCTTTTCCTCTGAAGCTCTTTTTGATGAGGTTAGTGGAAAGACTGTGTGTGGATGGCTTGCAGAAATGCAATCAGATTTCTTCCATCAGGTAGATAATCAGTGTTTATTCAGATTAGCTTTGGAACAAAGTTCAAGTGGCAACAGAACAGCTATGAACGGTTTCACAACTGAATGTGACCAAAAAATAAAGAAGTCAGGATTTTGTAATAGCCCCCCCCAAAATAAGCGTGTTTCTTAAAAACAATATCAGATTATACACCTGCAGTGACTTAAATGTTTATCCTAGCATTGGCAATGTGTGAACTGCTGTCTTGATTCTTCTGATAGAACATGAACTGCGTGGCAAGGTTGTCTGGGTGACAGGAGCTTCAAGTGGAATTGGAGAAGAATTGGCTTACCAGCTATCAAAGATAGGAGCCTTGCTTGCCATCTCAGCAAGAAGAGAGGATGAGCTGGAAAGAGTGAAAAAGAAATGCCTTCGTAAGTACAACTTGCTACTTCATGTGAGCAGTTCCACTCTTGCTGTGATGGAGTTGCCACAGAAATACTAACCCACTTATCACAGGAATAAATTTCATGATGAAAGTAAACTTTATACGTAGCTTCACTGTACATTTGAAGCCATTGTTTTCTTTTCATGAGTGAGAAGGCTTTGTATAGACTTGCATTATGAGTTCCTTCATAAGCCAATGTTACTTTAAAAAGTCTCATTATCAATTGCAAGTGGTCTTGTAAGACACTAGTTTAAGAAAAGGGACAAATACTGTGGGGAAGGGAGGAAACGATCTGAGAGGCATCATCCTATTAAGAACCAGACCATGTAACTGCATGCTGCTAAGAAGTCTTTTTCCTTCAGGTTTGTGTATGTTACAGGCAGACTGACAACTGATTTTCCTCTCTGGAAAGGGAATGAATAGAAAAAGTTGTTCTGAGCAAGTGCAAGAAAGAGAATCTCCTGTAGATCAAGAGGAACAAATGTAAAGCAGAATGTTTAACTATTCCAGTTATCTTTCATATGGCTGCTGAGTCAGTAGTTTGGCTTCATTCCTCCTGTTTCTCTTTTTCCCTCCTGTTTTCTGGCTTTACAGTGAGAGGGATAGACAGTTAATTCACACTGATAAATAGAGGTTTTGAACATGATCAATGTTATGCCTCTTTCAGACTATTTAACCTCTATGGCTCAGTGTGCAGTATTTTATACTGAGTATATTATCACACTGACAGTTCATTCCTAGTAATGTTGATAGAATGTCCACAATCTACTTGGAATGTGTGCCAGTGAATAATGAAATGTTTTCTTGGGTTAGCACCTAAACATTTCTAGAAATCTAAACATTGCAGCAGGCTACTCTGAAAATCTGTCAAGGAGCTTTCAAAAATACACAACTCCTTATTTCTATTTTCTGATGCTTCAAAAAAGCAGTCATTTAAATAGATACCTTCAAAAAGAAGCAAGGGACATAAGATGACAGTGTGGTTAAGTGGTAATTATGGCAAAATTCCAATGCTACATGATGCAATGTTTAGCAGTCAGTAAAAGTATGCAACTACATTTGCGTCTGTGGTCATTTGTTGTCATTGCAAAACTGATAACACTAGATAGGTTGGCAGGAGCCACAGTCCTGGATATCCGTTTTCAGTCAGCACTTGTATGAGAGTGTGATCTACTAAGAAATATTCAGAAATATTATTTCAATTGATATGAACCAAGAGTACAGATTTATCTAAGATGATTTATGCCTCTGCCAACTTTAAGTGACCCTGCGAATTTCTTAGAATCATAGAATAGTTTGGGTTGGAATGAATCTCTAACGGTCATCTAGTCCAAGCCCCCTGCAATGAGCAGCGACATCTTCAACTAGATCAGGTTGCTTTGAGCCCCGTCCAACCTGACCTTGAATGTTTCCAGGGATGAGCCATCTTCCACCTCTCTGGGCAACCTGTTCTGATGTTTCACCACCCTCATTGTAAAAAAATTACTCCTTATCTAGTCTAAATCTTCCTTCTTTTAGTTTAAAACCATTACCTCTTGTCCTATCGCAACAGGCCCTATTAAAAAGTCTGTCTCCATCTTTCTTATAAGCCCCCTTGAAGTACTGAAAGACCACAATAAGGTCTCCCTGGAGCCTTCTGTTCTCCACAACCCCAACTCTCTCATCCTGTTCTCATAGGAGAGGAGTTCCATCCGTCTGATCATTTTTGTGGCCCTCCTCTGGACCTGCTCCAACAGGTCCATGTCTTTCCTGTGCTGAGGGCTCCAGAGCTGGATGCAGTACTCCAGGTGGGATCTCATGAGAGCAGAGCAGAGGGGCAGAATCACCTCCCTTGGCCTGTTGGCCACACTTCTTTTGATGCAGCTGCAAGTGCACGTTGTTGGCTCATGTCCAGTTTTTCATCCACCAGCACTCCCAAGTCCTTCTCCTCAGGGCTGCTCTCAATCCCTTCATCCCCCAGCCTGTATTGATACCGGGTGTTGCCCTGGCCCACGTGCAGGACCCTGCACTTGGCCTTGTTGAACCTCGTGAGGTTCATATGGGCCCACTTCTCCAGCTTGTCCAGGTCCCTCTGGATGGCATCCTGTCCCTCAGGCATGTCAACTGGACCACTCAGCTTGGTGTTGTCTGCAAACTGGCTGAGGGTGCACTCGATCCCACTGTCTGTGTCAGTAATAAAGATACTGAACAGTACTGGTCCCCATATGGGGCCCTGAGGGACACCACTTGTTACTGATCTCCATCTGGACATTGAGCCATTGACCACTACCCTCTGGATGCAACCATCCAGCCCGTTTCTCATCCACTAAATCCATATCTCTCCAATTTAGAGAGAAGGATGCTGTGGGGGACAGTGTCAAAGGCCTCACAGAAGTCCAGATAGTTGACATCGTAGCTCTTCCTTTGTCCACTGATGTAGTCACTCCATCATAGAAGGCCATTAGGTTGGTCAGGCAGGACTTGCCCCTGGTGAAGCCATGCTGGCTGTCTCAAATCACCTCCCTGTCCTCCATATGCCTTCGTGTAGCTTCTAGGAGGATCTGTTCCATGATCTTCCCCGGCACAGAGGTGAGGCTGACAGCTTGGTAGTTCCCAGGGTCCTCCTTTCTACCGTTTTTAAAAATGGATGCAATGTTTCCTTTTTTCCAGTCACCAGGGTCTTCACCTGACTGCCATGACTTTTCAAGTATCATGGAGAGTGGCTTGGCAACTACATCAGCCAGTTCTCTCAGGACTCTGGGGTGCATCTCATCAGGTCCCATAGACTTCTGTATGTTCAGGTTCCTCAGGTGGTCACGAACCTGATCTTCTCTTACAGTGGGAGGGACTTTGCTGGGACAGTCTTAGCTGTAGTACATACTAGATTTAAAGTCTTATGTAGCCACATGTTGTGTAAGTATATGCTACTGAACTTTAACTATAGGTCAGATTAGTGGGATGGAAACTCTTCAGTAACATAGTTATTCCATAGTTTCTATAGCCAGCCTTTAAGTAGTGAAGGAGAGTAATTGGGCCCACTTCCCCTCATCCTTCTCTTCTCAAGTCTATGTAAAGCCAGCTTTCTACGCCTTTCCTTGATTATCATGTGTGCTAGTCCCCCAGCCATCTTAGTGGCCATATGCTACACTATCTCCAGTTTATCAGTATTTTTCTTAAACTAGGGTGTCCAAAATTGGACACAGTACTGCAGATGGAGTCTGAGAGTGCTGTGTAGATGCACTTAAAAATCACTTCCCTCAGTTTGCTCTTGCTAGTGCAGTCCATTAGCATTTGTAATTGCCAGAGCTAATTGCTGATTTATGTTCAACTTGCTGTTGTCCTTCTATCAGGACATCAGGTCTTGTTTGGAGAGCTGATACATAGCCATTTGGACGTTGGCCTGCAGTACTGCATAACATTATTCTGTCCCAGGTGTGAAATTTTTCATTTGACTTTGTTGAGCTTAATAAGTTTTGTCAGACCATTCTAGCAACTTGTTAAGATGCTTCTGAATGGCAGTCCTACTTCCAGCACAGCAATTGCTCCTTTGAACTTGATGTTAACTGAAAATTTGCCAAAAACCTGTGTTTTGTCCCATAATCTGGGTCATTAATGAAGATATTAAAAGATACTGATCATGGAGGAATACCACTTATAACTGGCCACCAGTTAAACTTTGAATGGTTGTTTGCTATTCTTTGGGCGTGGTGACGCAGCTTGTTTTTCACTTGCATTGTAATCCACTCATCTAGATCCCTCATATTTCCCCAGTATAGCTTCAAGGATGCTATGGAAGGCAACATAGAAAGCTACATAGCCAAGGTAAACAACTCCACTGCTCTCCCCGTGTCCACAGAGCCAGTCATCACAAAAAGCAATTAAGTTGGTCAGGCAGTATATGTCCATGCTAAATCTATGCTGGCTTTTCCCAGTCACCTTCTTGTCCTTCATGTACTTGGAAATTGCTTTCAGGAGGAATTGCCACGTAATTTTCCCAAGGACTGATGTTAGGCTGTGTGACGTTTGGTTTTCTCCAGTCACTGGGGAGCTACTCCACTTACCAAGTACTTTCCAAAGATAAGTGACACGGGTGAGCTCTTGTAAATCTTGGGTGTATATACTGCCCTGCTTATATGTGCAGTTTGTCCCTAACTTGGTCTTCCTCTGATGTTGGTGGTATTTCTTTCCCCCACAGTCTAGCCTCAGGATTGTGGGAGACCTGAGAGGAGATCTTGCCAGTGAAAACTAAGGCAAAGAAGGCAATGAGTACCTCATGTTTTTCTGTGCCCTTTGTCACTTCATCGCCATCCCTGTTCAGCAATGAGAACACTCTGTCTTTGGTCTTCCTTTTGTTGGTGCTGTACCTATGAAGCCCTTGTTGTCTTTCACATTCCTCACCAGTTTCAACTCTGTCTGAGCATTGATCTTCCTAATTCCATCCCTGCATGCTTGGGCAATGAGTCCACGTGCTTCCTGGGTGGCTTGTCCCTGCTTCCACCTGCATGTTTTCTTTTTGCAATTGAGTTAAAGAGTATTCTGTAAGGTTTGAGTAGCATGGGATGGATGAAGATGGAACTGCAACATGTAACATCAACTTGAATTTGGCTGAATTATATGGCATAATTGGAGCTAATAGGCTTTAACATGCCTGCTGTAGATGCTATACACAGCAGCAACTCAACTAGATAATGTCATGTTCAAAAGTTAGAGACGCCACCCTATGATACATGTTTATGCATTCTACACTGCTTAAAAGCTGAAGGAGAGAGAGAGAAGGAAAAGTACCGTAAAAGCTATGGTAATACCTGTTCAGTCATGCATATGCCAACTCAACACTTCATTGCACTTCTGCAGGAGGGAGATAAAACAACTTGTATAACTTACATGGTTCCTGCAAGTGACTTCTGTGTTTCCCCCAACCACTGTCTGCAACGAGTTGAATTCAGCAGTAATGTTGGAGGCTGTTTTTGCTCAAAAGCCCTAAAAAGGAAAAAAAAAAAAGTAGATGGGGGTTGGGAGAGTGTTGTTTCTTGGTGTGACAAAGCTCAAGTATGATTTAAATATGGATAGGCCAAATGAATGACAGACAATCTATAAATTACAGAATTAGACAGTAATTGAGTTTGGAATGGACCTCAGGAGGTCATGTGTGCAGCCTCTGCTAGAAGCTCATGTTCTGTTAAAGGGCATTATGCAAGATAGAAATAAAAGATACAAGAGGAAATGCTGACGAGCTGGAAAATAAAGGGTCTGTGCTGAGTAATAGTGTTTATCATGTTATGAGAAACTGCTATCTTGGATTAACATGTATTGAAAAGAGTTGTTGATGTGAAATCCTCTAGGGGATCCTAGGGGAAGGAGGTGTACACTTGATGTAACAAAATGTTACTTGAAGTCAGCATTATTTATGCAGCTGTCTTTCAAAAAACAAGTTGGCTTTGAGTGATTGTAACCATGTTTTAGTTAAAAAGTAACTAGAACTTAATAAACCCTCAACAGGGAAGAGACCGCCCATGGTCGCTTGATAGGAAAATGTCAGTCAGAAGACCGGCTGCTTGGTGGCTGGGTAGTTTGATCCCAACCAGAAGCCATGTCGTGTAAAGCTGCTATGTAAGGAGACTTCAAAGGACCTCCAGAAAATACTGTACACTAGAAGTAGATGGTTTCACAGCTGTGTGAACGTGGCCTTTGTTCTGGGTAGACTGAGCTTTGAGCACTCAGTTTCAGATATGTTGTTTCCAAAAGCTGGAGGCCATGTGCAATTCACTGCGCAGCTGGAGACACTTCACTAAAGTATGTTAACTAAGGTATGTTAGCATTTGTGTAAAATTATGAACTTTTAAACTAAGGTCTTCCACTTGGGAGCAAGTGTTTTTCTGGGTTATTGTAATTGTTCCCTTAAAACCATCAGTTTGGTAGTGGCCAAAAAAGGAAGTGAAATATTAGGGGTTATTAGTAAAAGGAATGGAGAACATTATTCTGACAGTGTATAAACTGGGACATGTACATGTTCAACACTGCACAGTTCCAGCCATCTGACAGAAAAACAGGGGGATGGGTGGACAGTAGAAGAAGTTTAGAAAAAGGGTAACAATAATGTTTGAAGTTTTGTGAAAGCTGTCTGTGAGGAGTGACTAGAGCAAACATTCCTCAACCTAGAAAGGAGGTAAGGAGGCTAATAGTCTGAGTGCTTTGGGGGAGAGTGGAAATCAGACCGGGCTACTGATTGCTCCAAAACAAGAACCAGGCCTCTGCTTTGATATTTCCTGAAGTCAAAATTTTCTTACATCATATAAAAGAGCACTTCCTTCCTTAGCAGCAGTTTACGTCTCTTCCTCTGCTTTTTTCTTCCCCCCCACCGTATAGCTTTCTTGGCTGGGTTGACTGTGTGGTCTTGTTAATTCACGGCAGAAACATTCCACACCCCAGTAAGCTTCCACCGTGCAAATCTGCTTGAGGGAGCGTGAAGCAGAGGTGTGTCTCTGGGAGGGTAGTTTAAACTACATGGATTTATTGCTGTCTTTCTGGAAGAAATGGAGGGAAAAATGCACATGGAGGCATTGGAGGGAGCAATAAATGGAAATCCTGGTAGCTTTAAACCAGACAGATGGGTTTATTATAACCAGTAGCCTAAATACTAGTAGTGTTTGAACAGAGGCAACTTCAGGATTTAAGTAACCTCCTTAGTTGTACATCACTGTAAAGACAAAGCTCAAACTTACCTGTATATGCAAGAAGTAGTAATTAAAAAATCAGAGCCATAGGCTTTCTAAAGAGGGCAGCTGGTTAAAGGGGAGCAGGTACACTTAGTTGTGGCTAGGAATCAATTTAGAAACAAAAATAGCACTATCAAACTAATATAAATGAAGTTAAAAAATCATGTTATATGTAGTTAAAAAACCCCGAAAAGATTAACATTGAACATTTTATTTTTGTGGGTCATCTGCCCCAAAACCCCAGGGTAACAAATCACTGCTCAAGAAATACTTTTTATAGAAAAGGTCAGTTGTTCTGAAGAGGCAGTGATAGAAACACTCAATATGAAGGCTTGAACTGGGTGACAGCTGACTTTTATTTCAGGAGATGGATATATTAAAAGCTGGCAGTTAAACAAAAACTTTCTCCTTCTACCTCCTCCAATAATCTAGTTTCTCTACACTTTGCCTCATAGCTACTCATGTATGTATGTTGTGTTTTGGGTCTAAATTACGAGTCCTATTGTTAGGATTAAACATGCTTGACCAGTTAACATACAAGCGAATTGTCAAGGCTGCCCATACAGTGTGCTTCTGAATGGCTCAGTGAAAAATTTCAGTATCAAATAATCCTGTTGCATGTTACTCCCAACTATTGCAGTTTATTTGAAGAACTCAGTTGTCTATATTGTGCTACGCAAGCAGCCTGTTTAATAAAGTCAAGCTTTTCACAAGCAAAAACGTAACGATGAGAAAGAAAGACTTGGTAGGAACAGATTAAAAATGAAGATCAAAATGAAAGCAAAGCAAGCATTTTATTTCCAACTTAATGTTATGGTTTCTTGCTGTCTTTTTAGTGAAAATGTGGTGTTTAAAAGCACATCACGTTTCCCACTATTGTTATCTTAGCCATCTTACTGGTTCCTGTTCACTTTACGGTTGTTTTTAGAGATTAGCAGCTTGAGTGAAAAAGATATCCTCGTTCTGCGTCTTGACTTGACTGATAGAAGCTCTCATGAAGCTGCAACCAACAGTGTTCTTAAGCATTTTGGCAAGGTAAGGTGTGCTTCTGGAGTTAAACTTCTTTTTCTTCTCTATTTCCTATCCCTGCATTTATGTTCATATTTCACTTTTATTCTATTGTATGGTAAATTCATCAGTGTCTACATCTTTCTTAAATTTTAGTATTAAACATGACAAAAAGTACCTAAATTCTTATCCCTTCTGTTGCTTGCCTTCTGGGTTTCAGAAGGCTTTGCAGAGGTGCAGCACTGGACAAATAATCACTGGTTGTTACCAAGAACTGAAAAATCACTTGCTTGACGTCACTGAATATCTGGACCATCTGGAACAATTCTCAGCTCTATATTTAGGGCTCAAAGTTGTGTATGAAAGTCAGAACCTTTATTTTGTAGTTTCAGTAATGCCTGTAATTTGGCTTCAGAGCCATATGGGACAAGACTGGACACCAGGCACAATTGTTCTCCTTGTTTTGTGCATAGTTTTCTTGGTTGCTTGTTCAGAGTACGGAGTTAAGACAGTAGCAGTCAGATCTAACCAATATTAAGTACAACATGCAAAACTTTAAGCCTTTAGTCCACTGTTATTTTGATTTCACAGTTAAATTGTTGGTACAAGATTTGTTTCTTCTGTTCTTTACTCTAGTTGGTTTCTGGTTTTGCACAAAACGTATTTTCAGAGGTCACCTTGAAGGACCTGAGCGTTAAGTTTTATTTGCTACAGTGCAGTCAGGTTAAAACGTGTGTGGAAAACAACTTTCCAGCTGCCAGTGTTCCTGTACTAGGAGTTAACCTTGTTTGGCATCAAACACTGTATTCCTGTTTTGTTGACTCAGCTCAAAATTAGCCAGCCTTCAATTCAAAGGGGAATCTAGCGGGGGAGAGCAGCTGCTGAAGCTTCTTCAGCAGCTGCTACATCTTACTTGTGTATGTCAGAGACAACACCAGCGGGAATAGTCAGTTAACAGTTGCCTGAGGGAGTGCAAATATTAAAGGAAATGCGTTATATTAATATATCATTGTGTCTTTCCTGAGATTGATGTTTTGGTCAACAACGGTGGACGTTCCCAACGCTCTCTGTTTGTGGATACAAACCTGGATGTCTACAGTGCCATAATTGAACTGAACTACCTAGGCACAATCTCTTTAACAAAACATGTCCTGAATCACATGATCCAAAGGAAAAAAGGCAAGATTGTTACTGTGAGCAGTGTGATGGGTATCATGGGAGCTCCTCTTGCCTCTGGGTACTGTGCCAGCAAGCATGCTCTGCAGGTAAGTTAAATTTCTGAGATGAATTAAGTCTTGTGTAACAGACCAGCATCAGTTAGTGCTGTAGCAGAGGACTTTATTCTGTGCAGAAAACACAGGTGTCCCCTGAAGTTGCACACAGAATAGGTAACTTTCTCAGGTTTTGAAAGTCCTTTAAAATTATTTTGCTCTGAAATGCAAAATATCTCAGCTTCCAGTGTAGATTTATTTTCCTGACTAAAATTCAAATGGCATCTTAGTTGGGCCTAACCACTACGTAGTTAAATTCCAATGTGAAACACAAGACCTTAGCCTCTGGCCTTCAAATGAAGGAATACCTAAATCAGAGGATTATTCTGTTGCATATAGAAGCCCTAATGTTCTCATCTTAATTCAGTTAGGGAGGAAAAGTCACTGGTGGGAGTTTTAAGACTACAGGAAATCTTTAGGGCAGTAAAGTGAGAACAGTGAGTGGTAAAGCAGACTACTCGGAGGAATGAGAATTCCTGATCTAGCTGGGAACATCTGAACGAATCTTCCCAACAGTTCTGAATGTTGCTGTGGTGTGAAGAACTGGCAGCTCATAGCGTCTTAGGGAGTTATCTTCTGCATAACACTTAACTTTCAATATTGCTTGGAAAGAGTTTTTGAAAGTAATCTCACTTGTGTAGAAAAGCATAAAGGAGGAGCTCAGAAGAGTACCTGGGGAAAAAAGAATGCCTGTATCATTGAGGAATCATTTGTTTAACTAGTAAATTTATTTAGACATATTTGTCTTTCACCACTGTTTGACTTCACACTAATGTACATTTTGATCTTAGTAAAATAAACTTCAGCTATGCTCAGTGATGATTTAAAAAACTGGCACCTTCTTGCTCCCTGCTGGATTTAAGCACATTAACAGAGGAAATAACTTTGCTTAAGCTATGGGATCAGCATCTTTTTGACGATCTGACTAAAACCAACAAAAATGCAACAAGTGGCTGACACTGCAAAGCCACTAGACACTTGAAAGAAGTAGAAGACATAGAACACAGTGACAGGTCTCTGCTAATAAAGTTTTCAGTTAGTGATGGGGAGAAATCTGCTGCTCTTCATTTGAGTGGTAATGATGAAATTGCCCATTAGAGGCCAGCTTTTGGTTTAAGTCTAGTAGATTTAAATTAGAAGAATGCAATGAGCAGAAGCATGAGTTCCCTTTATGCTCCTTTATTAACTGCTCTTTCAGTTGAATTATCTTTTGGGTGTGGTGTAGCTGGTCTAAGCATGACTAATTACTTGCAAAGCACAAGGAATTCACGTGTTGCTTTAAAAATTCGCAGAGCTCTTGAATCTCATGTTAAGATCAAGAACATGGAAGAAGCTTTAAAGAGATAGTTTACTAAAATTTCTGGATTAATTAAAAATAAGCTAACTGAACTGCTTATATCTTTGTTAGATTCTACCTCTGCTCAATAACCAGGCCAGACTCCAAACCTCCTTTCTTGTTGCTTTCACAATAATTCTGCAAATACTAATTGCAGGTGTTAAAACATGTATTTGCAATATAGATTTCAAAAAGACTTGATCTGAGAGTCTCTTGTCAGTCTGGAGTTACGGCTAGATGTTGGCATGAAACCCCAAAAAACTAGAAAAGCTTTTTTGAAATATCAAACTTCGCCAGTACAGTTCTGGTAAAGGAAGTCTGCAGGAGTGACAGTCCCCTTCAGATAGCCCAGCAGCCCATCTCTGACGATGACCAAGAAGAAATGACTACAGAGAGGGTAGGGGAAAATTAAGACGAAGCATAAAGTGATGCCTTTCCTGTTGTGTGTTCCCAGCATGTATCAGCCTTTATTCTAAGGTATTCATTAAATGGAGATTGCATTTTGGCCACCAGTTATTAAATGTGTGTGCCTATCTGACATGAATTCCATGAATTCATCTATTATGGTTTTTCAGTTTATTTTTAGTTCATGCCTTGGAGTCTACCACAGCTGACACGGTTAATGCTGCAATCTTAATTATGCCTGTTTTGAAAAAGTCCCTCCTTTTGTTCATTTTTTTTTTGGTTTGGTTGGGGTTTTATTTTGTTTTGGTTTTGTTTTTTTTTTAAATAAATTTCTTTTAAATGGCAGTTGGAGGAGGAAGGAAGGAATTCTGTTAAGAATTAAAATTTGTTCTTGAAACAATCGTGCTTTGATTCATGCCAACTGGAATTCTTCATAACAACATTCTACTGATGAAATTACCCTTTATTTCAGTCCTGGGAGTGCTCTAAGAGCATGAGTCAGTTCCACAGGAGTCTGCATCTGACTGATGCAGTTTCTCTCCTAGTGTGATGGTGCTCATGGACATCATGTGCCATTCATCTAGTTGTAATTCATCTAATTGGTGGCATGTGGAATGGATTGGAAATGATGATCTTTAAAATGTTCCTTAATCAGGAACTTGTCTAGTAAGCACCTGGACTGTACTGAGCAGGAGCCACTGCTCTCTTTGTTCAGTCTCTGATCATTAGGGGAATTTCTAAATGTTTCTGTCATGGTAGAAGTCAGTTCAGCCTTGCCTTCTTCAGCGTCTTCTAGGATTTGGTCACTAAGCTGGAAAGGCCCAGAAATAGCTTAAAGTGGTTCTTGTTCAACAGACCCTTTGTCTGCCTGAAGAGCTGGCTTCAGCCTCGGCTTGGGGGAAATGCTCAGATTCTTCCCCTTACACTTGAGTTCCTTTACTGTTCCCAAATCTGGGTCTGCCCCTGCCTGAATTTAAAGAAAAGAGAGCACTTTCTTTTCTTACTTAGGAATTTTAAGCTTCTCTTCTGGGAGGAAGTGGAGGAATTTCATACCACCTACCTTTGGATATCTGAGATAAGTGCTGGAATTAGAGAACCTGTATATACTATAGATAGAACCTCCAGAGGGGACTGAGAGCGAGATACTGGTCTTCAAGAGGCTCTGTTCAGTGCACATCAGCTAGAATTTTGGCTGAGCAAGTGTCCCTGGCCGTCCTGTGTTGCTGATGAAGATTGCACCTCTTCCATGGAGCAAAAACTTGGAACTGCAGCGCATGGGAAGGAGGGCCCATACAAACCCCTTGAAATGGAGTGGGATAGCAGAATGGCCACAGAGCAGAAACAGGAGCTTGCTGTGATCTGCGACTATGTGCATTTCATGTTCACAGGCTGTGCAAACCTTTAATGAAATCGCACTGACTTTGACAGTGCTACTCAAACAACACTCTGAAAAAAGCCTCAGCAGCCCTGTGCTCGGCTACTGTGAGGACAGGATCTGCAAAGATGATGTAAGCTCGCTGATTGAATGCTCAGATTCTGGTATCTTGCAGCTTTCTCAGGTCAGCGAAGGTCCCTTTGTAACACTTGGAGACAAGCAGCAGTCTCGGTTGAGTGTGCCAGAGCCAGTGTGCTCTGCAGGAAGGTGTCTGAAGTTGCCTACAGAGCTGGCTACTGTGTGCCTTTGTGTGGCTACTCAGCACTGCAAGCAGGTGCCCATTTTTAGGTAGAACTCCCAGAAGCCTTCCAGCATTTGAGCAGCTGTAGGTACTTTGTCACAAGTGACCAAGCAATGTTTCTGGCTTCCTTTCTCTCACAGCATTCCCAGACACACACCCTTCCACCTCACTGACTCCTGGAACTACATCATCTTGAGTTTGTCTCCTTCAGACAAAATGGAAGTCAATTCTGTCCCTCACCAAATCACCAGGGAGTGATAAGGGGAGTGTGGGCTGGGAGAGCTCTTGCATAGTCCAGCTCATGCAGTTCAGTGTTGACGGAATAATGATTGCCCAGAGGAGGGAAAATAGCTGCGTAGGCTGCTGTTTAGGCTGTATTTCTAGGAGAGCCTGGGCTTCCCATCATTGCAGCAGTGAATAGGATACAAAGCATTCACGTGTACACGGAGCAGTACCATGCCTTCCCCTAACCCAAGTGGCCGTACTCATGACACACACTGCCACCTTCTCCCCTTCAGGGTCTAGTGTCTTTTTACTTGTTAATGTTTCCTCAGCTGGACTGATGGCACAGCTTTTGTGACAGGACTTGCACAATTTGGATGTTAAGGGGCTTTTCTGAGATAAGCGGGCTTAAGACCCCTTGGGGAAAAGAGCAGGATGTGGGTAGTGCAGATGGGGGCTGTAGTCTAGAGTAGTGGATAAAGCACAGCCGTATTGTTGCCACATCTGAAGGTGTTCACCAGGGGTGGAGGAGGCTTTTCTCAGGGCAGGAGGTAATTTAGGGGAGGGCCCAGCTTTTTAATCCAAAACAGTTGGGTGGTTGGCAGATCTGAGATGCTTTCTGATATGTCCAGAAGCAGACTTCTGGGCATATAAGTGTCTTTATGTTAGAACTTTCGCCTCTAGAAGTTATACATCTCCAGGCTTTGATAACATGCTGTGAAGGTCTGATACTAGATATGGGATATTTATAACTTGAAATACGTGATCAGTGTTTTTACAGAACATAACTGCAAAGCGTGTATGCAATCTTTAAGCTGGAATTAGTCACCAGCAATTGGGAAATTAGAGCCCATGTTCTTGGTTGTGGGTGTATGCCAGTGTGCAACTCATTGCCTAGCTTTAGCAGATTGCCCCAGTTGAGTGTCATCACAGGAGCATATTTGACTGATTTTAGCCCTGTGTTGCAATTTAGTTCAGAGCTCTGGGTCAGCCAGCCCTCTTCCCAAGCTGGATGGGAGTATAAATTATAGATTTTTACTACAGTGGGAGGAGTTTATCAGCCTGTGCTCACTCTGTCTCTTGTGACACAAAATTATGTGCTAGAATAAATACAGGGAACTGTTGTTAACCAGATCAAAGATAAGATGTGGCGTTTACTAAATCATAGCTCTACAGTGCTTGACCAGCAACTCTCCTGGGAAGCACCTTCCTGAACTGATCATATTCCCCATAAAAGTTGCTGTCTAAATGTGAATTGCCACCAAGACTGAGAAAACTTGTATCCTGCTAGCTTAAAGAAAAGAAATACTTGCAGCTTTTGTAATTATAGTTTAACTTAGATACACTGGTAGCATATTCCTGAGCTGAAATGAGGTTTATATCTATGTGTATGCAAATTTCAAACTTTGCAGTGAATTGAGTGATAGAGAATTATCCCCTAAAATATCAGGGTGCAGCTTTGACTTAATGTGCTGAAAAGTTTTCCTCCTTCTGTTATGTAAAACCAGTGCCACTTACTCAATAGAAACAATCTAAAATCTTTAATCTCACCACAAAGAGCAATTCCCCTGCAAAAGATGATTTCCACAATATTGCAGTTCTTATGGTTGGTGGCACTTCCACTACCAGAACAGTGAGGCTGAGCACTTGTAGCTGTAGCGAACTCCAGTGGGAGCTAAAGATGTGCAGTATCTCCAGTAACGAGCTCCCATAATGCTCTGTCAATGGGACTTGTCCTCAGTACAGGGACAGCAGAATCTGGCTGTGGTTTAGAGAAATTATTGTGCATTTGAGAAGATCATTGTGTATTTGATAGATTCTTCAGTGATTTATATATCAATGATGTCTGTAATTGCAGAGAAAATTTTGAATTAGCCATTGAACTCAAAAAGTCAAAAAAAGCAGTAGGAATTGCTTTTAGTGGAATACTGCTATCATTACAGTACAGAATTAGAATGAAAATATGTAGTCAGTTAAGCCTTGCTACATGAGGAAATACGGCAAAGGAAGATTACGTTACATCCTTTTCTTCTAGGGTTTTTTTAATTCTCTTCGGACTGAGCTGACTGACTACCCTGAGATAAGTATTATCAACATATGCCCAGGACCTGTACAGTCTAAGATTATACAAAATGTCTTTACGGAGAATCTTGGAAAGGTAAGGACTCAATTCTGTTGTGATAAATTCAACTTTTGCAGCAGGCCCAGTGATCCTTTCGTGGTTTTCTTTTTCTCCTCATAGCGAAAGCCAACCTCATCTTCTTACTAAGAAATGCTTGGATTGGTGCAGAACTATGTATAGTTTTGTAATTCTTTGTGGTATCAAATCCATACCAAATGCAAATAAAGTTTGAGAGTTGCTATGCCTTCTCCCTTCCAATATGTACAATCCAAGTCTAGTAAAATTTACTGTACAGCCATCCTGCTGCAGTTTTAGGGGAAAGGCCAGGGTTTTCTGGACACAATTCTGCATGCAGAATACTATCGTTTCTGCACAGGTAGCTTTTTGTTTGCCCTAGTCACAATATCCCCTGTTCAGTTGATGCTGTTGTTAGCAAAGCCACTAGAGTCAGCTGATGCGAGGCATGCATTCTTTTCCTGTTAGTGATTGTTCAAGGAGAAAAAGCAAAACCTTACAACTGCACAATTGCTTTTAATAAAGGCTGTCTAACAAAGTAGCTGGCAAAAATTGCTACTATGATACATCAAAATGTAATCTGTCCTAAATTCAATCAATTTAATGCTCAGGATAACCCACCAGTTGGGGCGGGGAGGGGATCTCCCAATGTTGAATTGAGTTTTGAAAGTATTTTTGGCTTGCAAAACTTCATGCTTCTGTGAAAGAAAGATGTACTTTTTGAGCAGTCTGGAAAGCTTGCAAAACAAATTCCTCAGATTTCAGCATAGCAGAAGACCTCGGAGGAAGACTGAATCTAGACCAGAATTGCTTTTGCTCTGGGAAATAGAAGAGATTGATAGAGCAATCTGTTATTGCTGGAGTGAAATGCGCTTAAATTTACAGGGCTGTGGCTTATGTTCACTAAGCGATACATATGGACAGGATGTCAAGCAAGACATCCCTGCCACTGAAGAAGCCTGTTGCTTTTCTCTTCTTTGAGATGGCTGCCCACAGAGCAGAGCTGTCAGGAATATTTAAAGTAAAGGGGGATGTGGCCTTCATCTACTAACTTGTTTACTGAGTAACTTACAGCATATAATGGGGTAGGCAGCTGGGAACAGGAAAGTTCCCATTTCTCCGAGCCCTCAGCTGCAGAATGGGTAACTTGTTCTGATACATCTGTTTCACAATAAAGTAGAAGCCATGCTGAAGAAGGGCAGATTTTGGAGATCCATTTTTTAACCTTCTTTGACCCATCAACTGAGGCATTAATTAAAAGGGTGCTTTATTTAAGCATGTGTGCTAAAGGAAGTGTTCCGTCACCAAAGACTAAAGGATTAGCATAGTGAGGGATGGTGTCCCCAGCCCCAGTCTCTGCTGTACTGGCTGGATTATTCCACTTGTGCACAGTGGAGAAAACGGGAGGAGTACATCTTGTTGCACAGAGCCTGGCCCTTTTTCTCCCATGAACAGAAGTCCAGTTCTAATTCGTCCTCACTCTATCTCCCCTCCAGTCCATAGAGAACAGCGGTGATCAGTCCCACAAGATGCCAACCGACCGCTGTGTCCGGCTCACCCTGGTGAGCACAGCCAACGACCTGAAGGAAGCTTGGATCAGTGACCACCCATATCTGGCCGTTTGCTACCTCTGGCAGTATGCACCCACTTGGGCTTGGTGGCTGATGAACAGAATGGGCAAGAGGAGGATACAGAACTTTAAGAGCGGAGTGGTAAGTTTATTCCTCTCTCGGGCGCTTGCTTGCTTTTTCTACTCTGCCGACAGACTCTTTAGCCATGGGAAGGTTGGGATTGCATTTTGGATCTGTTTCTTTTTTCCATCCTCACTTCCCTAGCAGCTGATGCCAGGCCAGACTCCATTGCTGCATGCCTGGTAGTCTAGAATTACCGCAGCGGGGCCACATCACAGAACAGTGAAGTCAGTACATCGTGTAGTGCCAAAGGTCTTGCTCTCATCTTCACCGCACGGGCTGCACGTTCAGAACTCGGCATTAACGCAGACCTGAGCTATAAGTCACCAGTGTAAATCATTTAATGCAGCTTGGAATTAAGACTTGAAAACATCTCCCTTGGTTGTGTCTAGCTTTTACATCAGGCACATAATCTGAGCACCTCCCAGAGTACGTTAAGCAAAACTACTGTCTGTCAGGGCGATTCACTCACATTTACATCCCTGAAGACAGGTGTGCAGTGCAGTGTTCTGTTCTTGCAATACTGCTTGGTAGATGGTACTTTTCTTACTGGGTTTTTGTTGAATTTGGTACAAAACCAACATGCCAAAGTACTCCAAAAGCAGGAAATGCAAAAATAAGGGTGGCACATGCAACTTAAAGCCTCCTACTTCCACGCTGTAACTGCCCACTGTCACAAGCTATCTCAAGCAAAATAACACTGTGAACAAAGGACTTAAATAAGGGGAGGAAATACTGATTTAGTGTGCTCTCACTCCAGGATGCTGATGCCTCTTACTCAAGAAAGAAGAAGTAAGGACAACCGTGTACAAGATCCTGCTTGTGCTGAGAAACTTTTTTCATATTATGTGACTGCAAACAAAAGCTTTTTTTAATCTGTTGTACCTTTGTCATCATGTAACTTGACAAGTCTATCAAGCTGTATACACATTTGACTAAATAAAAATCTCTTTCTAAACATACTTGTTTCATGTCAAACTCCCATAGGCTGAATGTTTAACTTTACAAGAATTGAGACAAGAGGCCAGGCAGCATTATTTTGTTTTTCTGCTGCTATGACACTGGCAAGTACTTGGTAAGCAGACTAAAAATTATATACCCACAGGAGCCTATTTCCCTCACTTTCATTCCTAATGGACCTTCAGCAAAAAAAACCCCACAAGCAGAAACTTGTGATGTGAAAGGTAAGGATGTATAGTCTGTGTTTGAAGTGTTTCTGTGGGAAAAGGAGATTATATTTCATCTTTGCTGTACAGGTAGTCTGAGAGCAAAATGTATATCATCATCATCATAATGTGTATTTAGAGCTAAATCCCTTAACTTCCAGCACAACATTTAGAAGTGCTTAATCTTTAGGTCTCTTAGCCCCACGGCAGAGTCCACAGTCCTCAGTCTTCTGGTTGTTTTGTAAAGTCTGAGGATTGGGCTGTCTATAGCAAAGCAGCGGGGGAGGGAGAGGGTGATGGTATAATTGTAACCCCTGTCCTAGGCAGTACTCAGCCTTGCTCTGAACCTATGGAGAATCATGGAGAGAGGAGCAGGGGAAAGTTCCTGTAGCAGAACAGCAGATTGGGTACAGCCAAGGCACCAGTGCTTGTGTCAGAGCTGACTTAGGGCAGACATTGCAGGACCGGCAATTTAAGCATGAATTAGATGCCAAGTTCCCAGCTCAGTCAGAATCGGCCCTTCCATACAGAGCAGAGACCAATCTCAACAGTACTGGTGCTCTTGGTGCTGCACAGCAACAGTCCCGAGGAACCAAGGATTGTACTTTTTAAAATGTTTACCATCCCAGTGACTCAATTCAACCGTCAGCTAAAAGTATCTCTGTAGTGGTTACTTGTCTCTACTTACCAGCTTGGTGACCTTCTTGCTGTTGACAAAGGCCTCAGTAACATTTGGACGTACCTCAGGCCACACTAGCTAAAAAGTAAAGTTACTGAACAAAATTGGTCCTGTTTTACCTCAAACCAGGACAACTATCCAGGTAAGAAAAATTCTTACTTACATCATTGAGCAATAATAAAAGAACAACCACTCATTTATAAATTATTGAAACTTTCCAACCATAGTAAAGAATAAGCCAAGAGTGATGTTTTTTAACATTACATTTAACAAAGGTGGAAGTTACTGTATAGAAACCCCTCCTGCCCCCAAAAACTGAACAAATGATGACAATTGTCTCATCCCAGGCTGTTCTGGAAGAACCGAAGGTTCATTTCACTCGCTAACACACCAGTTCCGGTACTGTGGTTTGTGAAATGTGCTATAGAGGCAGCAGTAAGTCTGCATGACAAAATGCAGCAACCCTGAATAAACATGAGCAACACATGCAGATGATGTTCACAGGATGCTTTAGCTTCCATCCTCTAATCCAAAGAAGATTTGGCAGAGTGGTAGACAGCAGGCAGCTCACTCTCCAGTTTACATACAGGTTTATCTCTTTTCACTCCAAAAACAGCCTAAGTCTTTGTGCTCAAAGAGGTCACTTCTATCATTTGAGCTAAAGACAGTTGCTGCTAGAGAAGTAAACACAGCCCCACCTTCATGGACTGTGCCATTGCCACCACCAGCATGAGAAAGAACAGCATGGAAGGAGCAACAGCAGCGACCACAGGTGGTGAGGAAGTTGCCTCTTTCAGAAAGGAAAATGCAGGAAGTAGAAACTTTCTGAAAAGGACAAAGCATTTGCCATTTGAAAACCTCACTTCCCTGATATTTCGTTCCATTAAACTGATTCCCGTTGCTTTATGGCACATGAATGGGACTTAATGTTTTTTGTAAAGTCTCAAAAAAGGGGGTGAAAATCCTCTAGTAAGGATTTAAAACTCTTTTAAAACTGGTCTCATTAAATAAAGGTTCTCCAAAGCCACAATAAAGGTATCTTACATTTACCTTTGTGTGATGAACATCATGATCTGTAAAGCAAGTCGGTGTTGATAAGAGTTAAGTAACGCTGATACACACACCTGGCTAGAAAACAGAGTGGTTCTCAGTAGCCACACAGGAAAATGGTGGTGGGGGCTGTCCTAAGTTCAGTCCTAGATATTCATTCCAGTACTAGTATTCCATTGGTAATCCAAATAGCACCATATTACATGCTTACGAGAGCTGCAAACAGGACCAGGCTTGAAGGTGCTCTAAATTCCTGATAAATCCAAGAAACGTTCCAAAACAAACAGGACACAGTTCAAGGACACACAGACAAAACAACACACTCAACAGGGGCACTCAGCTGCACAAATCTGCTATACAGAACAAGGGGCTGTAACTCATGGTTCTGCCAAAAAAATGAATCTAAAGAGGGTTACAGAAGATCATACCATGAATGGGGGTCATGCTGTTGCAAAACATACTGGAACGTGTGAACTGGCTCAGTATATTAACGAATAAGGGGCTGTAGGACACACTGCCTGTGAAAGCAAGGACAGGATGTTACAGCCCATGAGAGCACAACTCCACATTCCTGTGCACAAACAGGAATTCTGCGCATCACTAATTCTGTTCCTCCATCTGGTACCAATCAGGATCTCTGCTGGAACACCAGGGCCACTTACCAGCAACACTTTCCAAGAAGGCTTGATGGCAGATGGAGAGAACCAGAGGAAAGGAAGAGAAAATGATCACAGCTCTCTCCAGTTTTTTCTCAACTGGTTTATTCTGTTTACAGAAGACAAAGAATGAGGGCAGAAATTATAACCATCTTCAAATAAAAGACTGCTGCTGCAAAAAAAGGTAATTAAATTTTCTATGACCATACAGAATACAAGTAGTAAGAAGCTTATAATGAGGCAGGGAAGTTTAATTAGATTTAGGAAAAAATCCCAAACTTTCCACGTGCTGCAAGAACAGTAAAGAACTGCAGTGAACTACTTGACAAGTTCATGATAGTCCTGGTATTGAAAATTTTAAATCAGATTAAACATTTGTCAGTAGTTCCTTTTGAGAGGGAGCTGAAGTAGGTGCTCTCTAAAAGCCCCTTCCAGATCAGTTTCCGTGTTTGTATTTCCAGATACACTTCACGGCCAAGCAAAGTGATTTTAGGTTACTGGCACTTTGTTATTTACGCTCCTGCACACCAATCAATCACCTTCTAAAAGCTGCTTCCATTGACGTTCTATGTGAATTTCATCCTGTTCATGAAAGTGTTATACCATGGAGTTTGACAAGTGTTCCCTTACCACTTCTAAATTCCACTACACAGTTTGCATATTTTTTTAAAAATCATTTATGGTCACCAATCAAAAGAAATGGCTAATAGCCAAGTAATAAGCATGCTCCAAATTATAAAACGCTGTGTGTTCTAAACCAGTACTAATGCAGTTACGGAGCAGATCTGATTTGAATTGATTCTACAGGTTAAAGACAGACAATTACCTACACCCTGCTTGGCATACGCCAGCAGTAACCACCCTGTAACTACTGATCTACAGAGAAAACACATTTATGTGCTAATGACTGGTGGTAACGAACAGGATAAACAAGCCACTGGAGAGATGATCAAGACCTGTCTTCAAGGAAACCCATAATATTACAAACCAACTGCCAAATTCTGTTCTAACCTCTGGTAAGGCTAAAAAAAAAAAGTATTAATTCTGGTACAGACAGCTGGATTCTGCCCCCCCGCCATCATCTCACTGTATTCGTGGAAGACTGGTTAGTGATGTGGACATAGGTTGCAAAAAACAACATACATATTTATATATATAAAATACATGGATATTGAAAGAAGGAAATAAAATTAATCTATTTAGATTTAAATTCCTTCTCTCCCCTAATTACACATTTACTCTCATCAGTAGGTCACACCAGTTATTAACGTGTCAGAATGCAGATTCTTTTATATAAATTCTCTTTGCCCCCAAAACAAGTACTTCGGTAATAATCATCCCTTACAACTTGTTAAAAGTTAAAACATAGCTGATAACTTACTACAACTAAGGAAGATCAGCTAAAGGCTTATATTAGAACAAATGCTAAAACTGAACTCAGTCCAATATAAAATGGTAAGAATAAAAAAAAAAATCATATAAATAGTCATATGTACACTTTGGTTACCAACTCTACGGTTGACGGTACCACAGTGAGCTGTAACCTGACTGTCAGTGCAAGTCACCTGTCCAACTATTAAAAAGAAAAAAAAAATATATATAAAAAAAAATCAGAATGCACCAAAAATAGTTAATGATCAGAATTATGCTGCTCTTCTCTAAACTGGAGAAGAGAATTTCAGCATCTCCTGGCTCGTCAGCCACAGAGGCAATGGTGTCTCACATATTCCAGCAGCAAGAAAACAGTTCAAAACTTCCTGCCTGCTGAAGGTTCTGGCTAGCACCATTTCCGTGCAAATTATGTACGCTGGCTTGGCACTGCCATCCAACGCCATTTTGAGAGTAAAATCTTATTTGTAGTGTATAAATGTAGCATGAACATTTGATTCCCAACATGCAGATGGAAAATACAAAATAATAGTAATACTAAAAAAAAAAAAGTGCTACAGACATTCTAGAACAAAGGCAGATGCAGAAGTTCAGATGAATAAATGGGGTAGCCAAGAGGTGGGTCCGCAGCTTGCACAGTAAGGTTTCGCAGAAGAACAGGGTGTGCCTGGATGCTGTAACGTTCTTCATCATCATTTGTAGCATACAGCAGCTCCCAGGACAGATTTGCCCACTGACCTCGGACAGCTTCGTCATTAAGTTTTCCCACTTGTACTAACAATTCCTGAAGTGTGAGAACTCGCCCAGTATAAATTCCCTTTAAGAACAAAGAGATCAAGATGTTCAGTACATTCTCCAAGCATTTTGGTTACAAAGCACTAAATCAAGCTTTGGGGCTACATACTATGAATATTATCTCTTTAAAAATGGCAAAGTGTATAAACTGGCCTCCTTGGTTCAATTCTTCCATCTAGGAAGACAGTCAGGAAATATCGCTGCATCTGAAGAACAAGGAGGTATGATTTTCAACAACAGTGATGTCAGCTCCTGTCTAGTACAAGCAGACTTTGGTTGCACAGCCTTCATGTTTTGGAACACAATTAAAAAGACAAAAAACCCAAAACACTGGAAAAGAAAAATAAACTTCCACCTTGCTTACTAGTAATTTTTCTTCTTACCATGTTTGGGTCATGCCCCAGTGAAAAAAGGTACGGCTTTTCCTGAAGAACTGCTTGCTGCCACTCAAGATCCGATACCAGTCCAATGTACCAATCATTTTCATATTCTTCCAGATAGTTAACCAGCTCTTTGAAGTTCTCAACTGGACCCAGGCTTGCTTTGTCAACCATAAGTTTAAAAGTGTATCTGAAAGGTACAGAAAGCCATACAGTAAGTGGTGCAGCAAAAGACCGGAGGAAGAAAGCCTCTTCAGGCTAGAAAAGGCAGAGAGGCACCATCAAATGTTATCAAGCACTAGCAACTTTGTAAGTTACTGCTTGTCAGGCGAGTCACTAGAAGTTAGTATGGGTATGCTTTTAGCTCACCCAGATGTAAAACACATTAGCTTAAACATCCTTCATTCACCTCAAACACTGCTACCACTGCTGGATAATGGAAAGTGCCAAACATCTAACCCCATCACAGTTCTCTTAGATTATGGGGACAGTGAAAATGAGTGTTTTTTTCCCCCCGCTTAACACAGTGGATTTCCAGTGTTGGAGGTAGCTGCTGTGGCGAAGGGAAGAAGGAAGGAACCTCCATATCACAGTCTTCACTGCCTGGGGTTACAGGCAATATTTATGTAGGAAGAAGCTACAAATATATTTAAATGATACAGTTTTAACATGAACTACTCTTAGTGAATTGATACCTACTTTCAAAGCACATAATTTTTATGAGATGAGAGAGTATTTTTCTTTTACCTGAATGCTTTCAATGCAAGTTGGAATAGCTCCGGTTTGCCAGTTAGCCAGTCCAGACCGACAGACCATGGAATACCACCAGTGTATGCTCTGAACACGTGGCTCGGGGCAGGCACGGTGTTATCCAGTCCAAAAAGACCAAAACAACATGATAACACTCCATGGACATATAAGTCTTTCAAAGCTTTATCTTTCATGAGGTCTTCAAGTAAATTGGAAGGCTTTTCTTTCAGATGAAAAAAGTCCAGCTGACTCAAAATGAAGTGGTACCATTCTTCTGGAAACCTCTGCCTCATTTCATTGACTTTGGAAGTAGGCACCGGGGCTGTCCTCCATTCTTCGGGGATGCTCAATAGCTCCGAATAAGAGCAACTAAATGCAACCTGAGGTAAAACTTCTTGCTGTTTCCCTTTGTCTACAGCAGGAAGCCCAAGCACAACAGCCCTGTATAACTTATCTTCTGGTGACATTTCTTGTGGGGCGTCTTGGCTCTGTGTTTCCACAGATCCTGGAATAGACAAATGTACTTTTGGTGTAGTTCCCCACTGCCCAGGTTCTTTTCTGTCTTTCATTCTGCCACTGGGTTCAAGATCAAAAACGTCACTATCATCAGTCCAGTCCTCAATTGTATCAACACTAAAACTATCTTCTTCCCTCAGAGGCCTGGATCTTTCTACTGCGCTGCTATGCTGATTTTCTGGAAACGATCCTTTTTTGTTCTTGTCAGCATTACCCAGTCTTTCCCATGTTTTTGATTTTTTATAACAATACTGGACAAGCATCCATACAAGCACTTTAATGAAATCATCTTTCAGGTGCTTTAAATTCTCATGAGAGTCAATAATTCCAGATAACACATTTCTGGCATCCGAATACAGCCGCACAGGTAGAACAGTACAAGGAGTCAAAATGTGTCCAAAATGGTGATTAGGAGACAGAATCTTTGCCTGCTCCTGATGTTCAAAGGCCATTTCAAAAATTTCATCAACTCTGTGAGCTTCAGCAGCATGACAGGATGTTTCCTGCAATTCTAGCCCCTAAAGCATAAATGAAAACAATTTGGTTTCAGTCTTCACCAGTATATATCCTTAAATGCTAGCAAGCTGTTTTCTTGCAACAAAATTTTTCTGAACAAATGAAGATACACTGCATTGTCAATATTTCAACAACTCAATCTACAAATCTAACTCGAAATAATAGTAATAGCAAAGCACTCACTACAATATTAGACACAGATCTATGTCTTAAAAAAAAATAAATCTTTGCCTCATACAGATCTTATTAATCAGCTTATTAAAGATGATGTGTCACAAGCTAGATGATAAAAAATTTCACATCTGCTAAGCATGTCTAGTTGCAAGACTAATTAATATAGCAGTAAGACTCACCTTAAAAAATTGACCATAATATCAGGTAAATTGGCTGCATTGTTGAAAATGAAAAACATTGTTGAAAATGAAAAACATAATGAAAATGAAAACATAATGAAACATAATGAAAATGAAAACATAAAAATGTTTGCTTTATTTCAAAACATTAGCATGTCAGCCCTCGGCATGCAGTTACCTTAATGTTAACACCACAGTAAGTGAAGCCTTTTTCTAGCACCAATATCCACATCAGTCTATCTTGAAAACGGCACAAGTAATGTGATCCAGGTAGAAAGAGACCTAGACAAGGAAAAGACAAAACAAAAACTCAGGTATTGCTGTGGCATTATATTGATGAAAACTTGAGGAATTCAACTGCAAACACAGAATATTTCTGCATCAACATCAAAATCAATTAAAACTGGCTAACTAATACCCTAGAATCTTAAAGGAACTAGCTGCAAAGCCAGATCTTGAAATTGTAGTGGTACCTTTGAAAAAGCTGTGGAAAACTGGGTAACCCTCACAGAACTGCAGGACTAGAACTTTCACACTGGACCAGCGTTAAGCAACCCCACCCTCAATTCCCTTTGTAGACACGATTTTCATGGTTAAAGATGACATTTGGCTGCATTTCCAAGTTCCCACCGATGTCCCCTGGAGATCTAAAATTCTTATGACTGCTGAATACATTAAAGAATTGTCATCTCACACACAAGTACCTTAATGGCCCTATTTGCTGTGGAGTATGAAATTTATTTGTTATGGGAGAAATAAAAATGTAACTTAACAGATTTGTTACCCACGCTACCAGTTCCTAAACTGACTTGTCTGTATTCCAGAATGATTAGGAAATATCTCTTAGGATGCGAAACCTAGAGTGTAAATGATTCTGCTCAAGTGTCAGCTTACCAGTCACATAATATCACACCCATTTTACAGATACATGGAGACAGAGAGATAAAGATGTACATTTTCAAGAGCACCTGCTCATCTTTGAAGATTTGTGAATCAGTATCGTACACGTTGAACACTAACAGCAGATACAGCAGAAATTCTCTGTAGTCTTTCTGAAATACCTCTGCGTGTGTGTGTATGTGTGCGTAATAAATCTGATCCCACTGTCTTAAGTTTGACATCACCAAAAATACAGCCACACAAAATAAACTGGAATTTGAAAATTAAGTCCTGAACAACTTCAGATCACACGTCAAAGTAATTAGCACTCAAAAAATTGAACAATCTGGCTGTCACCGTAAAAATCAGATGACACGTCCAAAAAAAAAAAAAAAAGTACTTTTTCTCTCTTCTACCTATTTCAATAGAAAGTGCAATGTTAAACTTCCTAGCAACTGGTGGTTATACTGTATTTCTTTTAAGTTCTAGCTTACTGTCAACTTTCTCCAGTACAATGGTGCTGTTCTTAAGCACGACATTTGCTGCCAGTTTATGACCTGCTTCTGCTCTCACTCATGTCCAAGTGATCACTCACTTGCACAGAGAATTTTAGTTTTAGAATGTTGTAAGATTAAATCAGTGAAACCAACCATTAAGCTGTAGTTAAAATTTAAGTAACCTTTTCTATCCCACTGAGCTAATGAAGTGCATTTTCTTGCTAACATTTTGCAAAGATTTTAATTCTTTTCTTGCTAGCTGTTAAAGCTACTAAAACTCCTTTACATAGAAAAAAAGTATGGTTTTAAATTAAAACAGAGACCCACAAAGTGGTAACTCTTCATTTTGAACTCATCTGAGAACACCACATTTTTTCTTGCTTGACAACATTAATTCACAGATTTTCACATTAAAGAAGGGACTTTTTCTCCCCCTCAAGACTAGTGTTTGAATTATTTAATCTGAGGCATACATGCCACCCTTCACGATGGCAATGGGGAAATATCTGTATCTATAATATATCTATAATATGCATAGATAGAAAATAGATATAACACGTATATAACAGATAGATATAAATATATATGATATATCTATTATATATAAAAAGCATACATAGGCTGATGCAGTAGACAAACTGAAGCATCTCTCATCTTTAGAGGAAAAAAGCTTCCTAGTTTTATTATTTTTAAGACCTCTCTCTACACCAGTACTAAAACTGCAGCACATGTTTCCTAGTAAAGCATGTACATATAGTCTTCAGATAAGCATGATTAAGGTTAACTTCCACTGTCTTCAAATATTAGTCCATTTTTTCTAGTCATAAGCCGTTTTCTAAGAGGTTTATGTAAATATTTGCCTCTTGTCTAAGGGCAATGATCTTTTGATTACTTAGGTTACACAGACAGTGTTTCTCAAGAAAACAAGCTTGCAATTTTAACAGTTATTCTGCCTCCAGCTGGGAAAAAGACTTGGCATTTCTTCACCTCTGTTTATATAATTCTGTGAAATACCCATCATGATGTCTTTCACAGGCTTTAAGACCAGAAGTCCCGTTACAGCCCAACCCTAACAAGATATGACATTAAGTCTTATCAACTGGTTCTGTTCTCAACTGTTTGCTGCTAGTTAGGCTACATCATGTATGTTACAAACATCCAGTCCATATTCACCATACCTAATTAACATAGCCAAATTAGCAAAGTCACCTTCTGGGATTGATGCAGAGAAAGAAACATACATACACAACCACAAAGAGCAGTTTGACACACCTCCTTCTCTCTACTGTCAAGACAGCTCCTCAATTTATTGCCTCCAATTAGGCGAGATGAATGCGTACCATCCTTTTTTGTTCAGTATAAAAAGATTAGGATTGGTACCGTTTTATCACCATTTAGTTTCTCCTTATTTTTAAGCTAATAAACCACAATTATTTTCTTATAAGAACATAACAAGTAGATATATATGAGAAGGATAAAAGTAATCCCTTTTTCCTCAATTGAACAATCTCTGAATATCAGATTTAACCTATGCCATGAAGCGTGGTTTAAATCAGATGCTGTGGTTCTCCTCTTCTCCAGCAAAATCGTGTTTCCTAAAATATTCTTACATTCCTTCACAGTGTTGCCAGCATACCTACCAAGGCTACCGGCTGCTAGTGCAGACTGCAGAGCAACAGCCAGACTTGGAACCATCTGCTGGTAGTACACGGTATCGGAGCAAACACATGCTGTAGTGCCGACAGGTCCTGGCCAGCTTCGGATAGGCCTAGGAAACCCAATCAAAAATACCGGTAGCGTGAAGAGCGGTAGCAAGGGAGAAGAAAGGAGCGCAGAG
The DNA here is from genome assembly GCA_013397275.1 of Burhinus bistriatus. Taxonomy (NCBI): domain Eukaryota; kingdom Metazoa; phylum Chordata; class Aves; order Charadriiformes; family Burhinidae; genus Burhinus; species Burhinus bistriatus. The sequence continues at coordinate 424,265 of VYXH01008480.1, read as the reverse complement.
ATGGCGACAAAGGTCAGCAGGATTGGGAAGAAAACGACATTGAGTGTGATTAAGGTGGCAGTAGATTTGCGACGTTGTTTTTTTTCTGTCCACGATGTCAAAAGAATAGCTATGGCAAACTGCAACTTTGAGACAAACTGAAGCAGTCGATCCCGTAGGATACTAACCTGCAAGACACATACAAGCAGCGTGTTTATTTGCATCCTGTATCACATTCCATTCAGCACTGCCAAAGCTGTCCTATCTACAACAACTTGAAGAAAATCAAGCGTGACTATCATTGACTGGTATTAGAGTATGTACCTAAGTACAGTTTTTCAGCCTCTGTTTGCTAGCTCCTGAACTCTGTAATTCTCTAATATGGGAGGGCAAGGAAACAAAGACTTTAAGTTGCAACTATCTGCTCAAATTCACAATATGACAATTACCAGCAGGAGTCTGATTCCTGTATCAAGGCTCTTGTTCCACCAGAGGTCTGGATTAAACACCAACATTTGTGTTACTGACACAACCACTATGTCCAGTAGGGCATTTTCTGTATTCTGCCAGACCTAAAACAGAGGTATGTTAGACATACATTTAAAAATTTATTTATGTATCTCTGCTTTCATGACCTGGAATATTTCTTCCAAGCCACCTTAATACTTAAATCATGTAGAAGAGAATTTCTTAGGCTAACATATTTAAAATTCAAATTACCATCCTAAATATTCTTGTGAATCCAATGCAAACAGACACAGAATGAAGATTTTGTAGCGAACGGTCTAGTGACAGGAATGCTATCATAGCAAACGGAGACACTGTAATTGAAATAAAAGAATCATTGATTTCCTTTCAAAAACATAATTAAAATCTACAGAGGTAAGCAGTCTTATTGCAGAATGGAAATCTTAGCATAAAGAGAACTCTTCCCTTCATTATTACAAACTCCTCTTTGTATTACACTTCAGGATATCAAACAGTGTATTTGCACTAATGGCCTAAGATGGCAAACATTTATGTCAATCCTTAGTTGTTTCTTGCTATTACTTTTTTTGGTGTTTGTTTCCCCAAGAGAATGGGAATATGCAAATAAGTAAAAATAAACATGGGAATAGCACTCATCAATCCACTTTCCCAAACTGATGCTTCTTTATGAAATTAAATAATTTAGATCAAATTTTGGTTCCCCAAAACTAGATACATTCGTCCCTACCCTACCACAAAGGAGACAGTTTCCTTTACTAGCAAGTTGCATGAATCAAATACTTAGTCAGCCTGAAGACTCTCAACTCACTTTTGTTTCCAAGTACCTTTTAAAAAAAAATCTACAAGACCCAGTTTTTCAAAAGTCAGTACTGATGTTATAACTAAAATCCTTTAAAAGGCCTTGCTTTCTGGGCTGGACTTTTAAAAAGCTCACCTTTTTAGGTTTACCCCTAAAAAAAGAAATAGATAAAATCACTAATCACTTTCAGATCTTCTGAACCAGTAACTTTGACCTCAATGCACAGTTCAGCAAAACATCAACAAGTATTTCCAGCAACTTGGTTTTTCTTAGTTCATTCATAGAATCTTGCACATACAGTAATTCTAGCGTCGTTTCAATCTTCCTACAAGCATCATCTAACAAACAACAGACAGTGTGTATTCCTACCTAGTGTTAGTAAAATCCTCCTGACAACACCAACTTTCATTAGCCTTCTTTGCTTCTCCATGAACACAGTCACAGTCCTGACATCCTTTGGATAAAAGGGGTTTCGGAAGACTCCAAACAAGTACACTCTCTGAATCTCTCTAAGAATCCACATAATTGTAAGTAATATGATCAGAATGTAACTCGCTATAGCCTGAGGACTGGCTTTGGAAAATGATGAAAAGCCTGCAAATTGATGCAGCAGGCTAGCTTCTATGAGAGCAAATGCCAATACTGTCAAATAAAAAATAAATTCCCTCCGCCCAAATTGTATTCTAAGACCTCTGTGCATATTTTTAGATTTGCCAGAGGCTAAATGGCTGATCATGGTGTGTTTGAAGGCAAAACCAATCTCGCTTAGGTTAAGACTCAGTATGAACCCAAATCCAGTCATGAAGAGGATCACACCGAGAGTGCTGGGAATGAAATACGATGCTATTGCTGTTCCAGCAGAAATGAGAAACATTACTAATAACCTGTGAAGGAGAAAATAAAAAAGATTTGCTTGAAAAGAAAAAGGTTATAAACAATATTGACATCTTTTACAATTATTTAAACATTTACTTTGTGTTACTTGACATAGGTGAACCTCCTAGTCCAAACTCCAACAGTTGTTCCATTCCCCATAGAAAGAGTGCGTCAAGCGGGGGCAGAATTCCCATTGCCCATAAGAACGGCAGAAAAAGAAATATGATGTGCAAAATCTGGTTTGTCTGTTCTAGAATGGGTGTGTTGACAGCAAACCTGGATAAAAGAAGAAACGTATTTGAATTCTGTGAAGGAAAAAATAACTGTTGGGTGGGAAGACTTTTTGTTTAACTACTACTGCAAATCCAGAAGTATAAACATCACATATTCTATCTACAAAATCTCAAAGGGTATCTTTTAAAAGGAAAAATACGGACATAAATTTGTGTTTGGGCCATTAATACAACAATTAGAACATCAGAACACAGGATAATTTTTCATTCAAAAGATTTGAAGCCTTCAGATTACACACACAAGCCAAATGGTGTAAGTATCCTAATTGTTTTGATACCGTTGTGATAAGACACTCAAGAAATACTTGTGCAAAAAGTAAGGTCCAGACCTCAATCACTTAACAAAAAAATGCCAAGTATTTTTTCAAAATTACAAAAGCAAAACTTTATGCAAGTCCAAGACCCAAGACATAAGCATTAACACTGAAAGAACTGGCGCGTAGCCTGTACACCAAGAGATAAACTCTCCTCATGAATATAAAAATCTTATTTTCTTCATAAAAATATTACAATCTTCGTGTAAAAATGCAAAGATCAGTATTAGACAACTACATAAATGCTAAGCAATATATAGTTCACCAGCTAGCTAATTAACTTAAAGGTGAACTGCTAAGACATTTGGTTTCTCTCTCCTTCTTACTAAATAAGTAAGTAAGCCTCAAAGGAATTTTGTCAGGAATTTAAAGAACGTCTGAATTTTCTGTTCAGGAAATTAGATAGAAGAATTTGGGATCCAAGACCACGATGTACAATTCTCATACCATAACTGAAGAGGCAACTAAGGTAAATCATTAACAAAGATATCTCCAAGTGCAAAACTAGTAAAATCAAATGTGCTTTTTAAAAAATGCATTTGAAGTACCCCAACCATAAAATACATACATTTGACAAAGTGATATAAATATCACCTGACAGGGAGAAAGAATGCATAAAGTAAATCTAAAAGCATCTTGCTTTAAGGAGAATTTACAAATACTTTAGCTAAGACATTTTTCTAAAAAGTGGAAATATAAAGTTTTGTCTCCTATTTGTAGACTGACACAGTTCTTTTGTATTACAAAAGCATTTAAAAATAAAGTTCAAAATCCATATAACAAAGATACAGCAATGTTCACATTTGCTTATCCATTCATTAAAACCAAACTCATTGTCCTTTTTGTGCATGTAATTTATAACCCTCTGCAATAGTTTTGCAGAGATTAAATTAGAAAATATTCCAGGATGAAATATGGATATAAATCCCATGCTCCTGAAGTTTGCAGTGTTTAGATCTATGATTCCAGGTCAGGAACATGTTTTTCAAAAACATACTCTTTAAAAGGATACTGATGCAAATGCTCTTGTACAAAAATACCGAAATCGACAGTAGAAGATAATTTTAGCTGTCCCTTACTTAGAAATGGCTCTTCCTAATTTACATAGAATGCTATAAAAGTTTAAGAATAACCTTTTATGCACAGCGTAGAGCATCAGTTTTTACCATATACTCTTCTAGTTTCTTCCTTTGTAGTTCCCACAGTTGATTAAAATCTCAAAACAAATTTTCCTCAGAAGAGTAATTTAATCTCATTAAAAATACATAGAATAACCATTACTTTAATTAGCTAAATGCTGTATTATGTTTACCTGTGTGCAAGATCCACTGCAATAAAGACAAAAATGTAGAAAGGTCTCATCAGAGCAGTGATTTCGTAAGTATCCAGTGCTTGGAAAGTAGCTGTTTCGGTAGCTGTATTTACGATTAATGAATACTCTCCTATACATATAGTCACCCATCCAAATACAAAGATCACAACGGTTCCTCCAATGTTGCTATACAGCAAGGTTATTCTGTTTGGCAGCAAATACCAAGTTCCCAACCCACACAATACCCCTGCCAGAAGGGAATGAAATACAGTGTTGATTATATACTTCTTGCCAGGAATAATAAATTTTACTGTCTCTGAACCTACACAGCTGGAAAATTCAAACTCATCTTCATCTGTTAGGGTATTCTGAATTTGCATTCTTTCTACTGTCACTGTTTTCTGTTTTGCATATAGATTTGTCATCTGAAGAATAAGTGCAGTAACAAACATCAGTCCTCCTGAAAGTGCTGCGGTATAGTAGTCTTTCATAACTCCTAACTGGTACAAAAGTGTTCCTACTCCTCCCAAAACCCATGGCGTCAAGAAAAGAATAATCTGATTCACATATATGTAAGGAGGGGCACAATAGCCTAATTTAAACCGGGGACCTCCCAGCACAGTCTGTGGAAAGCGTTTCAAGAAGAACTCCTGTTTGTAATCATTCAGCAGAGGTACATCTGGACCCATTCTTATTACTCAGGAATGCTGGATGAATATCATTTTTCCTGTAAGAGAACAGAAAGAAAAAGAAGGAAACATTACTGAATCTGGAACTCAGAACCTAACCAGGGAATTCTTTGGTCCTGTTCTCATTTACTAAGTTATAGTGGAATTCTGACATGTTAGTGTTAGTAGACATCATCCTAAAGCACCAACAGAATCTGCTAGAAACTAGCAAGCCCCTAAAGAAACTACTAAGCAAACACCTAAAATGGAAAAACATTATCTATTTTAAAATAAAGAATATGTTCACAATCTGAAGCTTTAAGCAACAATTAAAACATACAATCAGTTCTTCGGAGATGATAAAACCAACTCAGCTCCGTAACAGAGCACCTTCCTAAAACTGAATCTTTTTTCGATCCGGTCTGATCACAATCTCATCTTGCCACAGACCTCTAATTCCAATTAATCCTATTAAGGATCTCCATATACAAACAGAATAGTCAGTGATTTTAGTGAACAGCCACACAAATGCAAGGATACAATCACATCGATGTCCCTGTAAAAATCAAAGCCTTATGAAATAAACTAACTGTAAAAAAAAAAAAAAAAAATTAGTAGAAGCATTAAAAATTGCTTTCCACATCAGCATTTTCACTGTCCTACACAGCCTAGTTGCAGAACAGGATCTCACTGTACTAAGCACTACACAAGATATAAAATAAACAGTTCCCTTTCGGTTTCCTAAAACATATAAAATAAAAAAATAAACATAATACTTGTGAGTTGTAGCAGAATCGGCATATATTCTTCTGTTTGTCAATGGAGAAAGCTGAAAAAAGGAAAAAAGATACCTGTAAACATTTCCAATGAATCATCAAATAGAAATCAGATATTGAATACTCATTTAGAGATGATCAGGCAATGTAGAAATAATGAATGTAAGAAGGTAACTATGATATGAAAATATGATTTTATCCTACTACTCACAAAAGCAAGAATCCTTGAATGACAGGTAGAAATATTCAAGCTAAGAAATAGAGTGATAAAACAGCACAAAAATGCAGTGCTAAAGCACTTCATTAATAATAATAAAAAAGAGATGTTGGTGTGCATTAGGAGTTATGCAAGTACTGAAATCCTGACTTTTTTCTACCGCTCCTGTATAATCTGATGAATACCTATTAGCCATCATTGCTGATATATTAAAAATGAAACACTCGGCTGCCGTGGAGTTTCCAAACTACTGTGATCCCTTCTTTATACAATACCAAACGCTTATAGGCGCTTCTGAGAACAATTTACTCCTTACATTTAAACAGTTATCAATTGCCTGACTGCAAGTACATACTGGTCATCAGGGGACTAAGTTAGAAACAGTGCAAATGAGAGAGATTAAAGGCCATTCATACACATCATCACATCTGGAAATTTGCATTCAGGGTCCACAAAGTCAATACACTCCACAATGAAAAGCAGGGCCCCACAGGCCCTGTAACTACTCTCCATGTAGGCTGTGGAATGACTTTTGTTTGTTTGTTTGTTTTTTTAAGTAAAGATTCCAAACTGGAATTCCAAATTGGTGTTTTTACACATAGAATACTGACTATGGAATATTGAAACTATAGGTTTTTTGCTCATACTATTTCAAGCCATTGAAAGTTTCTTAAGGGACGAAGAAAGCAGCAGTCAGCCTTAATGGAAAAGACACATGTTGACAATGGAAAGGGGAATTCATTGCAGTCAGCTCAGGAATTTGAAAATGTAACAGGGACACACCCAACCAAAAAGAAATTTCAATGTAATAAAAAAAAAAATAAAAATCACAATTTAGCCAATCTCGTTTAGAATAAGAAACACCATTTAGAAGGCTACATATGCATGAAACTAAGTTCTGTGAAAGTTACATGCAGTAGAAGATTTATATGCACCCAAATGATACAAGCTGAGTTTTAAAAGAAATGTAGAACCAAAAGGTGCATAGTTTTCGGGCTGTGTTTTTCTGCCCTAAGAAGGGCTATTTTTGTTTCGAGTCTGCATTTGTGTTTGTCAGTTTATATTGCTAACAAAATGTTAACAGAACATTCCTCTTACAGTTTCTGTGTAAACAACAGACATCTTTCTGTGAGCCACAAAAATCTACATACATAAACAATATAGTTCTAACTTGGCTACACTCCAAAACAAGCCATAAAAATATGCAAATTTATTTATAAATGAAAACCCTAAGACTGAAGCTCAGGAACTATGGAAATGATACCCTCGACTATCCTCCTGGCTTCCAAATAGCTAGGTAGCACATTAGGACTTCAAAGAGGCACTCATGCGTGTCTCGTTATTCCTGTGCAAAACCCTAGCAACAAGACTCCCCACATTAGTGAGTGTTTACAGGACCTGGCTTCAATATACATTCCTAATATACAGGCCTGGCCCAACTTTGACAACTTGCCTGGTTACCCAAACAATCCGCACCACAACAGTTTGTCATCACCAGCAGGGATCCATGTGACTTAGATACTAGCGTAACAAGGATGGTAAAAGGACTTTAACACCATAAACTCATTCAACATGTCCCTCCCCCAATATCCTATGTCCTTATTACAAAAAGAAACAAAGCAAATCTTGCTCAAATTGATACAGAAATTCAGAGGAGGGCATGAATTTTTGTCTAAACGAACATCATCCTTCACGTCCATTGACGGTGGATCAGCTCAGTGCAGTCTGGTTTTATTTCAAGAAGATTACAGGAGAAGGGGCGTACAGCTCACAGCCCTCTAAGCCGCTGAAGCACATAAGGCTTAAAAATACTTACCTCAGTGGTCTTCGAGGTCTTTTCACGCGAGACTAAGGAACGGTTATAAACCACCTGCCAGCACAGGAGGGAGGAACGCCAGCGTGGGAGGCGCAGGGGGAGCTGAGAGCAGCCCCTGTCCGGACTAACCCCGACGCATCCCCTGCCCACCTCTGTGCCCTGACACCCACACCCCGACGCCATGGTTAAAGATTCAGCTGTGCTGCAGGCCACCTCCCAACCCAGGAGCCAGAGGGAGCAGGCTGCGGGCCCTCTGCTCAACAGCATGGACGCCATCCCCCCGGGACGAAGCATTTTCAGGCCAACGCACTCCAGTTACGGGAAGCGCATCCCGGGACTACTTTGGGAAGGGCCGCTGACCACCTCCCTCCCCAGACACCTCTGCACCTGACCACGCGGGCTCCCACCAGAGCCACCACGCTTTTCTACTCAGCCACCTCTCCTCCGGGTCTTCTGCAGGAAGGGAAATAATCAACGAAGCCCCCCAAAATAAAGCCTCTGCTGTTTTTAACTCCGGAGGGGAAAGGAAGCCACAGGGCCCGCCGAGGCACGGCCGGTGGGCAGACTCGGGGGAGGGTAACGCCAGCCAGGCAGAGCCAGGCGGGACGCCCTGTCTTCCCCCGGCTGTCCCCGCACCGCCGCCTCCCGGCTTCGGGGAGGCCCTGGCGCCTCTGCCGGCTCCAGTGAAGGGCCCCGGGGCGCCCCGGCTGCTGCCAGCCCCAGGGGGGAAGCGGGCAGGTGGGTGCCTGCACCCCTGCGGCAAACGGCCGGGGCTGGCGAGAGGCGGCCGCGGTGAAGAGCCTCTGCAAGGCGGGCACCTACCTCTGGCCGGGGCTCGGAGTAGGTCAGGGGCTTTGCGGGGCGGGGGGAGAAGGGGAACGGGGCTGAGCCTGCGGCAGGAGGAGGAGGAGGGAGGATGGCGGAGCGCTCCCCCCCCGCCCCAAGGCTGTCCTGAGGGAGTGTAAACGGCGCAGGCCGCGCCGGCCGCTCCTCCCCGCCGGCGGGGTCCTTACGCCCCAGCACCGGTGCTGCTGCAGAGGCCGGTGAGGAGGGGGAAGGTGGAGGCGGCGGCTACCGGCGGTAGTGAGGCCCGGCCTCGGCGCGGCGGACCCCGCCCCCGCCCCCTTCCCTCCCCTCGGTCTCCGCCGCCATTTTGCCCGCCGGAGGCAGCCGGTGGC
>VYXH01008480.1:354675-415458 GCA_013397275.1 Burhinus bistriatus | reverse complement strand
GGCTTCTATGGCTGTGCTTTCCCCACATAACCGCCCTCCCTCCGCTGTCAAATTAGGCGTGAGGCATCACCCCAGCAGTGGCCGGCCAGCAGCTTCTCGAAGTGAAGAAGAGAGAGGGGTGAAGAAAACCCCTCGGTCCGCAGAGGAGCTGTGGCAAGGCAGGCGGGGGCTACCGGCGGCCGCCATCGCCAGCCGGGAGCCGGGCCTTGGTGTCTCCTGGGGCCCCTCTGTCCGCATCGGTCCGCGTTCGTCGGCAGCGCAGCTTTTCGAGGCTGGTCCCTCTTCAGCTGATGAATTTGTCACCCGGATGGCTTTGCTTTCCTCAAATTTATTTCTGTCCCTCTGAGAGTTGGCATGGAAATGCCAGAGGTCGTTTTTTCATCGCTTTTTTTAGTCATTTCCATCATCTTCCCACATTAACAAAACTGCAAACCCAAACAAATTAGGCTGTTTCTTTAATTTTTACAACATTTAACATTAAATATGCAAAATTCTAGTAGTGTATTAAAATACTTAGCACAAATAATCCACACCATTCTGATACGATACTAAAATACTCTTAAATGTTTCCTTAATCTTGAATGTTAATAGTCTTTCTCTGCTTAACTAATTGGAGGTGCGAACACTGATTCTAGCCTCAGGTACAGGAAAATGCATTCTCGGTTTTCTTTTAGGTTAAATAAACTTGAGCATTTCTTGGCAAATTGAAATGTAAATCCAAATACTGCAATGCTACTTACCACTTCAAATTACACCCATTAAACACTGACAATATTTAGTAGAGTGAGCATGCCTAATATAATTTGTATCTAATAATACCAAAATGTATAGCTCACTGTATTCATTAGAGCACTAAGGTACGCATATGTCTACCTTAAGATCTATGTTATAACGATCACAATATAAATTCTTACAGTTATATCCATTTTCATCTGAATCCCTAATAAAATGTAACACAGGGATATGTGTAGAATTTTAGACTAAAAGAATTACCATAATCAATTTAATTCTCATCAGAAGCATCAGAACCTTTTTGTAGGTCTGTTAATCTTTATTCTTCGCAGATAATAAAAAGGCTATTAGATTGGGCTATCCAGTGTAAAACCTTGGAAATGCTCATTTACCGTTACTGAATTTCTTTTAAATGAGGTTCAATGGTACAAATGATACTGAAGTCCAGCCTGCTGGAAGACAAAGATGTCTTTAAGTATCTCAAACAAACTGTATTTTTCTCAGGATCCTTGACTTAGGATTTATTCACCCTCTCCTTCAAATGTATCTGTTGCAATCCTATTGAAATTAAGTATTTGTATGTCTCAGATATTCCAAGGTAAATAGCATCTCTGTACAATTCACTAAAGGTCTGTAGCAGGTATTTACGCTTTGTTCACAAGTTTCATCCTGTACCTGTTCACCAGTTCAGTTATGATTTTGTAAAGATGATGATTCTGTTCTGGAATGTGTAAATCCTAAATAGCAATTGCAGAGGGGGAAGCAGACATTAGATTTATTTCTTTGCAAAGTCAGCTGCTTGTGTTTCAAAACTCAGAGAAGGCTTCTTGCCTGTCCTCACTTCCTGTGATTTCTTCCTTGGTCAAAAGTATAAATCAGAATTTCAGTCAGTCCAAACTCCAAGCTGTTTACTGGAGAAGAGAGCATACTAGTTTATTTCTCTTAAGAGTTCTAAAAATTTTCTTTGTCAGATAAAACCTGCTAACAGAGCAAACTGTTCTAGGTAAATTCTGCCAACCTTCAGCTGTCTTTTGCAGATTATCGCACAATGTGTACCTGCAAGCACGTGAACTGTCCCACTGAAATTAACAGGACTCCTCATCTGCTTAAAATTAAGGTATACATAAACTATTTGCAGACTTGGGACTTGGGTTTTGGTTTCCTTCTTTTTAGTTTGTGAAAGGGCTATTAGTCATGGCTCCCCAAATAATCATTTTGCCTATTTCCATATTTTTTAGGTTTACTTTTAGAGTGATGCATCCAGTAGCAAATATTTTTCTTACTGACCTTTCTCCTCTTTAAACTAAAAAAGTGATTTTTGTTTTGGAATGCATATTTATACAGTGGTAAGAGTAGGAGAAGGATACTTTGTTGCATTTACTGATTATTAAGGAAGACAGAGCTTGTAGGAAATTGTTCTTTTAAAGAGAATTAGTGCTAGGTAAAAGAATGGTTACTTTCAAATCAGATCATGGAAGTTATTTATTCTCTTTTTCCTGGTGCCCAAAGTTAATTATTGGTATATTGCGATCCGTAAACTGCCATTCCCAAACAGAAGATGTCAGAGTGAAATCTGATTCCTGGTTTTACTCAGTCTTTTTGTTTTGCATCCCATAGCAGACCCATCTTGTGTTTATCTATGTGGCTTTCTGGAAAGCTGTGTATGCTCGATGTGTGTTATCTGTGCTATGTTTCTACGGCTCCCTTGGAAGTAATGCCTTTCGACAATATGGCCTTAGGCTGGCAGAAAAACATGAAATACTAGGGAGCTTGCTTCTTTCTGGATGACTTTATCCCTTTAAAATAACTTTACAAAAAAGTACTTCATTCCTACATGTGAAAGATAGCTATGTTTTCCTGAAGACAAAGGCTTTTGATGACAAGATCTGAGCTACCATTAAGAGTTGAAGGGTAACAGTTATCCAAGTAACAAGTGACAGGACGAGAGGAAATGGCCTCAAGTTGCACCAGGGGAGGTTTAGATTGGATATTAGGAAAAATTTCTTCACTGAAAAGGTCATCAAACATTGGAACAGGCTGCCCAGGGAAGTGGCTGAGTTGCCATCCCTGGAGGTATTTAAAAGATGTGTAGGTGTAGTGCTGAGGGACATGGTTTAGTGGTAACTTGGCAGTGCTAGGTTAACGGTTGGACTTGATGATCTTAGAGGTCTCTTCCAGCCTAGGTGATTCTATGATTCTGTGTCACGTGTTTTATCAACTGAAGTATCAACTCCCATTCAGCTACCCTTCCTGTATGGCAGCTAAGCATATACTTCAAATCATTTCAGAGTTGATACCTAGATATTTATTATGACATTAAAGCAATATAAAAGTATTTCTTATGAGTTTAGCTTTGTGTGTAATATGGTTTGGATTTTATGAGAACTGTATTCTTCCAATATTGCTGCCAGTGAAGGATAAAACAGTCTTGAGTTTACAGAGTTCCTTTTAGTTTGTGTAGGATATTCTTAAAATCAGGAGCTGTAAGCTGAATTCTTTTTCTTGTTTAACAAAGCAAAGTTTTCCTTTTTTCCCCTCTTGCACTTAATGCTGAAAATGTCTCGATTATGGAAGGAATCTAGTTAAATATTTAATGCTTTGGGAAAGACTTACTTGCCTTGGAATTCTCTTTCAATTGCTGTGTTTTGAGAATCTATCACTGATCTCAGGAGAAAGGGACAGAGAAAGAATTGCAAATCACAAATTTGTGTACTACTAGAATCATAAGTGACAACCCAGGATTGACTGTGGGATATTCTGCATCTTTAGTTTGACAGGGTGTAACAGTCCTGTGGCCATGCAGACTTCACAGTTGTCATTTATACCGCAGTCTGTGGCCACACAGATGATGTGGTTATAAATGGAGACAGATCGTATGCAAGATGCTCCGCTCCAGTGACACACAACTTTTTACTGCTAGAGCATAAGGACAATTTGTAGCTGCCACAGCAGTATTAAAGTTTGTATCATCTACATGCAAGGCAGTGTATCCTATGTCTTTGAGTACGTCACCCAATTAAGAATGGTCATATTCACAGAGGCTAGTTGTTAAAGACTAGATTCAGATCTCTGCCATCAGGTGTCCAACTTTGTAATGACTTAAAAAAATATTATTGATGCAAAAAATTAATTCAGAGATCTAAGTGAGACATTTCAGCTTTGTGCAAGATTTGGAACAGAGCGAAGTAGGTGTCTCTGGAGGATAGTTCAGTGCTCACTAAGTGGAGAGCTGCTGAAGTTAGCCATTGGGAGACATCACTCCAGGAGCAGGTCTGAGCTGCTGTCTTAGTGCATCTGATTTGTGGTTGTTCATAAAGTGCCTCGATCCACTTGGAGCAGTGATGCCCCTGGCAGGGCTGGTACCTGCTTAAGAAGGACTAAAAGGCAGTGGGATGATGCCAGGAGCTGCCTTTTGTGAAGTAGGCTAATGGCTGCCCACCCCTAAGGATCTTCTTAGCCTTCAAGAGTCCAACTCACTGTGCCACTCTGTAAAAGATGTCCTAACCATGAGGCTACAGACAAGACTATGGAAGAGCCATTATCTGCTATTCTAGTAAAATCAGACTAGAGAAGGAACCTGATCCCATCACCCAAGGATGAGCATTTCCCTTGTGTGCCTGACTTGAAGTATTAATTAGTCCTCATCTGTTGCTTCTAATTATGTCTTCAGAAGAGCAGAACAGCAACAGAAGATTTAAATGTGAAGATTCTCATGTGACGTTTCCACAACATTGAGGAGTTCAGCTATGGTGTCTCGGTATACACCAGAATCATCACTTGCTCCTACAGCATTACAGACCATTAGGTCTGCTGGTGAATCTCCCACATGGAGAAGAGATCCACTGCCAGCCATCAAAATGCCTCCCAGGAGCAGAGCTGGCCCTTCAGAGCTCTTCTGGGTGGCAGCGTTGAACAGTGTGCTTAGACAGTAAAGGAACATTTTGGGTGAACTGGTTGCTCTTGAGAAGAGCTTGTGAGCATGCCTCTAAGCCTGTCCAGGTCTGTCCTAAGTAGTAAAACAATATATATAGAGACACAAAGGGTAAAGTCCTGTCTGTGCTGGTGCTCAGCACACTGCAATACTGTTAATTAAGCTTTGTTAATTTGATGTCCAGTTTTTCTGACATGGGTTTTGATCCTATCTTGCAGAATTCTAAAACTCTGCCTTTTTTCTTTGTATGTGCAAGTACGTTTAAAAAGGATTTTCATAATTTCTTTGTGTCCAGCTTCTCTAATAAGGTTGGACAGATTGTCACAGTTTCTGTTGCTAATATGATGCCTGGCAAATAGAGCAGAAGGTTCAGGAGAACAAAAGAAATGATCTAATTTTAGTAATGGTGCAGACTGAGTCTGTCATTTTCCTCTCTCTTTTACCCTCCCACCCTTTCTGAATGTCAGAACCTCTCCCAGCACTGCCTCTTTTCAGTTTGAATTGAATTCTTGTTCTTCTTCAAGGACTGGGCATGAGGAGGTTTTTAGATACTCCTCTGAACAGAAGCTGGAGTATTTGAGAGGCTTACCAGTGAAATTCTGACTTGTCACAGGTAATTTGCTAAGAACGAACCGCTTCCAGTGAAGCTGTTTTTGCAAATTAGAAAACCTTATATCTGAAATTTCACTTAATATGCATGTCATATTTCTGCTATCCATTTTAAATCTTAAATTGAAGTTTGAGTCTATTACAGTATAAAGACAATAAAGGAATTTAGTTTCTGAAAGACAAGGAGGGTTGTGTTTAGTGTAGTAGGCCTGTTCAGCTTGCAAGGTGGTCCGACTTCTATGCAGTGAAGTTCTTTGGCCCGTGCATATTTGAAGTATGAGAATTTCTATAGAAGCCTTAACTTAAAATGTATTCTTTCGAAGGCAGTGGAAATACTAACATGTTTTATATTAAATATATGCTTACAAACTTTGCTGGGTTTGGATCTCGGGGCATCGTTCTAGTGAACAACAATTATGCTTGTCTCAGTTGACCTTTATTCTTGTGCTCCTGTTTTGGATGTGAGAAATAAACAAGCTGTATTTCCAATTTGGAGGATGGCAATTACAGACATCTGATGTGCAGAACTGGACAAGAAAGCAAAGAGTAAAGAATAACGTGGTTTGAAGTGAAAATTGCTTGAGCAGTAACAAAATGGAGAGGACGTCCTTTCTCGGATGTTAATTTATTGAGTGTACAACAAGAACACCAGTATGGTTAGAAATAAATTATAATTCAACATTTACAGACATAATATATTACAAAATGAAAAATAAAGCCAGCCTAAAGATTAATTTTGTTCCTGAACAGGTCTGTTTAAAGAACCATGTCAAACTTGATTAAAAATTTGCAATCATTTTTCAAAATAAATCATTCCTTAGTATCTAGCTACAGTTTGTTGCATGTCATGTCATCTATGTAGAAGGGGGCAGGCAAGCATTGCTATTAAATCTATAAAACCTAAAACCATATTCACATTAAAGTAACTTCTTGTGATTGATGTAACAGACCACACTATTAGGCCTAAAATTGGGCTTTGGAATACACTTGATGTACTTTAGTATTTTCATCCGCAGATGCTCAGTAAATAATTAGGCAGACCTCCTCCCCCAACTTACATCATGGACCTTAAAACTAGGCTGAATGATTTTGAGATGGGAGGAGTACTGCTTGTCAGCTTTGTGTCTTTAGGAATTATATTTACATTGGATTTTTTTCTGGAATCATTAGGTATGGAAAAAAAATGAAAGTTTAGATGTATTCCAGGAACTGGAGCTTAAAAAAGCCCTCTGCCAAATAGGCGAGGTTTTCAATGAAATCTCCCTTATCTCCACCAAGCAGCTCATCATTTAACCAGGAAATGGAAGGGAAGGACCATTCTCTCTCCTTTCCTGTTTTCTGTTCGTGAAGAGGTTTGGATGGTTCCACCCCGATGCTCAGCTAAATGCAGTGAACGCAGACTAAATGCAGATGTTCCCAGCGAGGCTGGGACAATGTCCTGTACCAGCCTGCGGGGCTGGACGGGGCGGGTTGAATGGTGGTGGGGAATGGCTGCACAGCAATGTGGCTGTTCCCCAGGACAGAGTCCTCTGTGCCCGTTGCACCACGCAGCATTAACAAAAGTCAACTGCCCCCTTCGTCCTCTACCTCTCCTGCCACAGTAAATTGACGCGTGGCTGCCAGCCCACCCCTTCCCAGCAGTCCTCAGTCTTGCTTATCCCTCGCCTCTTTCTGCTCTGGTGCCTGGCCATTGCTCCCACTCCACCTACAGTCATGGAATAGCACAAGATTTCTGTTTAAGTCAACGTTCATGAAATGCTTCGTGTCCAGGGGCCGGGTGGAAGACTGGAAATGGACAGGAGGATCTGGGGGTTGCTGACAGTTTTTCCCAGTGTACAAGAAGGTCAGCTCCCCCAGGCTTCTCTCTTGGGTGCACTGTAACCATCTTCATAGTTCTTTCCTATGTCTGGCACATGTTTCTCACAGGATGATTTTCTGGCTGGGCTAAGGCACCCGTAGCCCTTTTGGTGCAGCAGAACCTGTGGCATAGGCTCAATCACCATTTCAGCCAGTCCCTCCCATTGCTATCACATGCGGCTCTTATCAGGGTGCTAATACTGTGGCTAATGATGTCTGTGTTCTTGAGGCACATTAAGAAATCTGGCATATAGCCCACGGCTAGAGCTCAGATTCCGCAACAATAATGTTTACGTTGGCAGGCCTTCGAACAGAAACTTGCAGGCACTCCAGCTGGCTGGTGTGATTCTAGCAATTAATTCAGCTTTTCCAGTGGTAAAAATTTGTTGATACAGCTTGCTGCTCTTCCTGTTGCAAAACACATCAATAACTTGGAAAAAAACCTGGTTAGGCCGTCACAGAATCACAGAGTATTGAGGTTGGAAGGGACCTTTTGGAAGTGATCTAGTCCAAGCCCTGCTCAGAGCAGGTCAGCTACCGCAGGCTGCTCAGGGCTGTGTCCAGTTGGATGGAGACTCCATAGCCTGTCTGGCAACCTGTTCCAGTGTTTGACCCCCCTCCCAGTAAAAACTTTTTCTGTTTAAATGGAGTTTCCTGTACTTCAGTGCATGTCCATTGCTTCTTGTCCTCTCACCGGGCACCACCAAGAAGAGTCTGGCTCCATCTTCTTACTCCTTCACATCGGGTGTTTAGACATATTGATAAGATCTTCCTGAGCTTCTCCAGGCTAAACAGTCCCAGCTCCTTCAATCTCTCCTCATATGACAGATTCTCCAATCCATTAACCATCGTCGTGGCCCTCTGCTGGATGCATTCCAGTATGTCCATGTCTCTTTTGTACTGGAGGGCCCAGGACTGGACCTAGCACTGCAGATGTGGCCTCACCAGTACTGAAGAGAGGAGAAGGATGACCTGCTTTCACATGCTGGAGATGCTCTTCTTTATGCGGCCCTCGAGGCTGTTGGCCTTCTTTGGTACAAGGTCACATAGGTGGCTCATGGCCAGCTTGTTGTCCACCAGGAGCCCCAAGGCCTTTCCTGTAAAGCTGCTTTCCAACCGGGTGGCCTCAGCCTTTACCGGTACTTGGGGTTATTCATCTGTGGGTGCAGGACTTTGCAATTCTCTTTGTTGAATTTGATGAGATTGCTTCGTTAGTTATCTACTTTTTTCCTCGTGACTCACGAGACCAAGTCATCATTCTGAGCTCTGGAAGCTGTCAGAAATGAGAACAAAAGCAGTCCATACAATAATTAGATTTGTAAGTTTATATAGAAAGAGGAACTGTAGGTGTTTAATTCTCCATGTTGTAATCTGAGTCCTAAAATTTTGTATTTATAGTATTTCTGGTTTAACTACAGGAATTCTGCCCAAAAATAAATGTGTGTAAATGGAAGCTTCTTGGTAATGAATGAACCACTTATTTTCGTGTATTTATATAACTGAAATTCATCGTTTCCTCTGTATACTATGTTTTTTCTGCAAGGTTGTTCTTTCCAACAACAAGGCCTCACTGCCTCTGCCCTCAGCTCACCTATGGTGAGGAAGCAGAGTGTCCATGTTGTTTCCCGAGTATAAAAAATATAGTGAAATGCTGGCTGTGAAATGTCACCGACTAGAATCGCCATCAGATTGCCAAATGTCCTGAATATGTCCAATTTTTAGTTTGCATGTATCATGTTGCCTGTTATTTAGGGGGTAGAAGGGACCTGGAGGCTCATGGAGTGGTCTGATAGCGCTCCTCGTTTCTTCCTTTACTTTTGCCATCCACATTGGACAGTCATCGGTTCATGAAACGGATTTATGCCTGACTGAAAATTTGTTACTTTGGGTCCTACCTTGAATCCAGGCTTTCCAGTCTATAATGGATGACTCAGTCAGTGCATTGAGGACATCGAGAGCATAATCCTGGTTTCTGGGGAGTCAGTAACGCCTTTGTATTGGAGGCAGCCTGTGTTTTCAACCCATTTGGAGGTCAGGAGTACCCAGGCCTGTTCTTTCACCCACACTGAGAAATGTAAGCACATTCAGAACCCCCTAGCTACCTTTCTTTACCCAAACTCACTGAGTAATTTTTAACAAATAAACATAGCTTACTTATTTTTTTTAATTTACTTCCTTGCTTTGAAATGTCTTTGGTTTCCTTCAGTTTTTATCCTGCAAATTTATCCAAATGCCAAGAATTAGATTTGTCAATAAGGTGTGCAACCAAAACAACAACCTCATAAAGTGGATGTAACAAAGAAAGAAAGTAGAAATGTTGCTAAAATTTATTCAGGATATTTACAATTAATCTGCTCACTCCTAACTTCACTGTTCAAGCAGGTCAGGACGTAGGGTATTCATGGCACAGTGGTGTGAATCTCTTCATGTTCACAGAGATCTGGCCTGCAGACATTAACCCCTCAGCTCCGCTGCCTGTGTGACTGGACGTAGCCCAGTGCCTTGCTGTCTGCATGCCTGGCAAATACAGTGCCCTGCGCCTCCCCGCTGGGTGGAAGAATGGCCTTCTGTTTAAATTACTGGACTGAGATGCTTCCAGGTTAAAAAAGTGAGAAATTGTTTCCTTTAAACAAATGTCATTTCATCTGACCTTCAGTAAATCTGCTAACTTCAGCTTTCCCCCTGCAAATTAGGTACTGTCAGGCTAAGTTGTTTGGATACCAGGTGGTAGGAGGAAAAACCTAATTATTTAAAAAAAGACCCAAAGCCTGCTTCATAGACAGAGCGCATCTCTTCTAAGTAGGTCAGAGTTACTGCGGAAAACAGTGGTAGTCATCCTAACGATAGGCTCTGGTTTGTTTAATAGGTCCTGTTAACATTTAAGACTTTTTTCCCCTTTTAAAATTTCTGTTCTGAAGTCAGATGATTCATGATAATATGTTTTTTCTTTTGTGGTTAACATGTTGACCCGGCATCTCGGCAGCAGCACTGCGAAGCCGTGGTGGTGAATGCAGGTCCTCAGGTCTCTGAAGGAAGCACCCGTGAACGGCTCCCTGGGATTAAGGAGGAAGCGGAGGTTTTAATGAAGCAGACTCCATTCTTCAGAGGGGTGAAGGGAGGTAAGGGAAGCTCCTGTTGCTTATGCGATTATTGCTAATTGCTGTAATTGAACATCCTCATGACAGGAATATTTGGTGCCTGAGGTAAAGCTTGTTTGCTTCCATTCCTTTCTTTCAACTGTCTCGTGGTGCCCTCTCGAGGTAGGAGAGCAGCCCATTGTATTTGCTATTTTATGGTAGCTGGAACACAAACTGGAAACACGGACCCTGGTGAAGAAGCTGAGAAATTGCCGTTTGCTTTGAAAAACAAATTAAATTTGCTATAACTCTGTGCAAAGTCAGTGTTTTTTAGATGCCCATTTAAAAAAGCGCACCTATCCCTTTGCCTCCAGCTTTTCCACTAGAAAGGACACAAAAAGCATGAGTGGATGCTTCTTCGCAGTGCCCTGAGGCCACAAAGGTGCGTTTCCCCCGAGTATGAGACAGCGTGTCATTGCAAGGTTAAAGGCTGGCTGTTTCCACACCGGAAGGGAATGCATTTCCCTCAACATGCTCTTGTGCCCTTGAAGTTTAGCACAAAATGCATCAAGAAATGCTGACGTGTTTGGATACCAAATTAGGAAACCCTGACATATTAGGAAGGCCAACCTTTGGGCTCAAGTCAAATAGAGGGTATTGTGCTTGTGGGGAAGGTCTGTGACTGAGGTGCCTATCCCTCCTGGTTCGGGGGAAGCCAAATGCCTTGGGCGTGATCACCACCTTGCTGTGAAGGACTGCAAGCTGTAGGTTTCCCTTCAAAAGTGACTATTAGATGCTTGGTCTTGAAATACCTCTTGCCAGGTGACAGCAGATTGTTCTTCCAAAAATGCCTCATCTTAATTCCAAGGAGCAAGGATTGGCAATGTGGTGGGGGTCCTCAAGGGTCAGTGAATTAATCACTTTTGTTTTAGACTGGGATAGAGTTAATGCTGAATGTTTGGGGCAAGGACAGCCTGTTTGAGAGATGAACACACTATGGGTGCATGCTGATTTGTTAGTAGTCTCTCTTAGAGCCGAGTAGGATATATTTCATCTCACTGTGCAGTCTCTGCTGTCACCTTTTCACAGGATCCTACTGAGTCGCCCCAGGCTGTTTCTATCTGATCCCAGTCAATGCAGGTTTCCGGAGAATAGGCACAGGAGCCAATTGCTGGCTGTATTTTGTTAAAGCCTGAGTCCTTTCAGACCTCCTGCCCCTTCCAGGTGCCCTAACAGCAACAGTCACTATGAAGTCTGCTATGTCCATTTGACCAAAAACTCTGTTTCTTTGTTTCCGATGTACCTTTCATATTAGATGAGCACCGAGTGCTTGGCACAGACTTAGGTTCAGACCTCGAAGCAGCAGAGGCTATGGCAGGCCATGGAGGTAAGTGCACCCTGTGGATGAGCTCTGCTCACCGACATGGTGGCATGATGAACGCGACTCTTACTTGGTTGTCTCAGCACGTGGTATGACACCTTTTCTCCTGATAGCATGACAGCTGTAATTTTCTGAGGCACCTGAACCAGGAGGCCCCTGGGGAGCAAGATGTTCTCAATGAAGTGTTTTTTGCTGTGATTTTCCTCTGCTGCTATTGCAAACTGCGGACTTCATGAACTACAGCCCCTCCTCCATCCCATCTTTTATGTGCAGCTCAGTTTTGGAGTCGGGAAGGCTTTCAATGTGTCAATTTTGTGCTCATATTGAATACATTTTAAAAATACTTCTCTTTTAAATATCTCTGCTTCTCATAGATAACTTTTGATGAGGACATTTGGAAATAAATGTAAACAAATGCTGAACAACGTGCTGAATCTGAAGGCATAAATCCCCTCCACAGAGCTGCAAATTGAAGACTCAAAGCTCCTGTTGTGTTTAAAAGAGGGACTCTTGGGCCCGACAAGGGGTAAGATGTTAATAAAACCTTTGTTCACTGTTACAATAGGGAACAGCTAAGTGTGGTTTAGGGTTTCTGCCAAGTTAACCCTGACTTATTCCCATTGTAACACGTACTGCTAAGAAACCCCTTAACATGTTACTAAAGAACGAAAAACAGTTAACACTTCATTTTGAACGCTGTATTTAAAGCAAAAGCTTTTATTTTTAAAAAAAATCCTTTATTCCCTTTCCCTAGTTGCTAGACTATGGGCTTTAACAAAAATTCACATTTTATGTGGCATTAACTTCCTTTTTGTGGGGAAAAACCAAAGTTAGTTTAAATGGTCTGAAACTGGCACTGTCATTAATATTACTGGAGTGTTATTTTCTCGAAGATGAAAGTGCAGGTGTTCTGAGTCCCTCCAAACACATGCTAACCTGGCTTATTTGATTGTTTCCTTCCCTGTGGTCTGTCGGGCTCTGCCCATCCGTGGTCTCTTGCCCTGTTTTTGTTAGCTCCTTGGGGCAGGAACCATGTGCAGCACATTCAGATCCATGACCGGACAGAATTGCTACGATAATGTGAATAATAACAACAAAAAGCCATGGAAAAATAAGACAACATTCAATCAGCATTTCAACATTTTATTTCTTCAGTGAAGGAAGGCAAAAGAGAGACAGCTGCTGTCTAGAGTCCTGCCTTTCATTTGCAACTGTGCTGGTAGGGAATCAGAGGCTACTCACTACATGGTCTTGGAAACCCTTTGAATGAGTATTAGGTTGTAGGAGGCATTGTTTTGGGTGCATCTCCATGAGAAGCTGATAGTAGTATGATGACAAGTAGTATTATCTTGGCAACTAGGGAAGAAGTGAAGGAGAGGTGGCAGGTGTACCTGGGTACTCTCTGGTCAGGTCAGGCTGTCTTGAGCATCGGGGCCACAGAGATCCAGTGGTGTCATGTTTAAAAGCAGGCTGGCAGAATACGCTGGGGTGATAGTCACATTTCTTCCAGTCCTCATGCCCTCCTCTGCTCTCCTTTGTGCCACCCACTCATCTAAGGAAAGGTGGCATCTTTATTCTGGTAGGATTAACTAATCAAAATACGCTGATGGTGATTTCAATTATAAATGTTTCCTCCCATTCTTAAAATGTTTCCACTTGTTTTCTTGGCAGGACCTTGAGGATCTCTCCTGAGAGTTCCTTTCACGTAGATATGCACAGAATTAATAGTTTATCTCCAGCTCCTGCTGACTTTCATGAATAATTTGATGTAAAAAGCTAAGTTGGACTTCTGCTGTGTCGGATAACTTGGGAGCACCAGCTTCTAATATTCCAGCCAAAGACCGGAACAGACTTTCTAGTTTTAGAGGCCAAAGTGGCCTCTCAGGCTTCCACTCACCTGCAACCTTTTACTTAAACAAAGAAGATTTCGTGGGACATATGACTGTGATTTTTACTGTTCCTTGTTCACCTCCCCAGGTACATGCCAGAAAATACTGTGGTCACTCCTGAAGGTAAGCAGCTTGTTTTACGGGGTGTATTCATCTCCCCAGTCTCACTGAAGGCAAACAAAATTGCTTATCTGAGTAATGTCACACACGTGCCTAAATGATTGCAAGAGACTGAAAGGAGTTGGGAGTAGAAATAATAGCACTACTTTATCTCTCACAGAGCAGCGCCAACAAAATAATGAAGCCATGTGAATAAAGAACCAACATAATAATCAAGCTCTAACCATTTTTGGAAAATTAGCACTTCTTCCATAACAGTAACGGCTGCTGGGAAAATGGTACAAAATATTAACTGTCAGGTTAAGCACACCTTAATCAACATGTGCCGAGTCCCATTGATGTGTCCTCAAACCTGTTACTTAAGTACTTGTTAAGGCCAATTAAATAAACAAAATTTTAAAGCCTAATAGCATAAACCACATAAATAACATAAAAGCGCCATAATGGTTGAATGGGTGGGTGTTTAGCCCTTCTTGATTTAAAACAGTGAAGTGAAAAATGTTGGAGCCCTTGAAGGTGATTTCGAAGACGAGGAAGTGACTGTGCTACACAAACAGCAATCAGAGACAATTAAGAGAACTGGGACAAGTGCCTCATTCTCTCCACCGACTGCATGGGAAATTGCGCTTTACATTTCAGTCTCGTTGCATTTCAAATAAGGCCCCCAGCTATGTCATTTTTCAAGTCCAACTCAAATCAAAAGATATTGCTTAAAATCTTCCTATTACTCCAGAAGTGAAAGGAATGATTGTCTATGCTGATGAGCCTGGAAGATTGTCTTGGAAAGAATTTGACAGTTTTGTCTCCCAGTCCCATTATAATGTTATTACTGCCCCTGAAGAAGACTGACAGAGCCTGAATACCAGTGTAAGTACAGGGGTAGTTTAGGATGGCTCTGCCGCTGCAGATTTCATGTTGTTTCTCTGCACAGTAGAGAAACTGTGCGCTATGCTGGGCATGTGTTTTCTTTTAAAGCTTAATCTGATGAAGAATCTTAGCCAGACTGTATAGTAACAAAAGAACAGAAAATACAAGCAAGCTAAAAAAAACACATAAAAATTGAAAGAATGAAAATAGGGAAATTTGGAAATAATTATCCATGTCTAATTATAACCCTATCCTGATGCAGAATGCACAGCCCATGCGTGATACTTTTTCAAGAACTTTCTGATAAGCACGAAAAGGTTTCGTTATGTGATTCAAAAATTTCCTGATGTGCAGAAGTGGCCTCACTTTTGTAGTCTTCTTCCCAAAGACAGCGAGCTTTCAGAGCTCTTGTAGCTGTTGTTGTTTGTCATAATATGCTATGGTGCCTAGAAATGAGCACCTTAGTGGTTAAACATACTTAAATGCTGATTTAAGTGACTAAGTTTCCCCTGGGGCAAATGCTCATCTGTGTGTCATTTGTGTAATAAAATAACTTTTGCTAGTATTTATCCCCTTGGTTACGAATAAGAAGTAATTGGGAAGTAAGATGAACATACTGAATTAAGTTACTTAATAGAACAGCAGTGCTTTTTTATGTGATGCATATGCAAGACAGACTGTTTACTTAAAAAAACCCCAAACAACAACAAAACAGAGGGGCTGGAGGACAGGTTGAGAGCAGGGACATGTGCTAGAGGCACTGCCTGGTTGTGCCATCTAAATGCCTCCGTCCGTGTTTCCACCTTGCTGCAGCTTGGAAGAGCTGGAACCCTGAGGAAGCCCACTCCCAAGTGCCACTTGCTTCCCCAGGCCTCCGTGGAGCTGCTCTGCCTTCATCTCCGGCTGCGTGCCGAGGGAGCGAGCGGTGGCCCAGCCGCTGCTGTTGCCCTGGCACATGTTGGTGTGCAAAGGGATGTGGGGGACTGCGCTTGGGCTGACTGCCCGTGGGGTACCCAAGAAACCTTCCCTTAACCAGCCCTGACTTCTCTGCTCACCATCATGAAAGTAAGATGGAGGGCCTGTGTTGTGTACGTGGAAGTGATGCAAGCTTTGCCTTACAGCAATTTTCCCAGGGAAGTATTAATGTCAATCTCATCTTACTGTTTTCTTTGCATAAAGCACTTTTTTTCTTTGAAAGATTTTTTTTTTTAATGAAAAAGGCTCTAAATGTAAATGTTCAATTGTAATGCTATCGAATATAAAGTTAGTATAAGATCTCTCCACTCAGATACAATCAACTGTGCATAAACCAGGTCATCTTCGAAAACAAGAACCTAAATCCATTATTTCCAGATTAAAGATTTAAACTTTTACTTTTCACTATATAATAGTTGACTGAGAGATAAATTGTGGTTACAACAACAACCTGGTACTCACTCACATTTATGTACATAAAAAATGTGTATAAAAATGAATGTTTATTGTTTTATATTCACTGGTAACTCTATGGCTCTGCATTAATTTATCTCTGTCGTTTTCTGAAACAGAGCTGAAAGGCCAATGGGAGCAAAATAATAATCTGAGATAGCAATCTAGCAAGAAAAGCAATGCTGTCACTGCAGAGGGACTTCTAGCAGAAGAAATGACAGTTGCAGTTACTGAGCCTGTCAGCCCAAATCCACGTTGCTTTGGTACCCCGGATAAAGATCAGGCCAACTTAAGAGCTGGCGACATGCCACGCAGACGGATGGACAGATTGGTGAGCAGCACAGAGACTGTGCAGGAGCATCAAGTGTGGATTCTGAAGGCAGCGTTCCCAGCTGGGAGACTGCAAACAGCTGGCCAGCCTGAATTTTTTAAAAACAATTTCTGTTTTAGGAAATGCCGCAGTTTGTTTCTAGATGATGTAATGTACCCAACAAACCCGGGATAGGAAGGGGTATTGTTATTTAATGTTGGTAAAATTGGCTTGAGTGGCACAAAAAGAAGGACGTGAAGAAGGGGCGTTCCCTCTGAGCCCTGGAGAGAGCAAGGATGAGAAATGGTAATGCAATTTCCTTGTGCTTTTCTGCGGCAGGGCAAAACAGATCCCACACACTGCTGAGTGGAGCAGCAGAGGGAGCTGCTCATTAGAGATGGGAAGGAGAAATCTCACCTTGGATTCAGAAACTGTAATTCATCATAAACTCACACTTCAGCTTTCCTCTCCAAAGAGGATCAGAGTCAGGGTAGGGCCACTGTGGGACAACCCTTTCCTGGGACAAGGGTAGCATTTACTAGACAGGACAGACTTGGACTCTTGACATATTATAAGCTGGAAAACTGAAACCCAAAGGTGAAGATCTGATGCCAACGCATTTTGTTTCTGAAGGAAATAGTTTAAAAGATATTATCTAAATTTAAATATTTAGCTTTAAGAAGTTTCTTTTCTGGCACACCAAACTTTAGACAGTTAAATTAAATTAGTGAACCTTAAGTAAAAATGGGGCTGCTATATAGGCATTTGAATGATTGGTCCTCATGTGCATCAGCATCCCTTTGACTTACAATTTTTCATCCCTTCTGTTTGCAAAATGGATAGGGTCTTCCCAGGCAGATAATCTATCCAGGCTGTACTATATCCTGTTGTCCAATAATCAGTCCAAGCTGCATTTCAAACAGCACTTCTACTCCATTTTCTGTAATTCATTCATTATTTCTTTCAAAATCCTGGGTTCCCCCATGTATTTTGCCAGTGTTGATGCATACTGGGCAGTCAGGGCTAGAGTAATCCCAGGTTACTCTTGTTTGTGTTACTCTTACTGTGAACTCCACTTATATTTAACCTGGGAATAACTGTCATAAAAGGTCAACACATGGGGGGAAAAAAAAACCAACAAAAAAACCCCAAGAATGCATGAATGCATCCAGTGCACTCAATATAATGTCCAGTCACAAATTGGGTTAGAAAGGGACAGGATGAGTGAAGCGACTGATAAAGGGCACAAGCACCTCATTTTTGAAAGTGGTTTAGATTTGCTAAACCAGAAATCTACTAGCAACTACAAGCACTGATTTATTGCTGGGTTCCTCTCTTTGCATGCACTAACAGGATACCAGAAAGCAGACACCCTTGTTGGTCTTTGCAGATGAAACTTTTGTTCTCACACATGCATGTGATCAGATTAATGTTGTGGGATGTGAGTGGGGCCGTGCATGTGACAATTACAAAAAACCACACCAGGAGTGTGTTTTGATGGTGAAGGAAAAATTTAAAGCAGCACCTTGAATAAATATTAGCATATTACATAATTTTTTTAAAGTTTGTGGAAGAAGGAACACCTTTCCATTAATGCACTTGCCTAAGACCTTTGTTCTTCTGTCAGAGACAACCAATTTCTGTTAATCTTGCAGTGAGATGGGCATGCAGCTGCTCTTTTTGGGCTTCTACAGACTACACTTACAAGCTTAATAAGAAGTATATGCCTACAATACATTAAATAAAAGAAATATAGTGAAGGAACATAAAGGGTATGAGGCTGTCAACAAAACAATCGACTTTATATTTTAGGGTGAAATCCTAATCTGAGGACTTCAACAGTATATCTAAACTAGCTGACCCATGAACACTTCTAGTACCATCTCAGGACAAAACTTTGGGACATTCCTCCATCTTCCATGGCTTCCATAGTTCCCACATAAAGGTAACATGCACAAAGGCGAGGTGGTGGTTGTGTTGTATTCAGGAGGGCTCTGCTTTGGATCATCAGAGGCTCAAGACCACATCTGCCAGTGTAGACATTAGCTAACTGTGGGCCCTATCTCGGCTTGCAAAGATCAAGTGCAGAACATTGTGCACAACCAGCAGAGAGAAAGAAAACATTACTGTGACCCCAGCTCTAAGTCAGTAATACTACAAAGGGGTGAATCTGGATTTAAGTCTGCCTTAGCTTTTTTAAGGTCACTGATGCTCTCTAAAGAAACAAAACAACACATACTTGTGTGCGCGCGTACACACCCACACTAATTAAAAGAATTAACACGGAAATTAGGTTGTGTTGCAAACCAAGATTCTTGTTAAGTGGAAATTTGCCATATGCTCTCCAACACTAGACACAAAGAAGAGCCATTCTAGTAAGTTAAAGCTCAGTTTTGCTGTAGGATTGGAGCGTACATTGCTGTCAACTGGCTTATTTAGTTTAGAGAATTAATGTTTATTTTGGGGACTGTATACCAAGGTCACTTTGAAGATGTTTTTGGAAACTCTTTTTCTCTCAGTCTGCTGAACTTTTATTTTGAGGAGAAAGTAACACAAATAATAAAATGCGGAGGTGCCAGTGGGCTTAGTGTAAGGAAGACTTGGAGGTTTATATGTCTTCCCTTTTTTTTTTTAAACAGTCCAGTTACGTACCACATAGCAGCAACTGGGCTAACGACAGCCATATGATGGAATAGCTTGTAATCCGGTTGTGGGTCTAGCTCCATGAGACAGACTCCAAGTAGATGAGTTTTAAATCTCCTTAGAATTAAGAAGGGTTTGGCAACTAAATTAATTGTTTTGGAAAAATCCCGCTTTATGGCTCATGAAGAGGATAAAAAGGGAAAAAACATGTCATCTGTAGTGGTTAGTCAGATGTTCTTTTGGAGTTACAACGATTTCCTCTCTAATTCCTCTTCTTGTTGACATTCCCGTTAAAAGAATAATGAGTACTATGTTCATTGCCTTAGTGCTACTCATCCCTGTGTACATTACGAAATCTTTGCATTAAGCTACCCAAATGGATTGAATCGTACTGTAAGGCAGACATTAAAAACAATTGCACTCAACTGTAAGCATGCATAAAAGCGAAGTATAAACTGACACGCTACGACACAAGTGGTAATAATTGCTGGTACCCTGTACGGTAGTTTGTTTCAAAGAGATGGTGGGGCCCAGACAACCGAGAGCATGCATCAATCTGGTTTAGCAGGACTGAATTATTTTAGTCTTTGGATTTTTAATATTTATGTAGTTACCCTTTTACCAGTGAGGTTGTGATGCTTTGGAAAAATGTGTTATATGTATTATTAATGCCATGTTTAAATAATGGGAGACAATTAAACAATCACTGGGTAATAGTTTCCCAGGTGTAATTCTATTTTATATATTTTGTAGATATGTAATGTATTCTCACAGAGACTACATTACTTAATTACCCAATGCTTTTAAAGTATTTTGGTAAAAATAGGTGTGCAAAAAAAGGTATTATTATTTCACAGGTGGCATAAAAGCAGCTTCATTAAGGAGGCTGGTACTAATAGTCCTTTAATACAGAAAGCCAGGAGATGGTTCTTCACATGGTACATTAAACAGTGAAATATGCCAATTTTGACTTGATTTCTATGCTGCTAAACTACCCCACATTCATTTGCTTCAGCTTTAAGCCCTTCCATTCTAGTATTCTCTAGCCCCGGTTACAGAATTGCAGCTTGCTTTTCACCTATCTTCTAACAGTTTAACATAGATGTCTGGGTCCAGTCCATTGTTCCAATTGTATATAGTTTAAAAAGCTCTGCAGTATTTTACTCTTTCCATTATATCTTGGCTTCCCTGAGCGCTCTGCTTGCTGCATTTTGCTTGTACTGGCTCTGTTTTCTAAACCCATTTATGGCTTTTTTTCTGTACACACTTGTTCATTGGGGAGCTTAAATTGACTTCTCTCCATTCTGTTTCCTTAACTAAAAACGCGCCATTAAGGTTGATTGAAGTCTTTTGAAAACACTTCATAAAAAATGAAAGGCCATAAGAAATTAGGCTACCAGTGTTTGCAAATACCTGTTTTCAGCCAAATTGATGGGAAGAAATAAGAACTGAAATTTAAAAATGCCACTGATATATATTTGTTTGCTACTTATTTTTATGAGACTAGAAAAAGCATGTGTAAAACATTTTGAGGAATAAAATACTGAGATGTTAACAAAATAGGCCATGCAGTAGCTTTTTGTTGCAGAAAGCTTTTTCCCCAAAAAACATCATGCACAGTTCTGAAGAGAGAAAAGGGCAGAATGAACAGAAGTATCTGGATCAGTTATTTTCACTTTTTTCTTTCTAAAAAAAATTTTCTTTATTCTTAAATATTTCTCTTCAGAGAATATGAAAACTATTTCTTTCTCAGAGTAACATTTGAACCATGGAATAACATATTTATTAGGAATAGGAGGGGTTCTTAAGGAATTGCTTTACAAATGGGTGAAAAAGAAAGGTTAATTAAATCAGCGAAACTTTGAGTCTCCTTTCAGCACAAAAACATCTGTGCAGTGGTTGAGGATATTAAGTGTGTTTTACATTATGTACATGTACACTTAATAAACAAAGCAGCCTCATTTCACAAATCACCCGACAGGAATAAGGAAAGTCATTCTGAACAGCATGCTGAATTGTCAAGGAAACTTTTATGGACATATGGAAATGCATCTACTTTAAAAAGAGAAATATCAAGAGGGATTTGCACAAAGTTAAAAGCAAAGCAAGTGCTTTAGAATCAAAAGTGATTACATTGAAAATGGCAGCTCGCTTGTCAGAGCAGCTGAGCCGGCTCCCTCACCAAACAAAATACTAATCGTTCCAGCTGTTTCCATGCTCTCCTAATACTGCTGCTTATCATTAAAAAATACGTGCTTTGGAGATGTGGAAAGCTCTAAAAGAAAAATTATTTGATTTTAGTTTATTTTTAGATAATCTTTCAGACAACTGCCAAACATAATTTACAAGATATATTACTTGTATGGCTTTTTGTCTTTTCAGAAATAGAGATATTCATTCTGACAGTCATCCCACTAAGCGCAGACATCTAAAATGCAGAAGACTTTCAGTATAAGACTTCTGTTACAGAACAGTAGCAAAAAATCTACATAGTGTGAGTTTCACAGTTTCCATAGACTTTTTCCAACAAAAAAAATCTTAATATGGAAAAAACCCCCCACCTAGCCCAAAGATCAAACTCAGGTTTGAATTCAAGATCAAACAAACTTGTAAATGAAAGCTGTTCCCAGACTTTGCCTTTAACATTATGATCCATTTAAAATTTGTGTTCCTTTTTATTTTGTAAAAGCAATAGAATAAGCCTGCCAGACCTCAAATGCGGTAGTATTTGATGGTGTACGTGAACACAAATTGTAGCATACTGTATCACTTCCTTTAGAAATTCTCCCGTTAATGGAGGAAAAGAGCAGTGGGATCAACAAGAAAAGTAGCTAAGTACAAGGAGGTCATGCAGCAGCGATGAGTTCTGTAGCAGAGGTACAAGGAAACCCTGTCAGTTTCCATCCCATTAAACAAGCTATGAGCTATGTGTTGGACTCGCTGGGATTACCAGCAAACCCCTACCAAGCTGCGTGCTAGCTCTTGCTCACATCCTGTATCAATTATTCAGTTCCTTTTATGCAAATAAAGTTTCATAGAAGCAATGGAGATCCATAATGGGAAGAAGAGTAACATCCATTTAGAAGAATTAAATGGTAGATGAAAAGTGTGACACTGCAGGCAAAAGCTATTGAAATGGTGCAGCACCAGTACTTTTTAAATGTCTGCATGCATGCACAGATGGGGAGATTCAAAGTTTTGTTTGCGTTTTTTTGATGATCAACTTTATACAAAATGAAATAAGGCGGCAACAGACAAAGACTCCTGCTTTCACAGTTCTGCCCAGGGGACAGTCACAGAAGCGAGGCCTCTGTAGCAGATATGTCCGTGTTCTTTAGGCTCTAAGCTTTCATTTTGTATTTTACAGGGAATGCGTGCAATAAGCCTGATGCAAATGGTGTTTACACTAAGGAGAAGCTTCACTGTTCTTTAGAGTCAGGAGTTAGAAAAAAACAAAGGGCCACACCTGCACCCTTTTATCAGGCAAAACATCCCATCGATTTCAATGCATGTATGGGATCAAAACTTCTCTGCTGTAGCACTGGGCCAAATTCACTAATGGTGTATGCAGAGGCAGTTCCGTTCCCGTCAGTGGAAGTAAGCCTGCTGAGTGAGATTCAACAAAGATGCTCCAAGAAAGCTTGCTTTCTTCTGAGACTCTTCCCACAGAAGAGATTGATAAGGAAATGCAGACAATCCTGGGTGCATCCAGGCAAAGAACTGATCGTGTCTCTACTGAGAGGCTTTAAATCCTTGTCTGGGATTTTACTTGAAGGTTTATCCCTTTTCTTGTCAGTAAACTAATTATAGTCTTCCTGCTGAACCGTCTGTGGGCTGTTTGACCACTTATGTCAGGGTCTGCACCGGCAAGTTTGGGAGTGGTGATACCCCACTAATGCCTCTCCACTGCAAAGGCTGTGGTGGAGCTGCTTGTCATGAACATAAACAGGTCAGTGGGGGTGAGAAGACCTCCATCACCCTGCTTGCTCCAATATCAATTAGAGAATCTCATAATAACCTTGAATTTTAGACCAGAAAACCAGTGTTTAATAAGGCAGAAGCACACAAAGCTTTTCTCTCTGTCCTGCTGCAGCCCCTTTGCCACACTTTGCTAGTGCTACTCTTTGTGTGCGAGGAGTGTGAATCAAAAGCAAACAAAATGTTATTAAATCTTTCTACTTAATTTTGGGAGACAACACCTAAATGCTAAGAAAACTTCTCATGGCTTGAATCTGTATTATTGCCTGGAGTTGACATACATGCTCCAGTGTTGTAACTATGTCTTCTAGACATGAAGACATCTATTCTAAAAGCTTTGTAATGTGAGTGCCCCGTATATTTATGGTGCTTCTGCATTTAACTATCTTTAATTATACAGTTATTCGCAAAGGATATTTTTTGCTAAACCAGGAGAGACTGAAAGTGTGTTTAAATGGAGTGCAGTTAGCCCCACAAAGACAAATATGCTTCCATTATAAAATTCTACACTTAAAAACGCCCTGGCAATAGGCAAAGGTGGAATTTAAAATCCCTGAAAGGGATGGAAATTTGAAAGACTTACACAGAAGCATAGATAAGTTCAGAGGATTAAAAAGAAGCAAAGCTATAGGGGGTACACACATATTTCTAATTTCATGTGCACCACATTGTGCTTTTACAGACTACAGAAATGAAAGCTATTCACCTGGAAGAGACTGGCAGAGCAACGGTCTCCATCTCAGACGGAGGTAGCATGCCACAGAAGCTCCAAGTCTTTTAGGAAACTTTGGCTGCTTTAAGGCACAAGATACTTCTACTCAGGATTATTCAAGGGGCTTTCTGTAGGGTTCAAAATTACATGGAGAGCACAAGAGCAAAAAGCTGCACTGAACAGTCTCTGCAGAAAGTTATCTGAGCTCACCCTCATCCCTTTCCTCTCCACTTATCCCTAGGTAAGGCCAATTGTTAAGTCTTGCCTTAAAATTGAGTTGTCACCTGTGGAGGGCTGGGACTGACCTTGTACAGAGATCAGTACCATAAGGCCATGGGTACCACGTGCTGCGTGAGCAGTCCGACTGTTCTTTTTCCTCCACATAGTACTTTTACAACCAGTTCACTCATAAGGGGCTATCTTCTGTTTTGTCCTCTGCCTCCATCAGCTGCACACGTGCTCCTCTCTCCTTTGGGCTTACCTTAGGGGTACAAACTCTTTTCCCTGACTTTACTGTGTCCGTGTTCAGGTCCCTGTAGCTCTCCTGCAATGAACAAACCTGACTGCTAGCAGGTGACAGCCAGGCAGTGACCTTTAGATGCAATGTGATCCAAGTTGTACAAAAAGCAGAACAGTCACACTCAGACCCATTTCGCAAGAAGTCAGGGCTCCAAATTAATCAGAAAGCAAAACGAATCTGATCCAAAGGCTGTGCTGCTCTCAGACCCGTGTTGAGCTCTGCAACACTGCAAGTGGTCTTTCTTTGCCTTGAAATGTCAAGAATGGCATTTAAATCTTTCATTTCTCCTAGTGCAGATCTGCCATAACCCGGCTGAAGTGAGAGGGGAGTCTGTTACCCGGTGTCCTCAGGGCATGTCTTAGTAGCCCTGATGTGGAAAATCAGCAGTACAACAAAGACACCTCGTGGCTGTCCTGCAAACCGCACACGAGACAAAGACGACTTACCAGCCAGAACCAGAAAGGGGATCTGAGCCACACGTGAGTGTCTGTGGTCTGGTAACAATCTTCGCACTTACTGCCTGCCACCTACTTCTAAGTAGTATTAATAATACTAATCCCTCTTCCAAATCACCTAGGAGAAACAAACAGACAAGTATAAGATGAATATAAGAATATTTTAATTGTAAAAATGAAATCGTATCATTCATAGAAATTTGATGGCTTCCAAATTATGCATAGAAACTCAAATTATTAAATTAAAAATCCACAATAACTCTAGTAGTAATTTAATTTGGCCTGATATGTGAAGTGAATGCTATGAAAAATTTATCAAGTCTGGAAGTAAGCACTTATACTAGAGATAGTATTCTGAAGTCTTCTAAGAACTTTAATTTTGTAGTAACATGGTAAGTTATTAACATTTACTTTTAAAATACTTATAATTTTATTAGAAATCAGCAGATATATAACATGTTTATAGTTTTGTATACCTGTATATTTTTAAAAACCCTATATATTCCTACATAGTATACCCCAAACCCTATATTTTTAAAAATGGAATATGAAAAATGAAATGTGTTTTTTGAAAAATAAATGGAATAATACAGTCCATAATTACATTCAGATGTAGTTTCATTGCTATTCCTTGCATCAGTTCACACACAGATGCATATGAGAAAGGGTCTATAGATACAGTAAGCACATCTGTTACAGCGAAGTGGCGATTTTTGTGATTATCTAAAACTGTGTCCCTGAACAGCAGAACAAAACCTTGCACAGTAAATTTACCAGCATAAAACCTTGATCTGAGACATACTTAATTAATTATAATATAACCCATGATATTTTCCCAGTTTAGTAAAAAGGAAGAGTAATTAATTCAGATCATAAAGCTCTTGGATAAAAGACCAACCCACTGTGTAGTAAAGGTGGAGACATCGGACTCTGCCCTCTGCTTTTCCAGTGCAAATCTGAAGACATTATGATGAATTCAGACTTCTTGTCAACAAAATTCTGAGATTTTATTGCTGATTTATACCAGGGTGAGTGAAAACAGAACAAGCCAAAGGGATCTCTGATTCCCACAGGATCCTGTGGGATTCTGCATGTGTGTAAGTGGTTGCTTCACTGAATTAAATAATTTCATTACATAATTGATATTTCATATTCATTATACATTCACAATCACCATGTTAAAATAAAAGTACATATGGCCAAATTCTCCCTTCAGTAACACCACTCAAGTCTGTGCAGCAATCCTCAGGAAGATTTTTTTTCCCAGAATATCTCTGAATTTTCACAGTTCTTTTGACTCTTATGGTTGATTTAATGTGGAGAGGCTAGAAACAATTCCAAGTCAAACCACAGAGACTTTGTTTGAAAAAATATCCTTTAATTTAGAGAAGTAATAATCATAATAATACATATTTAACACATTAAGAACATGACATTCAGTCCTATCATGCACTCCCATAACAGTAACTTTATTACGTACGTTTCATGGATGAAATTAGGACTTTGCTTAGGTAACTTGGAGATCTACTACTAATACAGGCTAGCCAAGATTTCATGCTATACTTCAGTACATCCCTCTACAAGCATTTTTAGAACTTTTTTTGTTTTATGAAGAAGAGATTATTTACAAAGAAGATGAAATACTGAATTCCCTTAGGATCAGATTTGTAAACATACTTAGGTATTGGTCTGTTAGCCCTGCAAGGCCTAAATATCTTACTAGTTTTAATCCTACTGAAAATCAGCTGTCATATTCCCCATACTAACAGGTGGTTCACAACTGACAAGCAGAGAAATATGCCATCAGTGGTTCATAAACATCCTGTTGCATCTTTTAACGCCAATCTAACTTGTTGATTTCTCTGTATAAGGAGAAAGCTTTTAACCTGTTCAGTTGTGATAGCATGAAAACGGTACTAACCTAATACTAGGGAGCATGTGTCCCAGAATGTGACACGAAAGAACCTTTAAGATAATAATGTATTCTCTTATTATCTCTCTCATCTACAAGCAGCTGATGGATGGAGTGACCACCTACTGCTTTGTGCCATCAAAGGATAAAAAGCCAACACTCTAAAAACACAGGTGCATCCTTTCAAGTCCAAATTATCTTTTTAAAATTATCTCTTTTTGGTAGAATTTGCCTTCTACTGAAATATAATTTATAACTATAATATTTAAAACTGAACAAAATGAAGCCGGGAAGATCTTAATATTCAGAAAAACAAACTAATGTTCGGTTTTAAGCAGGGGACTGTAGTGGAGACTCCAGTGGTAAAGTGAAATTGCTTTGCACATTAAGCAAGGATTCAGACTCCTTTTGTACATTAAACAGTGCATGCCTTTGTACATTAAACAGCACATTACTAGCTCTCTAATAGAATGGGAAAATTCAAGCAAATCCATTTGTTACTTTTTGAAACAAAATGAGGTGAAACCCTGTCTTTCAAGAGCTTTGCCTTCCTGTGTGAGTTGTTTCTCCTCCTGATCATAACAAAGGAAAAATACACGTGCTCTAAACTTTCAAGGGAAATATATATATAATACATAGACTGCACTTGAATAAATTAGTTGGCAGTAAATTTAAGTTACTAATAAAAATCATACACAAGTGTTGTGATTAACGAGGTCACACACAAACCTAGGACAAAAATTCAGTTAACTGCAAAGAGTAACTGTCTTAGTATGCGTCCCCCAACCACTCACCCTGTGGCCTCCGTGGCTAATTTTCATACATTTCCACACGTTGTAGGGGCTCACTAGCATAACATTGTTAATTGAATGTTAGCTGTCGCAAGAAATGTCATAGCTGCATGGTACTTTGAATATCAATGGAGCAAAGGACAGTGGACTGACTTTGGGCATTGAAAAAGCATTGTCAAAAGACCTGAAGCAACCTTAAAACCTTGAAACTTTTTAGACTCAGGAAACTAGGATCTTTCTTCCTACATAGGTAACACGGTCAAAGTTGAACTTACATTACCATACAAACTAATTCTTTGACTACCAAAGATTAAGGAAGAAATGCATGGGTTCATATGTTTTCTGGTGATGGAATGCAACTATAAATTTAGCTTAAGTGATTACTGTGGTCTTCCTGCTTTGATCTATCAGTGAATCTTCCTTGAAGTTCAAAAAATAAGTACTGATTAAAGACCAATCCTGTAAACAGAAATAATGAAGAGTATCTCATAACAGCATTCTTGTTTCATTTTTACTTTAGGGTTGTGTGTAGAATTTCTCATTATTAATAAAATACAATAAAAATAGAAATTAATAAGTAAATATCAGTAACAACTGATGCTAAGAGATGCTACAAATATCTAAGTTAAGAAATTTAGGGAAGATAATACTAATCTAACCACAGTAAGGTAAGAATTAGGCTGTTAAGACACCTGAATAGCTTTAACTCTGCCTGAAGAGATGCCATGACAGGAAGGGTTAAAAAATGGGCTGATTTGTCCTAAAACATCACTTCATCTAACCTGGGATAATGTGACTAGTGTTGCTTAATCAGAGGCAAACTTTCTTTTTTTTTTTTATTACTATCTGGGTGCCTTTGTGGTGGTGTTCTAATTTTAGCATATTTGATTTAATAAAAAGTAAGATTAAATTGGAAATATCCAGACACTATGCATAGTTCTGTAACGTTACAACAAGCTGAGAGAAATGGGAAAAGATCAAAGAACACATGTGGCATGTGAGGAAATGCAAATGTAGCTACTGGTAGATGCTTGCTACAGCATCTCTTCTACGTTATTTAAAAATACATGGTCTCCATTTGTTGATTTTTTAATGTGTGAGGATCAAGCTGTAACGTGGGGAAGGAGTCATACATGCTACTTTAAGCCAGAAAAAAATACTTTTTAATGAAAAGAGAAGTGCCTGTAAAAGGATCCTGGACAGTATGCAGTTAAGGTAGAATCCAGTCCTGCAAAGAGGCCACATTAGATCGAGGCTATGGGGAATTTAGTTCTGTATAAATCAGTTGTGCTGAGTAATGTCACTTCCTCTGACCACTGCCTTCTCATCTGTAATATCTGAGTCAGCATGGGACTATCTGGTTTAAGAGGTTGGTGATATTAGTCACCAAAATGGATGTTCCTTTGAAAACTACTCCTATCGTCTTTGTGCGTATGTAAATACCACTTGAAGATGGCTATGGAGAAACATCTTTGGGTACAAGCCCTTAATTAGCTATCTCTTTTTCATTGGCAAATATGGCTTACGGCTTTTAAACACATTTTTTCTGGCAATGAAATAATATACCTTATACCATGGTGCATAGGTATAATAATATATGAAGTATGCCTAAGAAAAATGCTTGTTTGGTGCTAATCTTACATGAAAAGCAACTATGCATGCTGATTCCAGAAAGAATCACCTCACTAGCTTACACAACTGTTTTTGAGGGAATCTCTTTAGGTAGTAAATACTAGTAATCAAGATGGAAATTTAAAAATCCTAGTGCCAGGCCTGTTTGTTCACGTCCCTGTTGTGGAGAAACGTTTGATAAAATAAGAAATGTTGGTGTAACATTCAATCACATACCAGCTTGTTCCAGCTGCTGGTAGTCAGTAATAGCAAGATACTGCTGTTTGTATCACAACTATTAGGTGTATTTAACCACAGTAACAGCTTTACCCTTGCATTTCTGCTTCCATACTTAATAGTTTTAATTACTAAACAAAATGAGACTTCATGCAACAGAAACCAACCAACCAACCAAACCAGAAAGTCTTGAGTTAGTGATAGAACAGGATTAAGCGTGGATTTGGAAGATACCAACTTACTTCTGTTGAGCAGCTGGCTCCATTTTACAGTATAGTCATTGTTCTAATTGCAAAATTTTAAATTGTTGTCTAGATGTTTTCTTAGATGCATTGGAAGTTTTATCAGGAGAAAGAGAGTAAACATGTTTTTGGTGGCTCTGGAAACTGAGGTAAAGAAAATATGGCAGCATTTAGAGAAAGAAAAGTAATGTTTGAAGAGAAGTGCTTTGGCTGTGCTCCCCCCTCCCCCGGGAAAAAAAAAAAAAAAAAAGAAAGAAAGAAGAAGCAGCAGTGTTTAGGGCTGGTAAGAGCCTCACCTGCCTGGATTTTCTGTGTTGCCCTGGTGCAGTTGGCTGGTTGGAGAAGTAGCACTGTGATGCACCAAATGGTTTAGAAGATTAGTTGCTGCTCCTTTGGCTTGCCTAAGAGCTCTTTCCGCATGGATGCTTCAATTTGTTCTAATTCCTGGATTCTTAGACTTATCTGTAACACAAAATGCACATGGATATTCTCCCTGCACAGCCTCACCCAAGCTGTCAGTCATCAAGTACTGCACTCATTCTTCTTAATTTTCCTCACCAGAACAATATTACATCATTTCCTCTCAGTTCCTGGCATCATTAAAACTTTAATTTACAGACTGAAATTGGTTAATAAATTAAAAAAAAATACAAAACCAATGCTTCTGAAAGCACTGAAAGGCTAATTCTTCTATCAATGATTCAGACTGAATCTGAAGATCCATCCTAGGGTGAAGAACTCCAGAAAAAACATTTCCCAGCTTTGTTGTGAGAAACTTACAGACTTGCAATATACCCAGATAAAAATGTCCTTATTAAAAATGCTTTATAAGGCCATATAATATGTAGCACGAAGGACCGTACCTATGTTAAGTCTTCAGGAATATGTAATCCTGTTTGTTTATGCTTACTTTCATTTGATTTATTCAGTAGAGGCCCTTCAAGTTCATGACCAAATATAACATCAGAACCAAATAAATGGTTAACGTTTTCATTCAGATTCCCATTTGTTATTCTGAGAGGATTATGTCTTGTAAAGTTTGCTGAAATCCACTCTGGAGAGTTTGCAACTGGAAAACCCTTCAGAAGAAAAGGAAAAACAAAAATAAAGATTATATATCTTGGTCTTTATGATAGAAATGTCTTTTTGGTTTTGCAGTAGTATAAACAGTAATGATCAACTTTTTGTGAGTAAAGAACTGTAGGATCAGTTCTTCAAATTACTGTTGTGAG
This sequence comes from Burhinus bistriatus, assembly GCA_013397275.1. Classification (NCBI taxonomy): domain Eukaryota; kingdom Metazoa; phylum Chordata; class Aves; order Charadriiformes; family Burhinidae; genus Burhinus; species Burhinus bistriatus. The sequence goes on along the minus strand of VYXH01008480.1, from coordinate 384,924 downwards.
CTTAAGATTTGACTATTGGACCTTCTAGATAAGCTGTCAAACACAGAAGCTATGCAAGTTGTGTACATTAAAAAAGCACCAGTAGCTACAAAACTCAAATGCTTGAAACAAAATTGTAACCCTTCAAGAACAAAGCTATTGTAGTGCACTGAAGCTCTTTCTGCTGAGAAAGATGGAAAACAATACATTTTCAATTGTAAACCCATTACAGGGGATGGCTGGGAGGGGGCTGATAGAAATTCAGCTTTGGAAGGATCTTTATAAATTTTAAAATACCTCGTAGTTCCTAAGTCTCACTTTGTGACCACCACTTCTTGTAGCAACTGATTTTAGGCTGTGCACCAGTCTGTGCCGATTTGTTAGTTTTGTTAAAACTGGGTACAGTACAATGACAACGGTGATTGCCTCCTGTAAATCATCTCTAATTCAGCAGTGACAACGTGAAAAGATTTAATCAGTAGCATGAAAAAAGGAAATATTATTATTTACAGAGTGTTCTGGTGTCTATCTAAAACAGTACTAAATAAAGTGCTAGCCTATTTTCTGCTGGGAAAATCTCTTTTGAAGCTTAAGATCAAAAGCACTTTTTAAGCTTAAACACCACCATACGGTTTCGATTCTTGCTTTCTAGCGAGCACTTTAAAAAGCACAACTAAAATGCAACTGACAAACTTGAAAAATCTTTTGTGTTGTTCCACTTGAATGATCTAATGAGAAAATGGCTCAGTTCTGTTGTAGCTAATGAGGTATAACATCTTCACTGAACCTGAATACGAAACAGAGATTTCTCTAAAGATATAGTCTTAACATGCTTCTTTTGCTTTACTCATCCTGCCGTGTTTTTATTTAAGTGATGTCCAATGAATAAAAGCACAGGTCAGTTTTGAAATAAAACATTTACACATGAAATTACTCAAAGCAAAACTGCTTTGAACTCTGTATACAAGCATTGTGGCTTCAAGTGGGAAAATGTGTTTCACTAACTTACTCAGGTCCTGAGTCTGCAAACAGAGATATTAATGTAGCCAGACAGAGATCTGTGATAACACATTTTTGACAGATGAAGTTCTGAGACAGAACCCAAGTGTACATGGATTTTAACCTATCTGGTTTCAGCAGTGACCTACTGTCAATGTGAAGACTGAGGTCTGGCACAACAGTGAAGATACCTCTAATATCAGTATCAAATAATAGCATTTATTCTGGTAGTACCTAGAAGCTAATATCCTGCTAAAGGGCTTTATTTATACAGTAAAATATTCATGCCAAGAAATTTATACAAGGATACAATAAGGACATAGCCCTTAGGTGTGGGAAGCATAAAATAACAGAAAAGGGGTTAGATTCAGTGCATCAAGTAGTACTTGCAGCACAGCAACAGTTTAGATGTGGTTGGGCATGGTGACATATCATGGCAGTAAAAAATTTAAGGAGGCAATTGCAGCAGAATAACCTTGTGGTGTAGATGTCTACTGGTAGTGGTAGTAAGGTAGGTACTGGTAGTGCTTCTTATCTATCAAGCAAAGAGGTTTGAGGAAAAGCTGGACAGGTTGATGAGGACAGGAGAATAAAACCGATCGTACTGATGCTTCTCATCATCCTTAGTACTTATGTTTCAGATGTGTAAAAGAACTGTTTCTGTGATCTGTACATATGAAACTGAGATGTGAAGAGAGAACTGACTTGAAGAACACAGAGAGAGAACAGACTGTAGATCTCCTCATTACTCTATTGATCCTTCTGGGGAAACCGATGGTTTAAATGCATACTGCAGCCTTTTGAGCTGGAAGGAAAGAATTCTGTCCATCAAACAAATCTCTAGAGAAGTTTCATGCTGTGATACAGAAAACACAGGTCTGCTGTGGGACAACAAACTCTTTCAGTGAGTGGGGGTCTTAGTGATAAACAGAAGCACAGAGACAATGAACCTTCTGTTCGTAGGAGACACGTGCTGGGCTAGCCTCCTCTCTGACTCCTTGCTGTTGTTATTGTTATTCTTGTATTTAGGAAACCTAACAGTGAATCCTACTAAAAATCTCTGTTTCAGTGAATTTATACTGTAAAATGAGATGAGGCACACCCAATGAATGCAGACAGAAGGACAGATGGGTGAGCACAAGAAAATAATGAGCAATAAAATTGGTCAGTGCGACAGACAATGGTCACAGCAGATGCCCAACTGTTGTGAAGCTTTCTTTTGGTTTCATAGTCAGTGAGAATTTCAGGGCAAGGTTTGGAGTAAAACATCACGGTAGCTTGTCGAGGGAGCCCCTTCTCAACAAAAGGAGTAGCAAAGGTAGAAATATGGTAGTGAAAAAGGGGTGTTGATGACCAGTAACAGTGGTCAGTTCATGGTATGCAATTGCATCTCAAGGCATTAGGACATGGCCTCACTCTCAACAAGAAGCATGGGGGTAGGCAAGATTGAACCACAGCGATGGAGACAAGTGCTTTGATGAGGAGGGACGGTGAGAGCTAACACAAAGCAACAGGGTTACGGGCAAAGCAAGAGATGAAGAATATTATCTGTGTTAAAGTATTTCTAATGGATACAGATGGGACAAGATAGTACCTCTCAAGACAAGACAATATGATATTGCATTATCCAATTATAGTTGAAAATAATTATGAATGTAACTATCAGCAAGAAGAGAAATTGGAATCAGGTGTGTCAAGAATCCCATTTACCAAGAGAAGATGGACAGAGAAGTTAGGATGGTGAATATTTCACTTTGAAATTACAGTTTAAAACACTGACGCAGCATTGCTGTGATACTGCATTATGTAGTAACATTACGAGATAAAAGAATTAGGTTCCTCTGAAACTTCTATAAAAAATTATCAGACACAGATACCCTGTGAAAGTATGGGTACTTCTGTTCCTTCTGTTATTGTTCCGCATGGACATACTTGCATGACACTGGAAGTGCATCTGCTTAAACTATGTATGAGGTTTTGGTTCATCAAATGTGCACCTGCAAATTTGATTTCTCCCCATGACCTCATTCTACCTGTAATCTAGACTATCCAAAAGCTGTGTAAGTGCAGAGGAGTATGAACCGAGGGTGAACCCTGCTGGAAGAAATGAGTGGATTTGCTCCAGCATGGAACTTCAGGGTAAGCAGAAGTTACTACTAGGGGTAAATTTCACATTTCTGAACAATAAAATCTATGGTGTTATCTGCATCTATAGATAGATGAGCCTGAGGCTCTAATAGGTCTTTTATAAATACAGAAATACAGGCTGGGCGGATTGAGAGCAGCCCTGAGGAGAAGGACTTGGTGGTGTTGGTTGATGAGAAGCTCAACGTGACCCAGCAATGTGCGCTTGCAGCCCAGAAAGCCAACTGCATCTTGGGCTTCATCAAAAGAAGCATGGCTAGCAGGTCGAGGGAGGTAATTCTGCCACTCTCCTCTGCTCTCATGAGACCCCACCAGGAGTACTGCATCCAGCTTTGGGGCCCCCAACATAAGAAGGACATAGACCTGTTGGAGAGAGTTCAGAGGAGGGCCACAAAGATGATCAGGGGGCTGGAGCACCTCTGCTATGAAGACAGGCTGAGAGAGTTGGGGTTGTTCAGCCTGGAGAAGAGAAGGCTCCAAACAGACCTTATAGCGGCCTTCCAGTACTTAAAGGGGGCCTACAGGAAAGATGGGGAGGGACTCTTTATCAGGGAGTGTAGTGATGGGATGAAGGGTAATGGTTTCAAACTGAAAGAAAGTAGATTTAGATTAGGTATTAGGAAGAAATTCTTTATTGTGGGGGTTGTGAGACACTGGAACAGGCTGTCCAGAGAAGATGTGGATGCCCCATCACTGGAGGTGTTCAAGGACAGGTTGGATGGGGTAACCTGGTCTAGTGGAAAGTGTCCCTGCCCATAGCAGGGGGGTTGGAACTAGGTGATCTTTAAGGTCCCTTCCACTTCTAGGTATTCTATGATTCTATGAAATGTTTGGTTAGTGTTGCATTGCCTATCACAGGCACCTCAATGAAGGTATCACAACACCCAAATAGTAGGCACCTTCCTGGCAGGATGATAGAAAGAACGTGTTACAGGTTCTCACACTCATTAAATTCTGTGGTGAAGAAAGGGAGCAGATAGTATGTCTTTTATTTTTCCTGACTTTACAAAACCTGAGATTACTTCAGAGAGTCTATTTAGAAGGAAAAAAAAATCTATTTTAATGCTAAGATAACCACATTAGGCATCCATTATAGGTGACATGAATATTGTCCTTGGAATTTGAATAAAATTTGCTTTACTTGTTCCAAGGGCTGGTAGTCAGCTCTCATTCTCTCTTCTGCATTTACTGGCAGTGAAAACAAAGCAATGAACAGTAGGGTTTTTTGAGAGAACCCTGTGCAAAGAAAATACAAATTAACCCAGAAATGGGGTCCTTGTCCAAGAAGTCAACTTGATAGTATCTTGGGTACACCAGTAAACGTCTGAACCAAACCACACCAATGCTACTCTCCTAGAAACAGAATCCAAACTGTGCATACATGACTATATACCTTTGAGCAATGTTTTTCAACTTTAAGCGCCCATGAAAAACTGACACTTTGTACTGACAAAATGGCATGCTGTAGGCAAATTTATACCTTCCTCATCAAGTTAGCCTGGATTACAGCAGCTTCTCATGGCCCTCAGCACACAGGAGGTTTTGAAAGCACTGTGTGCCCTGCAGAGACGGGACTAGTAAACAGCCCTACAGAAGGCCAAGTGTTGAGATGCAGGCTGTGCTGCAGACAGAAAAGGCTAGCAATATTTTTCGTTTTTAATATACAATGTTAATGAAAATGACAGGTGGAAAGGTATCTGAAGTGTGGACCATAGTGACAGGTACTAACTGATGGTTGCTAATACTCTCTGAGATGTACTTTTTAATGCCACATTGTGTAGGCCACAGCTGAGCCCACCACCTTGATCCCCTTCAGGAGAAAGTCTAGGCCTGCACTTCTAAAGAAGGAAACCCCGGAGTAGCAGTTTCCCAAGAGGAATCTGTTTTGTCTTTTTTCCTTATGAAGAGCATGACTGTTCTTGCCATTACTGGGTAACATTCAGTTTGCTTGACATTCTCCTGCCATTTCATCACCCATTTCAGAAGCCAGTTCATTTCCCACACTGTATAACCCTTTGAAAGTTGGTTTAAAAAATGTCGTAAGTGCAAAAATATTCTTTTGAGTCAACCACTGAAATCAGAGTGCATGACTGCACCATATGTACTACTGCTCCAACATGCTCCTGCCTTCTCTCTTCCCTGTGTTTCTAGCTGTTGCTGTAGACCACAAACTGCTGGTTTAGAGTATCAGCAAGTTAAGGGGCATTTAGAACTTGGACTTTCCACCTAATCTTCAAAGGTCTTTTGATGAAAATATGCCATATGAACGATATTTTCAGCTGAAATTTAGAAAGCCACATTTTTTTCCTCAAAACTAACAATGAAAAATAGATTTTTGTTTCTACTTATGTTTGATGCTACTTTAAAGCTCAGCAGTGCTAAGATACTTAAATACATGAAGCTGAGATCCTACAAACTTTATGCAAACACTTTGCCCCACTGAGTTCCCCTTGTCCTTTTATGGTTACCAGGAAAGCCTCTTCTACTGTGTGAAAGTGTTAGCTGTCTTCTGTCTCATAGCTATGTATTCATAAAATCAGAAAGGCTAGAGTCTTCTTTACCATGTTCTAATAGTTTGTTCCTAGGGATAAAAAAGGCAAAGCAACAGTACTACACCGAAAAACAGAAGCATGTCTGGAAAAAAGAAACCTGAAATTTCCCTTTGGGATTTTTTCAAGGAGGGATGTGCAAAACAACAAAAAAGATAGCTATTGAGCCATTTTAAAAAGAAAATCAAGTATTTCAGAAATCCTTTAACATTCTTTGATTTTTCTTAACAGATCTGACCTGCTTTGGAATATTGAAAGGACAGCCCATCACTGCAACACACTCATGCAAACACATACATTTTAAATTTATCTTGCATCACTATGAAGAACAGTATGCTGAAGAATGAGTGACTTCTGCTCACAGTATGGCACTGAGACAGGCACAGCGAGGCAATGTGATCATCACGCATACTATGAAGCTTCCAGCCTTAAAACAATAACAGCAGATACTTAGGAATGACCTGGTTATGGAGAAATTCTTAATAGTTTTAATGATTACAATTAATTAAATTTCTTCACTGAAACAGTTATCAAGCATTGGAACAGGCTGCCCAGGAAAGTGGCTGAGTCGCCATCCCTGGAGGTATTTAAAAGATGTGTAGATGTGGTGCTGAGGGACATGGTTTAGTGGTAACTTGGCAGTGCTAGGTTAATGGTTGGACTTGACGATCTTAAAGGTCTCTTCCAACCAAAACAATTCTATGATTCTATGATTATAAAGAGTAAATATTCAGTATATAAACTAAAATACACGTTTAGTTTATTTATCAATGCAAACGAATATACTCGCTGGATTGCTGTGTTTTGAGAGCACCTTAAAACTGGGAATAACTTGGAAGTTTTTCCAGTTCAGATGATTCCTGTCCAAAAGTTAAAAAATACACCATATGCCAGGAGTTCTCAAAAATCTTTCAACTGGTATATATATTTTGGGGAAAATACTGGTAATTTTACTCAGGCAAATCCATAGAAGAAAATGACAATTTTGTCTGAAAACAGCCACCATATTTAGCCCACTGAATCTACAGCATTAAAAAAAATATACTGTACTTGAAATCTGTTCAAGTCCAGAGAGAGTTTCTGTAATTTTACCAAAGGTTGTAAACTGTTCAGTTCTTGTGTTTGGTTTTGCTTCAGATGATTCTGTCTAGCAATGAAACCTTGTGAAATCATTTTAATGTGGTTATGGTCCAATACCAACTCCTGCAGAAACTGGAGACCTTCAAGTCCTTCAGTTTGGCTGATGTAGTTTCCTAATATAGAAGAGTAAATACTTGGAATCATCTTTAATGGATTTGGATTCCTTTCCAGCAAAAAAAAATCTTAAGCAAAAGGAGCTCATAAACTTTCTGAATGACTTGTATGTTGTTTTGGACCACTTCAGTGACAGCGGAAGAGAGTGTGTTTGATTTCATCTGTCTATCCATCATATCTTTTTAAAGCATATATATATATCTTCCTAAATAAAATATGAGCATATTGAGGAACAAGGCTTAGGTCAATCATTATTGTCAGTATTGCTTATTGCTTGTTATCGTCGGTATTGCTGCTGGCCGCGAGCTGACAAATAGATCTTCCACATGCTGGTTGCCATGCTCTGCTCTTGTAAGAGACAAGTGAGGCACAGTGGTGCACTGTGGAAGAATTTCACTGTTCAATATCTGAAGGATCTTGGAGCCACGGCAAGAATTTAAGCTAGGGTATCATTCTTATTGGGCGTCAAGACCACAGAAGACTGTCCCCTACAAATCCAAGCCACAGAATGAAGACTGGACATAAGGAAAGTACTGTAAAATGCTTGAGTGCATGTACAGAAAAGCTGCTACCATCTACCGTGCAAAACCAGAAATTTCAAGTTTTTCAGCCTGCTAAGCTGTAACTGGGCCATGTTAGTAATTCCATTATAGGCCACGTGAAAATCTTCCAAACTCTGCATTATGAGGGGCAGGTTTTCTCCAAATTCTGCATCCCTAAACCAATAAAGCAAACAAGAGTATAATGCCACAATCTTCCTTGGACAAAACAACTTCAGCATTTGCCTCTCCACAAAAATATGAAGACTATATATGGATGACTGCAATTTCACTACTTACTGGAACAGGTTTCATAGGAATTACACCCATATATGATAAAAAAATCTGATGAAAAATGAAACAAATCTACTACTTGGAGGTGGAAATACTACATAGATACACTTCTACTCTGTGGAAACTAGGTGACGTTTTCTGGATGCAGATCATGAAAATCAAACAAATAAACAAACCCCCTCTGCTCACAGAAGTTTGAGGACATGAAAAGAAAACAGCTGTAAACCACCATTTAATTTATTAAAATACTTATGGCAACCTTTGTGTGTATTCTCACAACAGTTGAATAACAATAGGGCAAAATAAAACAACATGCACTGTTCCACTAATTTGCTTGTCAAAGCTTCATTTTTGTTATGTCTGACCTGTAATTAGGTAGCATGAGGTAACAGATTAAGAAAGAGAAGGGAAAAAAGAGTTCTAATTTTAGCTTTGCTTCTACCTTACAACCTCCGTTTCCATAAAACCACTAAATATTGGTGATTGCTGAGCAGGTGGTGGACATGACTTGATTACATTCATGCATCACAAACAAAACAATATCCAAACTGTATGTTAATATGTAATATTAATTTCTGTTAAGATGTGTAGATATGTACTATGCATATTTTATGCTTTACACAGGCTTATCTCACAAGGCTACAAAAATTAAGAGCTAACTCAACTTCTGGAGAAAGTGTCAAGAGGATCTGGGGAAGGTTTAAGAATATTTTTGCTCCAAGAACGTCTCACAGTTGATAAAAAGGCCAACAGTCATAAATAAGACAGTATCCACAGCAGCTATAATAAATGGGAAAATAAAGAAATTGACAGTAAGAAGCAAAAACTTCCAAAAAACTGATGAAAGCAGCAAATACATATCAGGGGACAGTGAGAAACAGTTTGAAAGTATATCAATAACAGAAGTAATCCTGACAATGGTACTGGATAATTACGAACTGAAGATGGTGAAGTTGAAGTATCAATAAACCTGAAACGAAGCATAGTTTTTTACTAAATACTTTTGTGCTGCATTTGTGGGGAAAAAAAAGAGCAATGTTACTCATCTCATACAGTAATAATGAAATAATTTCCCTTCCAGTATTGACTTAAAGGTTGTTAAGTAGCAGCTGCTGAGCTAGAATCTAGCGTGTTTAAATCAGTGACTCTTGAGTAAGTTACATTCGAAAGAGCTCACTGAGAAACGTCATGGAATCTTTATGCTGACTTACACTAAGTTTGGGAACATCAGCCAAGTTTCAGTGGCCTGCAAAAAAGCTAAAATTTGTCATTATTTAAAAAGGGAAAGGGGAGGAAGCTGGAAGGAATTAGTGTAAAAAAAAAAAAATCCCTCCCATCAACAAGAAGGGCATTCCTACAGTTACTGAACAATTATTTCAAGTCCTTTTTGAGCACCCTGTCTGTGTAAAGAATGTTCATCTCTCATGAGGAAGCAGATAAGCAAAATGAGCACAGAAACTTGTCACGCTATGATGGAAGCCCAGACAGCCCATATCCATGTGTGCTTCTGCCAATGTCCGTTTTCCCCAGAAAATCTGAAAACAAATTCATGTTTTTCCCACACTCCAGATGCTGAGCATATGCAAAGAATGAAGACAAGAAGAGCTGGGTGAAGTCCTGAGAAGTATGCGCACAACAACTAGATTTTTCAGGATTCTCTGATGCTCTGTCACTGTTACTTTTCTAAAACTTGACCAATGTATAGAGGGAATTCTGCATGGTGACTTTGCAATACTCGTCTGATATGATAAAACTGAATTTGACCATGGATGTTGCCTTATATATGCAAAAATAAGTAAATGAATTCTGACAGATCTTGGAAGTTTCAGTCCTGAAAGAGTGCACAGATGAGAAATGCAAACTGAAAGGTAATTTGAAAATGCTCTGTAGGACACAGGCTGATCTAATGTTGATGGCAAAAGGAAGAAGAAAGAAGTATGACTGTTTCCTTCAGAGGATGATGAAAAGAATATCACTTATGAAATGAGCACAGGAAAGGAGGTTTAATGGCAAAATGAATGACTGCTTAGACTACACACAACACTGCAGAAGAACTTTGGATGAATACAAAAGCCTTCTTTGCGCTCATAAAAGGTACTGTAGTCTGAACTGGCTGAACTTGTTGATTCTAACAAGGGGTTATGATGGCCATCAGAACACTATACAGTGTAAGGCAGCTGAATTTGCGAAGGTCAAGCTCAAGGGACTAAAATATTATCTCAATATATTCCTTACTATCTGAATATATTCCTAAAATCTTGTAGTGTAACGTTGTCCAAATTTAAGTAAAGAATGAAAACAGAGTATGAATGATCAGTCTAATCAGAGATACATATACACACTCTCCCAGATCAAACCAGCAGCCAGAGAGAGGTAGGTGGTTTCCTTACTCAAAATGAAATCCTGTGTAGGAAGGTGAAAAAGCTTCCATATATGCCTAACCACCTATGCAATAGCATCCAAAGAACAGATAACAGGAGCCTAGTATAGTTAGTTTGATGAAGAAGTGGCCTAACAAGTTGTTCACAAAGAACTTAGGAAAGAAAAGCCAACTAGATGATGTGCAAACAAACAAAAAAACCCCTAAGGTACTGGATTTCTTCAAGTTAGGAGGGAGAAAAAAAAGGGCCATCCAAAGTTACTGACACTGAAGACACCTCCTTCCTCCTCAGTGGAGTAAAGGACAGATGAAAGTACATTTCAAAAGCTGATAGTACTTGCTTCCTTTGGCAAGTCCCGGATGTCCATAGCCATGAGAGGCCACCTTTCAGTACAGATGCTGCCTACTTGTTACCTGATTTGGGAGCTTTTGTCGAGGCAGTATTGATCCAATGTGATTGTAGTTCAGACACAATACCTCTAAAAAGGAAACAGAATTAATCAAACAGAATGTTCCTCTGCTAACACATTAGCAAAACTGCCAATTACATTTTTCTGATTCAGAAATTTGATCTTTAGAAAGATGATTGGTCCGTTTAAGTGCTTAAAAAGGTTTGGTACAATTCATTGATTTTGAATCAGATGACTGCAACAATACTGTAAAATTGAAATGGTGTTTGCAATCAGCTTTGTGCTGATTGATTGCTGTTGTTACAAAAATCCACAAACAACAGGGTATTAAAAGAGATTGAAGACTTTTCAATCAAAGGAAATTAGTTTATCATTAATATTATTACAAAAAATAGAAAAAACTGTCTCATGAACCCACTTTGGCATTAGCAAGGAAGATTAAACCACTGAAAGACATGAGATTATTCTGTAAATTCACACTGCAGACATTTCTAAACTGGTCTGCTAGCACTAGCTCTACAGCTTGGAATTCAGTAAAAAAAGACAAATGCGGATTGAGAATATAAGTAAAATGGAAAGNGTATAATGCTTACACTGTATAAACAGCAGGTTTCCAATATTAATAGCATCTGATAAAAAAATCTACAGAAATACTGATGCAGTAAAAAAAGACAAATGCGGATTGAGAATATAAGTAAAATGGAAAGATAGAAATGAGATACATAGCATGAGCAGATCCATAACATGCTGGCTTTGGGGTAGGAAATGCAACAGGCTCCTATGAAAGAAGCACCCTAATGAAAATGTCACAACAAATTCACAGTTCTTTTCCAGTAGCAAACAATTGATTTGATTCTGACACCAAACGCAAGAGCTGTCAACAGTCTGCTCTGTTTGCTTCTATACTGCATTACTGAAATGCCAGTTCCATAGCTCTTAGGCTGTTTTGATTGCTTTCCAGCAGCACTGGAGCTGCGATTGCTCAGATGGAGTATTCCATTCTGCATTTACCCTGAGACCTGCGAAAGCACCACACATATTGTAATTGTGTACCTCAGCTGCGTCAAAGCCTGCTTGCAAGGTACTTGTTACTACTCAATGGTAGAAGCAGGATACACTATTGGTCAGAGGGACATTCCTCAAGTAATTTTTAGGAATTCATAACTGTGCTGTTGATACATCTCTTCAAGAAATTCAGGGCTTGCAATTGTAATACCTTAAAAGGCACATAGTCAGTGTTACAGTATTGCTGTACAACCTTTCACAACAAAGCCTCCAGGGAATGAATGTCCTTGCAGAAAATAATCCTGACAAGAATGTTTAAATACTTGTATCTGTCCTCACATCTTAAAACAGTCTCTTGAAACCAAGAGTCAAACTAAAAGGCGTTACAATTTCTTTATGAACAAGACCTACTCAATTCCACCAGAGTATTGACACTGATATTCCTGGCATGCTCATACTGTTGCTGAAGGCCCTCTAGGCTATTTGAGATCACAAGATGAAGATCGTGAACTGTGCCATGAAAATTGTCTTCACATGTTACATCAGGTAGGGATTTTCACTGACAGATGCAGGATACTGGGAAAGAATAAAATATAAATATGTCTCTAAGAAGACAAATACATACATACAAGCCATAGAAATACTTCCCTAAAGATTAATTTCAGGATGATGTCTGCAAACAAATGTGACTAGTGCTGTGCAAAATTCTTTTGTTGCAGAACAGTGGCTGTCTCACTGTGTGCATATATTAGTGTTCAGTTAAGGATGCATTTAATGCACCATATCACAGGTCATTCTTGCTCTGAATTCCTGTAGATCTACAATGGACAAGGCAGCTTTTTAAGAAATCGGAAGATTGGAGAAGCAGCACTGCACATGCGTACATGTCTGTTCTCACTTTGGCTAAATTTGTTCTGAAAGGAATCAGATCAGATGGGTTTTGATCAAATAAAATCTCTCTTCTAGGTACCCTATCTCTCCTAGACATTTTCTGTCAAACTGTGTGCAGGCAACACCACTCCCTAAATAAAAAATGGAAGCATCTAGAGAAAGAATCTTTCTTTATTGAAACAGTGGGAAATAACCCTTTGTGATGAAAAATTACACTATGGATCAGTCAAGGGAATTTGGCCTACAAACACTAAGGAATTATCAGGCATATTTGCTAAATGCAGATTCTAGCTTTAGATTTTCATGTTTTAACCACAATATTAGAAGCTACTTTTAATAGATAATGCATTTCTGAAAATCACTGCACCTGATATTAGAGGTTGTCCAATTTAATTCTTGCATTTCTGTGAAGTCTGAATGTCTCCATCTATCTGCAATCATGTCAGAGGTTAGTTTGCATCCAAACAAATCTTTTGCACTTTTTCCTTCTGTTGGCTCCTGTTAAATGCATTTCAAGTGATATCTGCTATATTAACGCAGATCTAGAACTATCATAGTAATATAGGCAAGAAACATTTTACAATTCAATGAATTAAAAATGTTTAAAATCAAAGTAACTTAAGAAGTGTTATTTTGTCTTCATATGAGCAGATCTGGATGACTTTTTTCTTAGGGAACAGATTAATGGAGATAGTGTGTGTTCTCTCAGTTTACAATACAGATTTGTAAGTAATGTACGCTAATTTCATAGGTGTTAGAAATTATTAAGCTCCAAAATTATAGTTAAAGCCTTGGGAACCCTAGCAATGTGCCAGGACACTACTGTGCTAGGTATTATTACAAAAAAAGGCGATTTCTTCCCCAAAATGACGAGAGACAGAAACAGACAATGGAGCATTATGGAGTATATGAAAAGATTACACACATATTAACAAGTCTGATCAGCTGGGTCTTGATTTGTTAAAGAACTATTTTTAAAAAGTTATAGTAATAATCTGCATACAGAATTACTACTGCGATGCCATCTGAATTTTGAGAGAGGGAAGATGGAATAATAAAAATAGTTGGTAGCAATCTTGTTTCCAGGCTATTCGATTTCTACTTGTGGCCAAAATGATCAGATTAGTTAAACCCTAAGTAGAAAAAAAGCATGGGTTTATTAATATAACTTTAAAACATCCATATATAGGTGCATTCAAACTACTTTGTTTTCAGCTCCTTCTTCAGCTGGCATCTGCATGACTCAAAACTGAGAAATCACTTAACAAAATCCAGATAGCTTCATTTAGATTAATAGCACTTTTCAATGCCCAAGGCAGAAAGAAAGCCCTTAAAGTAAGTGAAAACTATACTGACGTTGCCTTAAAAGCAATGTGCTGTCACACAGTTTTACAGAGCCTGAACATAAATAAGAATCAGGGCCTCAGTCTCCAATTAGGGTCTGAATCCAGCCAACAAAGTTTATGATACATACATTGTCATTCCACGTAAGCTGAAAAGAACTGGAACTGCTGCAGGCGTAGTTGTTTGTTATTTGACATGAGTTGCAGAATTATTCCATGGATTGTAAACCTTGATTTAGCCTACCTGGTATGCGATGTTTATCTCTGCAAAACATTTTGAGCCCAATCCACCTGGAGGGTTCAGCACCTTCTTCTCAGGAGTGAGTTTCAATCCAAAAATGTTAGACTGGGGTTCTCATCAGTTTGGATTCCACTGTAAAGATAGATGAATGCAGCACCCACAGGCAGAACCTCCAACTATGTTGAAGTATAGCTTCCTCTATACTTGAACAAGTGGGGAAACACCGTATTTCTAATGTACTAAAAAACAAATTAGTATTGAAATATTAAATATTTACCTTTAAATGATGTATCTCTTGGTTGGTATATAGAAAGTTATTACTTATGCATAGCTGTATTAGGGAGTAAGTTTTCTTTAAACCAACTGAAGATGTGATTCTGTTGTTTTCAATGGAAATTTAATGAGGATAAGACATTTTCAAACATGTGTCTTTTGAGGCTGATAAGATGGTTGTTATTTACACTATGTCTTGTAAGTTTGGTGACCTTTGAAATCCCTTGAACAATAAACAAGATGCACTTACTATAAAGTGAGCTGTAATAGAAAAAGGTGGCTGATACAGAGGGTAAAACAAGTTACAAGGCACACGGTGTTACTGGGTCCAACTGTAATTAGATCAATGATCAGTAGATCAATTAGATCATTAAACACAGATAAATACGCACATTTAATAAGAAATACTTATTTTGCTGGACCATAACTGTTCCGCCTCACTCTCTTTCTTCAGTTCTGCTAAAGATTCACTCAGAGTTTTTAATATTTGGAAAACTCACTCTCTTGGCAGCTAGTAAAAACTCACCCTCTAAAATATTTCACTATAAAGAAACATTTCTACTGTGTCCCAGCTTAACAGCCTGCATTATCATTACTATGGTAAATATAGTACCATCTAGTGTTGAAATGTAGTTTTCATCTAAAGTGAGTTCTTAGAAGTTAAGATGACACTCTATTTCTTCTATTTGTGTGAGATTGTTGTTGCTAAATGATGCCCATCTTAAATGCTCCAATTTTTCCAACTTGAAAATTTTGAAGATTGTTGGTCATCCAGATTTAAGACAGTGATCTGTAATAAAACTCAGTATTAGAATTGAAAGAAACTGACCAGTCAATTAATCTGTAAATTAATTCCACCTATTTATTCTGTGCTCAGTTTCTGTATGTACATTTCCTACTAATATCAACGGCAACTTCTTGGATGCAGGATATGATAATTCCCCATTATACAACACAGCTACTCATCTTTAATAGATTTCAAAAAAGTTCAGCTTCTCCTCCAAAAACAAGAGCTCTACAACATAAGTAGACCAGCTCCCAAATGTACCTTTGCAGTTGAAGCCATGTGAACATAGAAATTTTTTTCTTGTCTGCATTAGATCTTAGATAGTTTTGTTCAGTTTAAATCTTTCTGCAATACACGATTATTTTATTGCCTAGTCTGCTTTACACATCCTCATTCTACAACAGGACTTTAATGGAAACAGATTTCAGCCTAACACCAAGGCTGGATATTTAGTCTAGAAGAGGCTGAGTGCAAAGTCAGAGCAGAGTTTATCCTAACTTTATAGTTCTTCATGCTTTTTGTATACAAACTAAGTACTCATTTCTCTACATCATAGATTAACAAATTCAGTAATTTTCTTGTTTGAAATATTCTTGAACAGAAACAAATAAATGTCGATACCAAATATATATTTTGCTGCCCAGGTTGGGAAATTACTTTCTTACACAGGATCTGACTTTAGACACCTGGCAGCAAGCTTCCTGTAAAGACAAGGCTGTCAGTAATCCAATCTATAATCTGTTTGTATGACTGCAACTCCCCCGTTCCGATAAAACTACAGTATGTTAGCCAATCATTGCACAATGGAGAAAAGAAAAGTTCACACAATCCCAATCAAAAAATTCAAATTGTATTGCAGGGGCCCAAAATATCCAGTATCACTGTATTGAGATTGTATCTAAGACAAATAATCACTTAAATATTCAGTGCCGTTAGACTGGCTTTGGTGATACTAGAGAACATTTTTTGCTATATTATTTTATTTTCCAAAGTATTTATCTTACCCTTTATAAATCCCTTCTCTCTGATGTCACAAGACTTATGAGACATACGCTAAAGCTTTAATTTTCCTGACAATTTTTCTAAACATGAATTCCCTAATGCACACAGAATGAAATGCTATGGTTATCAGCAGAAACGTGTTTTCCTCTAGCTATTCTATATTCTAACAACAAATTGAACTGACTAAGGAGCTTTTAACCTTTCATACTGAGTAGATTAACATGATTTCAGCTGATGGATCAGAACAGGTTAGGATGACCTTGGATCTTCCTCCACTGACTCTTGTGGCTTTTTGTTAGCTCAGTTTCCTAAGGAAACAAGGCTAATGTGATTGTGCTATATATATATCCATCTGATAGCCTTACCACTGATTTTTAAAACTATTGGTGAGTTTCGGCCCTATCTGTCAGACAAGCACTACTCGACTTCCTACAAATTCCATGAAAACAAGCAGCTGAATTAGAGTTATAAACTGATGATCCCAGTGAAGGAAAGGCTGCAATATTGGTTCTGCTATCTCTCTATATATCAGTATGTGTACAGATTTGATAGATAAAAATAGATAAAAAGTAATAGTGATCTGAGCAAGATGCAAATGGTATGGAATAAGGGTGGAACATCCTGGTTTGAGGTAAAACAGGACCAATTTTGTTCAGTAACTTTACATTTTAGCTAGGCCTCTTCTAACTGCTGAAATTACCAGCATGTTGTGCAGAAACTGTTTGCTCTCAGAGTGATAAGACCCATGTTTACAGTTGATGCCAAGGAATGAGATGCAGAGAGGCTCTTGCTTATACTGATTGCTCTAACGACCAAGGCCGGCTAACATTATTTGCTCTGTTGGAGGCTCGGAAGCGGAAAAGCGTAGCGGGGTCACCCCTGCAGGGAGGAGCAGACAGGACAGGTGACCCCAAACTGACCCACAGGGTATTCCATCCAATCTGCCTCATGCTCAATAGAAAAGCTGAGGAACCAAAGGGTCAGCCTCTTTCTTCAATGGCCGGTGTCCAAGGAGGACTCTGTCTGTTTGTCTGCCTTTGCTCCTGATCCAGAATCCAGATCTGGAATCCAGTTCCTGTCTGTCACTGAGTCTGGTCTGGGACTAACCCAGTGTCTGCTGGTGATGTGATCGTCATCCTGGGAGCTTGGTACAGTTTTGTATGTATGTCATTATTTTCTTTTTATTTTATTCTGAATATTTCATTAAAGTATTTTAGTTTCTTCTAAACTCATAAGTCTCTCTTTTTCTCTCTCTCCTGCCTCCGTTCGAAGTGGGGCAGGAGGGAGAGCATCTGTTGTTCTGCCTGATTGGGTGAATCCGGCCCAAACCACGACACAATGCCAGATACTAGAGGATCCAGGAGAGACCTGTTCTGGATGGTCTGAGAAACTCTGAGAGCTCACATCTGATCAGGCACTGGATAAACCAAAGACAAGGCTCTTTCTTAAGGCAAACCAATTTCCTTCAGTCCTGCTGCTCATCGAGTGACTGCTTAATTAGTTTATAATTTTAGGTAGTCTTTCAAGGTGAGAGATAATGTTCAAAGGGTTATTCTCAATGTTTGCTGGTTTGAAATTAGACCTACTAGCTCTCTTCTTGCAATCTGTTTTTCATATTGGTATTTAGTAGAACTCTGTGAAATTTTAATCCTGCCTGATCACAAGAAATGGATTAGTTAAGAGAGTTCAATATGCAATTGGCAAAGCTCATTTGGCTTTAGACATGAAGTATGCCTAAGCCTTTATATTTTAGGGCAGGGTATATTGGAAGGATCAGTATTAGAAAACTGTGTTGCTATATGTGTTAAAGAATTTATGTTTATAGAATTTACCAGGAGAACTAATGTTTCACCATGTTTCAACATTATAATTTTGTGACATCAGAAAAAACTTGGGTTCAAAATTGGCAGAATAAATAAGTTAAGCATAGCTACTGAATTTTCTAATGAAACATTCTCAGGACCAGTCTCTACTGATCAGGGAGAGAATGCAAAGGAGCTGGCTGCAATTTCCTGAATCAGTCTGGTTCTGTCATTATCCTTGCCTCAGTGTCCTTGCTCTTTAAAAAGTCACTCAATATTCTTGAATCGTCACTGACACTCTCCTTTGAAATACTTCCAGAGTATTTGGAATTCCTGGAATCCTTAAAAGAAGCAATTAGATTAAGGATTTTGTCTTGCCTTAGGAGGCAATTCTTCAAAAAAACAAGCAAGTGTATCTCATAAGCACATCCTTTATATAGCTTTAGTGTTTTAAAAAGGGCAATTTTCATATGCTGAAAGCAGTCACAAGCAAAATGAGTGACACAAAACTTAAGCTAAAAAATGTGAAGGCTAGTTAGGTTTAAAGATGCAGAAGGTTAAACACTAAACACTTCATCATTACACACTTTTTCATTTACAGTTAAAAAATCTTCACCCTTTTAAGTTTACAGACTAAAGCAAATATTCATGAGCCCTATCGGATCAGGCCATGGCCCTTTTATTCCACTACAGTAGAAGTGAATGAAAAATAGGAAAAATGATAGCAGTGCGAACAAAACAGTTGTTAGAAACACAGATTACTGAAAATGAAAGCTAAAAATGTCAATGAAAACTTGATGGCTAATATAATCAGAGATCATAACCAGGACCTAATGAAATTCAAGCAATGTTTGATCCTATCTAAGGATTTTAAAATAGTCAATCAGAATACAGAAAAGAACGGTAGTTTCAATGCATATTTTTCTCACCTTTGGAAAGAACCATGATGAGATGCTCATAATTTATATGGATAAAGAAATATTTCCTATTTCATTAATAACTAAAAAGGATCTAAAACTGGAACTAATCACGTTAACATTTTTAAAGCAGGCATTTTTCAATCAAGGATATTAATGAACCAGTTAAAGAACTTTCTGAGCCACTCATCAATTCATTTTATGCATGATAGTATGCTTGGGAAGTTTTAGAAGGTTATGAAAAAAATGAAGTTATAATAGTATTGAGGACAACCAGGATGACCAGAATTGGTCAGTTACCTTGATATCATCCTTAGGTATCACCCAAAGACTGATACACAACACAGTAAATAATTACAAGTTAATGGCCTTATTAATAGATGCCAGTATGGTGCATAGGAAACAAGAATTAATATTAAATTGCTTTTGATGAAAATTTAAATGTATTGGTAAGATTAATAGCTTCTGTCTGAGAATGTAATAAAAAATAACGATATCCAAAAATGAAGGTAACTCTTCTTAAATAGACAAGAACTGGTTAGAGGATGGATCTCAAAATCTAACTATAGAAAGAAAATCAGCACTTTACAGAACATTTTTATTGATGTTCTGCTCGAAATTCTCAATGACCTAGCAAAAAAAGCAGGAGTCCCTTCCTGGTAAATTAGGAGATGACATAAAAATGTTAGTAAGGTCAGCTATAAACAACAGTTTTATAATGACTGACATGGTGGCCCTATTTAAAAAGCACATTTCTGCATAGAACAAATTGTAAATTATGTAGCTAGGAACAGAGAAATTCTCACTCACACAATGAAAGACAGTATCTCAGGAACACTGAAAAGGGCTAGAAATAATGATAGAAAACTAGATGAATATGAGCTTGTACTGTTACCATAAGGACACCCACATCAGTTAATATTTAATCATTGGAATAGTGAGTAGGATTAGGCAAGTGGAATTATTTCTGTGTATGTCATTATCAGTCCAGTGCTGGAAGTTTTATAGATTTGTAGGAGACCATATATAAAAACCATTTGGACATAATAAAAAATGTTCAGAAAGCAACTAGAATAATGTAATGAGATATAAAAAAATCCCACTTTATAGTGAGACACTTAAGAAGCTTGACCTAACTTAGTTTCTTTAAGATAATATCAAGTGGGATGATTTTGACTAAATAAGGAAAGGACTTTTGGTCCTTTAGAACATCTGCTTCTGCTCCTTTAGAACACCAGAAAGAGACAAAATGAGACCCAGTCGATGAAATTTGATAGTAGCCAAATTTTTTCAGAAATGATAAATAGACAGGAGAGACCTGGTGTTTCACTTGAAATATTTAAACAAACACTAAGAGTGGGTTTCAGACCAGCAAAACGGTATCAGCAAGAGAGATAATCTCCATCTGTGGTGGCTGGTTGGGCTCTCTGATAAGATGCGAATCACTTCAACCTACAGTAACCCTCTGAACTGTTAGATGACTCATGTCCCCAAACTATTTTTGTTTCTACACTGTCTATAAAAGCAATGTAGGGTGACTAGTTCAAATGTGGTTATCTACACTGTAGATAAGCAAAGTTAGGTGAAATTAATCCTAATCGGAATGGTTTACTGTAAAATCTGCTGTAGCTCAAAGAGATGGTATGAAATTGATGTAGAAATTACCACATAATGCTTTCTTGCCTGCTTTATGCATAAATTCAATCTAGAGAATCTTATTAGTACCCCTTGGTCTTAAAAATCTATTAATGCTAACAAGACAGTTCCACTGCAAAATAAGTAATTTAAATGCTGTCTTCAGGGTATCGTGGACCTCCTGTGAGGCATCTGGAAATGGCCATTCTCAGAGCTCAGAGACAAGGTAACTACTGTTTAGACTTGAATATGTTCAGAAATATTCTTTTAACCAAAACCCATAAAATCTTTAATCTAAGACAACAAAGAAAACTTTTACAGAGATTAATCTAAATGTTAACCTAAATACATTAAACAGCATTAGCCCTAGCACTGAATACCACTTATTATGATGCATCTGCGAATCCACCTTGTTCTTGCAAAGTTGAGACAGAATTTTAGCACAAGGAAATACACTGAGAAGGGGAGTTTTTTCTTTATCAGTCCTAGAATATTCTAACAGAGACACCTGAGGAAAAAGACCCCACACTGTCCTAAGTATATAATATATCTAGATATACTATACATACTTCACAGCTTAGCATATAGTAAATGGCATAAAAATCCTGCTATTCTTGGAAGGGGAAGGTGATCTATTAGTAAACATAATAATTTATAGTTCTAATAAGTTTAATAGTTTGCAAGACTCCTATAGATCTTCCACATACCAAGTTTTTAGAGTTTTCAGTACATAAACCAGAGAATGTAGACCTCATTAAAATGCTCTGTATTAACTACAGTCTGTTTTTGTGAAGATATTTATCCCTTTTTTTTTCAGAAATGCATGATCTTACTCAGCATGTGAGCATACATAGTTTCACTGTGACTGTGCTGTGATAATGATTTATGAGCTAGATGGTATAACATCCTCTGAGAGGCAATAAGGATTTTCTGCTTTGCTCTGAACTGAACTAACTAGACATTATGGTTTGATGCCTAAGAAACTCTGGAGAGGCATAGGTTTAGCGATGTGTAATACTCAAGAGCTACCATGTTGACACACAGAGCTGATGGCAAAGAACACAGCAAAGTGAAAAGTTTAATCTGATAAAAACCTAAGTAATAACAACAAAGAACCAGAGACCGGAACTGGTAGCTCTTATTATTTCTTTTTATATCTTAGTATGTATTGAAAAGATTCATTGAAGCTTAACTGACAGGCCAAATAGACAAGGCAGCATCTTTTTGGATGCTTCCTGGGTGCCCTAACGGAGTTCTGTTTCCTGTATTAGTTTGTTGTTCAAATTATTTGACATGTATTCTATTCAGATAGTACTCTGTTTGCCTGACTTTGACTCATACAAAATACTAAATTTAGTGTTAAATGATCATTAAAATGCTTTTTAAAGAGACTTTCAATGTCTCAAATTTGGAAGGTTTAACTCTGCTGATTCTGACTGAGCACTTTAAATAATGTTAAAATGTACTGATTCAAAGGGAATAAAGAACAGAGAGAAATACTTGTTCCAGAAGCTGGCTGGACAATAGGAATGAATGAGAGTCAGTAAAAGGGCTGAGTATCGGCTTTCTCTCCAAAGCTGCAGCCAACACAGCTGTGCTGCTGCAGACAGATACATGCAGTAACAGACAGACTAACAGTGTATACGCACAGCCCCAAGGCTAGGAACGGTCTCTGCTCCCACCCCTTATTCAGTGCAGCTGACACAGCAAAATTAAAGCCAGGGCTTGGTTTTTCGTATCTGGCACAGGCCACCAATAAATTTAATTGTTAAATGAAGCAAAAAAGAAAGGACTTAGGCCACAGTGATGTCTGAGCAAAAATGCCACAGAGCTTATTCACTTGGTTAGGCTATGACTACAAAGAGAAGTGAAGGCCCTGTGAAAACAAAGATGCCATAACATGATCATAAGGCTTCTTACATTGCAAGGGCCATAGAATTAATAAGATGCAGGACCAGATTTTAAGCCTTTCTAACTGTGATCCTGGTTAGAATGCTTTCCCAGGAATTTCAAGTGCTGATATGTACCTTATGCCATGGGTTGTGTGTGGTGTTAAGATTGAGTATGTTAGGAGTGTGTTTATGTAAGATGTTTATATCTTCCCTGGACTTTTTCAGCTGGTTCTAGCTCAGGTTGAGGAACTGCAGTTTGCTTAAGCCTCTAATGCCTTCAAAAGTGATCACATAGTTACGACTCACATCAAAATATTCCCAGTTGGGCTGCAAGACAATGCAGGTTTGAAAATAGTTGTATGGCCAAAACTGTTGCAAAAGAAACTTTGGTTAAAGTAATCAGACACATTTAATCTTTAAATAGACTTAATTGGATCCAGTGCCTGGGACTCCTCTTGCTCAGTATTGGGTCTGTTGAAGGAGACCTAGCGTGCTCCAGACATGTTATTTTTGTTAAAATGAAATGACCATTATAAAGGTCAGCTGCGTGATAAAGTGATACCACTGTAATATTGTGATTCAAATTGGAGACAATATCAACAGGCACCAAAACTGTGGGCTGCTAATAATATCACAGTATTTATGATCCTAGTTTAGTCCCCCATTCTGTTCCCCTGCCTGCATCCTGGCCCAATCCTGTCTTGTGACCACACCTTACAATGCAAGAATATTTATGCTAGTAAATGTTCATTAAAAAAAAGAATTAGAGCTTAATTTCTCACCAGGTCATAAATATTATTTAAGGAAGTAAATTCATTAAAGCTGATGATAAGCTTTTGAAGTGTTTTTAAGTCTAGAGATGTCCTGCAGTGTGCTGCCTTTTAAATGAAAAAGATTCAACTGCTGGAGCACAAATACAAATACTATCCTATTGGTAAACCATAAAAAGACTATAAAATGTGAATCCAAACTAACATGAAATAGTGAAAAGACAATAAAGGCTATGATGACTCTTTCATTTATTTGAAGACTATTTATTCTCCAACTTCTCCCTGAAATAAAAGTGACCTGGGTAAGATGGGGAGTCCGACAGTCAATCAGTTCACAAGAGAAGGGCACAGATGCTGCTGACACTAAGGAACTGGCAGCTGTTCCATTACTAGAGAGCAGTATGGGAAGAGTGGAGCTGAGCAGACGGGCAACAGATCCTCAGGAAAAGGCAAAGTGAGAGGAGAATTGCTAGTATCTCACTGCAAACATAGATCACTGGAAAGATGGCATTTTGGTAAAATAAGAAGAGAACTGTTATTCTTCTCTTTCTTAACATTGCCTTTAAATAAGCTTTAGAAAAGAAAAAGTTTATTTGAAACTGTAAAAAAAGGGGATTGAAAACATAACCATCAAGTATAAGAAATAACACCATTCACAAACTAGAGTTAAAAATGGGACAGTTCAGAAACTGTTTCACAGTTTTGTGTATCAGATACTTAGCAGGGCTACTTCATCAGAAAAGGCAGCTACTGAAGGTGCCACACAATAGTTATGCATATGAATGCAATGTCAGAATTATGCATATAAATGTCCACCCAAAGAAGCATTTTTCTGTGCAGCTATTATAACAATATGTATTTCTGAAGCTAAAATCTGTAGCCTGCTACAGTTCTGATGTGTCTTTTGCCCCAGGCTATGTTCTTGTGATGTCAAATCTGACCAAAAAAAAAATCTTTTCAAGAACAACTGGCATAATGGCATGAAGTCATGTATTTCATAAAATTCAAAGGAAAGGCTGATAGTTTAGGTCACGTCCTATTCTCAGATGCATTCTTCTTAAACTGTTTTTCATTGAAATTACGTGTCCTTTACAAAATAGGAAATCCAATTAGGATTCAGCCCAAAAATTGTAATTCACATTGCATAAAAACTGATAGGCAGAGGAACACAAGTTTTAGTGATGTTAAGTAAATGTAAGCAACATAACAATCAAGCCCCAATGGAAACATTAATTTTTAGCTTTTGTGTTTAGTTTAGGTCATGGGCAACCTGAATAACAAAGTAGTGATTACTTAATACATATATTTTACTGAAAATTTGACAGCAATAGCTCACCTGTACCCAACTAAATATTGGCTTTAGCCACTGAAAATACTGTGTTTTTTTTTCATTTAAGCAAGCAATCTGAGGCCTGACCTTCACTGTCGGCTCCACATTCAAAACTTCATCATCATGTTGCAAATCATAAGACAGAATAAATCTTTCTGTGCTTCTCTTTCCTTCTTCCATAATTATATTGCATGTAGAAAACAGACACTGGTCTTTGAGCTATATAAAAGGCATTTGAAATTTGTAAACTTTCTAATTATTAATTAAATAATAAATTAAAAAGTCAGCATAAAATAAGAGAAGTTTGATTAGAAAATTAATAGCAATCAAGTCAGAAAATCATCTTTTTGTAACATAGATCTGCTAGAAACTGGATTTAATTGCCTCATAATCAAAGCATTGCATAATGTTTTTTCTTTTATGAGTTGTTGTGTACCATATAGAACTCTGGCTAGAGTCCAAAGAAGTACTACCTATGCGCTGAAATTCTCAAAGTCCAAGAATCACAGTAGAGCAGCCTAACACTGGACCACGGGACCAGGCAGACCTAACTCACCACTGAATTCGACTCTCTCCTTCCTTTCCCCAGAGCTGAATACCCCAATCCGCCATACTCTCTTGTTTCTATCAGACTGAGTAACTCAGAGTCTGAAATGAGCCCTTCTACCTTGGCAACAAGTTATGAAGTTAGATGAGTGACACAGGAGTGTTATATGCTTGTAAAAATGAATAGAAGGAATCAAGGAAAAACTTGTTCAGAATACTAGCTAAGAAGAAATTTTTTTTTTTTTTTTTCAAAACTGCACATCTCACAGTTTAAATCAAACAACTAAAGATCATTTGCTCCCGCAAGACCCCATGAAAAAACAATTCTTTGCACAGTCAACACTCTAAGTTTTACTTTGGATCGTACCTCAGAGAAAGTAGTTCTTAGTGAGAGAGGACTTTCATTTCATTTAATCTGTTGAAACTTAGAGGGTCTTTGCTTTCTTTGCTATGCTTTTTACAAGTACAAAATAAAAGCCTCATCCAAATCTCACTACAGTGAGTGGAAAGTTTCTCACTGACTTCCACAGAAGTTTTATCTGGCTCTGACAGAATGGACAGAAGAGAATCAACCTTAAACCTGGGCTTCTCAGGTCGTGTTAGTAGAACAGAATTTAATTTTACCTACTTTTTTTTTTTTTTTTCCCCTCTTGATCTGTGAAATCCAAAGCTTGCCTTCTAATATCATAGTAGGAAAAACAAAGTCCATACCAGTGTAATGTACTCAAACTTGGCAATGTATTCTGGCAGGACCAGTTCACGGTCAAACACAAGCCACTTGAAATGCCAATGGCTGCAGGCACCATGTCTCTCCAAGGAAGTCCACATTTCTAAAGTGGAGGAAACAAGGTAAATATACTATTGTTTTTTAGCTAAGTTTGGTATCAATTTCAGAATGTTAATGAGTCAAAAGTATCTCCTTCAACAAAGGTGCATCAGTGTTATTCCTTTCTGCCTTTCTGACTTTCTTTGCCATACAGACTCACACAGGCTAATAAGAGTTTAACTTGGCTATCTAATACCCTATGTAGAATAAGCAACTGTCAGATTCCAGCATGAAGATCACAGCCTGCCAAAGACTAGCTTAGATCCTCAGAGCATGGACAGCTCTCCTGCAGTGCTTTCATTGCTGCACTGTCCAGAACTACTCCATCATATTATAGTGTGATTACTTTCCAAATTTGCTGCCTTCTAAGAAACCACAAACAATCCCAGTTCCTTTATAAAGACACAGATGTTGCTTCCTGTTAGCATCTGAAAGTTTGACGGGTGTATCAGAGCAAACAGGTAAATTGTTACTCAGTTCCCACTCTGTTCTCTTGCAAAAAAAAAAAAAAATAGGGTAAGGAAGAATCTATCACTCAGAGTATACATATGATACAGAGATTTAATCTGGTACTTACAACAGTATCTTTCTCAGCAGTACTCATTTTTACTTTGCTTAAAGAAAACGGCTGTGGATTTTATAGGTAAAGATTTCCTTTGTAGTATATGAATATTGCCCTTTGCAACACTCACTCAATCGCACTGTACAAGAGTGGGTATGAAATTGCATGAAGTAAGCTACTTTTAGTGTGGACTAATGGCTAAATAGCAGTGTGGCACAGCTCACTTTCACTCTGTGAACAAAATAAGCATAAATATTTATTCAAAGAGGAATCTTCTTGCTTGTTTTTGTCTTTGAAAAAATGCACTTCAGCTGAGCAGAGACTGTATTCTGATGAATGAAACCTCTTGACACAACCCAAAGTCAAAGACGAGCTTAGAATACAAATGTTAATTTAACCTTAACTTTATGCTAACAAGTGCCTACAAATAGATACTATTGCCAGAAGTAGATACATCACTTTCTAGGCATTTCCATGGTCTGAATACTGAATTAGCTTCTGGGTAGTTGACTTGATAGATGGGATTCATTGCACGTTGCTGGAGCACTGCAGCCAACGAAAACTTTTGCAATTATCACTTTCCCTAAGTGAGGAGAAAAGACACTGAATACTTCTAGTTCTAGCTTGGGGGTGTAGACAGGATAATACAACAGTTGTGCTTAATGTAATAACAAGCAGGCTAGATCTCAGGCTGGCAAATTAATACTTTAATATGTATGTAATACATATTAATAAAATAATGTATTTTTATCTATATTATGATTCTGTTTTTATGTTTTTTATGAAACAAATATACTTTGGCAAAAAAGATTACACTATGAAATCTAACATTTGTAGCCAGCTACACTTTAAAGCCAGTGAAATCAGAAATACAAGTGATTTCATAAACAGTGGAACCTGTGAGGGCAGGTGTCCTTTGGACTTGTGTCTTCCAACCTCTTT
This sequence comes from Burhinus bistriatus, assembly GCA_013397275.1. NCBI lineage: Eukaryota > Metazoa > Chordata > Aves > Charadriiformes > Burhinidae > Burhinus > Burhinus bistriatus. Next base: position 357,611 of record VYXH01008480.1, on the reverse strand, counting down.
CTTCCATATTGCAGTAAACCCAGTTTCCCCAGGCTCCCTATGACACCAAGGCCAAGCAGAAGGTAGTATGTGCAGTGGCTAGTCTCAAGCTTTATATATGCTGACAAACTTGCCAGAAGTCCACACTGACTGCCCTGTTGGCTGATGATAAACAAATGCTAGAAAAGCTGAGAAATGTCTCTTTTCTTTGTGGGGAGGAGGAGAGCGAGGAAAGGTGTCCTAATTTGGGTTAAGCCAGATTTCTACAAAAATCATAAATACTTAATTACTTTTAAGACTTCTATGCCTTTTTCAAATTTGATTGAAATTTGGTAGTTCCTAAGCCACAGCAATGACAGAGTCACACAGCATGACTAGTATTTTTCCCTTCCATGCCCTGTCCTAGATGCGGATTGACCCAATGTATTTGTGTCTTCCCTCACTCATCCAATTACTTCTCACCTGACGACATCTCTCATAGACGCTTCAAACTCCTGTCTGGGAACTACTCCCAGTAGCCCAAGCCCTTTGTGGAGCTTCCTAATATGCAGAAATGCCACCGGGACAGATTTCAGCACAGTTTCACAGCTCCTTTCAAGGCTGCATATGCCATCTCATGGCCATCTACAGTACTTACAAAATATGCGTTCTGTAACAGCAATTAATACAAGCCACCCAGCAAGTATTTTTTACATCTTCCCAGACTTTGAGTTATCATGTTTGAACAACTTCTCAGGATCACTGCTGGTTTTGCCTTCTGCCTTAGCTTACTTATTGTTTCAGAAATTCTGTTCTGGGACGTTCACACATGCTTAGAGTGTTACAGAGAAGAAAAGCTTTTTTTTCTGTCAGACTGCTGCAAAGATTAAAGCAAGGGCCAAGTATCTTTATTTGACTGAGACCATCCCTTAAAAATGTAAACAAATTTAAGCAGCATGAAAATTTAGCCATGAATTATTATAAGGGATGGCAGGCAGGGAAAGCGAAGAATAATGAATAAGAAAATAGTTTATGGTGTCATTATTCCAACAGAATGAGAGATACAGACAAGAAAATCAGATTGCTAGCTCTGTGGGACAAAGCCCCTCTTCCCGTATCCTTATATAGCATGTAACACCACAAAAAGGAATCTCAGTGGGGCCTCTGCAAACTAGCAATATAATATATATAATATAACAATAATAAAGCAAAACAGGAAAACAGATACTGTATTTGAAGATACAATCTTGCCACCTAAAAATCTGATCTTTTCTCAGAGCAAAAAGAGAAAGGCAGGTGTGCAACAGGTTGGAAAGAATAAAAGGAGAGCAATGGGGACTAGAGAAAAGTTGCCCTGAGTTAATTTTCCTACTCTCTATTCTTTTCCTTCAAAAGTCAGAATGCAAATTTCCTTACTTGATATATCTCCATCCTTGGAGACACTTAAAAGCTGTCTGGGCATGGTCCTGTGCAGCCTGCTGTAAGTGACCCTGCTTGATCAGGTAGGGTGGGCAAGGGGACCTCTAGAGGCCCCTTCCAGCCTCAAACATTCTGTGAGTCTGTGAAAATACTACTTCTATTCATAATTTCTTACTCAGCATGAAATAATATATTGAATCTGTCTGGCTATTTTACAGTCTGGAGATGGAAGGGGTCACTGGGACAGGACCGACAGTTTCTAGGGTTATGATTGGTCTGACAACTAGACTCCATGCTAAAGGGACCCTACATTTAGGGATAGTATATGGAGATATCAGAGATAAATGGACTAGGATTAAATTTAGGAATAAGGACAAAGGAGGCAGTGATTTAGAGTTAGGACAAGTCTTGCAAGCCACGACCTGGGATGCTATATTACTAGAACTGAGACTGAAAGAACTGAAAACCCATGCTATGCTTTGTGCTAGCACTGGTAGAAAGAACAAAATAATAGGAAAATAATATTGTGTTCAAACAAATACAAATGAAAATTATAAAACAAATGGCTGAAGAAACCACTGAACCAATCTGTTCCACAGGCAGCAAATACAGATGTTACTGTGAAGACTTCTAAACTAGTCCTGCATCAGTCCCCACAAACTGTAGTGGGGGGTACTGATGAGAAGTGGTGAGTAAGAAGAGACAATTTGCAACAAAAAGAGAAAAGGCAAGGCAAGGCAAGAAGATGATGAGAAAAACTGGAAAGCACTTTGCCACAGATGGCATAAAGATGTGAAGAATGAAGCAGAGGTAACATGAAGAAATAGAATGAAGATAGAGGAAGAAAACAGTAGAAAGATCAATAGAAAAATTATGAAAGGAGGGAGAAAAAGAGAGCAGCACTCTTCTGCCTGATCTCTTCTGTGCTATCCTTTACTAAACAACAGCATTCTTCTATCCACAATGCAGCACACTATATGCACTTCCAGACCTTGGAAACCATCCTACAGCATTTGTAGCAGCTGCTTTTCCTTAACTGGCTATTCAGGGCTGCATACATAAGACAGAGATTCCATCTTTTCTTATTAAGAAACTACAAAGAGAAGAAATAGGGAAAGACTCCAGGTTTTCATTACGCTGTTGCAAAAGCAGGCAAAAGATGAGAATAAACATTCTGACCATATAAAATTTATATATTGCATAATATTTACTAAATATAACAGACTATGATTAACACAAATTCCATAAAACTGATGTTCATGTGAGATCACTTGCAAGACTTTTTTTTTCCTGCCTCTTTATAATCACTAAGAGTAGTCTCCATGTCCTGTGTTACATTAAAAAAAAAAAAAAAATCTATTTATTTGCCTCTGGAACCACAAGTCTTGTCTTTGCTGAAGATCCTTAGCAGGAAGGTAGCAAAAGCACGAGAAGAAAGAGAATAGTACAATATATGTCGACAGCAGATCCAGAACCCCATACAAATACTACAAAACTGTTGAAACTGTTGATAACTTATTTTCTTCTTGAAATGTTTTGGTTTGTTTTTTTTTTTTTTC
>VYXH01008480.1:286658-346065 GCA_013397275.1 Burhinus bistriatus | reverse complement strand
AAAAAAAAAAAATCCAAACACTAAAATAAAATTTAAATGGCAAGCCTTTTACGTAATACTGAAGTGCAGACAAAAATCTGCAGTTATAAGAAAACTTAAAAACTCTTTTCCTTATCAAGAATCTTAGAGGTCTTTGAAAATGAGTAATTTAGTTAACTCTCCATATGCAGAAAACCTTGACAGCTAATCAGTTCCAAATAATGTTTCTGCCTTAATTCTTATAAATTGAAGTTTAAAAATGTCCCTTCTGTTGTTCAGTAATTCTAAAAGTTAGCCCTACTTAGAAGACACATCTATATACCATACTATTAAAATACCATGCATTAGACAAATTAGAAGAAAAGACACCAGATTCACCTCTATATTCTTGATCAGGTTCTTATTCAATCAAAGTACATTCAGCTTTGTTAGGGCTTCCCAATTTTCAGTCCTGGAAATCTAATTGCAACAAAGATAAAGCTTTTGCAAATTTACACATTTTTGTAGACCATCTATTTTCTGCAACAGAAAAAGAGGTATTACTTTGCAGCACTGAACAACAAAATGTCACTCTTTTTCGTCAAGATGCCATTAACTCGCACAGAAAATTGTTAGGTAGTTCCAAATAATTTGAGACCACACCCTCTGTGCAGATTCTGCTGATTTGGAAAGCTTTTCAATTAAGCCAACAAAGAAAGAAAAAGTAGCACCTACAACGGTTCATCATAAATGATTATGTGTTTTTAAATACAGTATTATTTTCATTAAAATGTCTTCAGTCTAACCAATTTCCTGGAAAAGGTTTCAATGTAATTATTCTAGTTTTAAAAAATATTGTTTCTAATGAGAGAGAGAAATACCCAACAATAGGTTCTAAATTACAAAAAATTGTAATATGTAACAGACATAATTTGATCCATATCTAAAATGGGATTTTTGGATACTTAACTAAAGAAGTGCCAGATCCTGACTCCTTTGAATAGTGCCTTCTTCCTTGAACAGATGAATGGAGTGTTTGTGAAAGAATATGATAATCATTGTAAGGGACTGGAAATTGGCTAAAGTTGGCTAGAAAGAAAACTCATAGTTAACTTACCACTAAACAGCATTCAGCAATCCACGGCTCGCTGAGCAACAGGCGGTACCCTAGGTGTGAAATATTTTGAATACTTTGTCCAATGAGAATGACAGTAGTTATATTTGGGAAGTATTTCATGCCTACAATTCTGAAATAACCTGAGAAAAACATCTCCAGTGCAGTTGGTTTTAGTCCCTCTTGATCAATATTCTCATAAGACAATCCATTACATGTGTACTGGAAATGAAAAGCCACTATTATTGTCTTTATGTCCATGCTGTAAAAAATACATTATACAATAGAATCTCTTACTGACATTACAGTAAATTAGAGATAGCTGCTTAACACCAGTTGTGTCTTTTAAAACTTCCTCTGCAGTAAAACGTGTTTGCAATTTTGGTCATATTCAGTATATAGCAGTTAAGTAGCTTTCTTCTGCTCCCAAATCACATTTGCAAAGTACTACATGAGTGCTTCATATGACACCTCAGAATGCATCTTCAATTTAAACCAAAAGAATTTTAAATTATGCTAATTTTAATGAAAATTAAAAACTGGAAATCTATTACTTTATCTATAAGCTAGTATATGTATATGTATACATACACATACATATATGGATAAGGACAGACGGTGTGCTTTATCAGTCTTGTAGTTTTTCACTTCTTGAGTCGTTGTACCAAGTAAAAAGTATAATAAATCTCTTGACCAGGAAAAAATAAAAAGTTTACATGGAATTTCACTAAAGGTGAGATTCAGTTTTTGATGAAGACACAAAGTAACAGGTACCCACACGTGTGCCTCTTGCCTAAGCTCTCATATTAGTCAAGAGATTTAACCAATATAGCCAAAGGATCCTGGAAAGTCATTCAGATGACCGGACAGGAGGTGTTCACATCCCACAAAATTGACTTATTGTATAGGTTCCCTTGACTACCTTGACTAACAATGGGATTCAGAATATCCATTGCTATTTCAGAGACCTTAAAAGTATCCTGCTACAGCTGTTCCAGTAGCGTGCAGTTTTCTGTATATCCTCCTAGATATGTTTGGTGTCTTTGTCACAAAAACTTAGAAGAAATTATATTAGGCAGGTGATAAACTCAAAATAAACTTTATTCTAACGAAGACTGTTTAAGACTCCGACAAACATTAATAATCCACAGGTTCAAGATGTAAAATGGAATACTACACAGCTGACTTAAGAATTCTTAAGCTTTAGAAATGAGAATCCAAAATACGCACTCACCTAGTAAGGCAAGGGCCCTCAACCTGCAGGAGTTACCATGGGCGGTGTCCTGAACCACAGGGAGAGTCCCTAGCTGCAGACCCGCTGCTCTGAGGAGGACCAACTCAATTTGCCCTCCAGTGGGGCTCCATTTATACAGCAGTTGAATCCGATCTGTGGTCATAGATGGTTGTTAGTCCTCACTGGCCGAGGGCCTTAACTTCCTTGTATTTAGTGCCATGTGGATTGGGTGGCCCAAACCCCAAACTGCAACTTCTAGATTTTCAAGAAGTTTCGGTCCTGTCCAGGGAGAAGGTGCAGCTACCACAGTCTTAGTTACCTTGAGCCAAGTAAAATGGCACTAGAGAGCTATATATCTATGTAGCTGAATCTTATCATTGATTTCCACTGACTGTAACGAGAGCCAAGAAATGAAATGCATATGTAGAAAGGTACCTGTAGACACCTACATGAAGCTGTCTTAAACAGGAGTGGGATCCCATTTTAAAATTCTAACCAGTTCATAGTAGACAAAATTTCCACCATCTTAGTTAAGCACACGATTCTGATCACAACTATCCATTGTCTACAAAAAGCAGGACTGAGTCAAAACTACAGGATTTATTTTGATCAAATTTATATAACGAGCTTATTTCTGTTTCTATATATGAGTATTTATGCAGCACACTTCACTAGAAACAGAGACAAAGCAGGGAGTTGTACCTTAAAAGTAATTTACTCTGAAGAGTAAATCTCTTGAGAGATTCTAATTTCTGCATCTTAACTACTAACGTGTTTCCCACAGTTCTGATATGTTCAGATCACCACAAACTTTTATTAATGCATGCCCTGTACCACCTTTGGGGCACTCCAGAATGGAGACAACCCTACAGATGGTATCTCTAGAGAAACACCAATCATTGTATATTCTAGCAAGGACATTGATATTTGCAGAAGTGCTGGGGGGGGGAGGCGGGGGGCAGGAGAGATTATTAAAACCAAAACCAAATTAATAATTTACCAGTTCAATAATAATTTCCACAAGGTTCTGGTTATCACTTGCATAATCTCAAATTCTCTGCCATGACTATTATTTCTTAGTATCTTCTTAGAAAAAGTACAGTAGCAACCCACATAATTTATAAGTCATGGGCTTTCCAAGAAGTTTGGAAAGATCTAAATTCCTAACAGACCGAATTCCAGAAACTGTATTTCTAATGGAATCACAATGGAGATTACAACAGAAGAAAGTTGAAATTGACTGGAATGCTTTGATTTATTACTTTTTTAATTAACTTTTTTAGAGTCTAAAGATCCAGAAAGTAGTGTAGTATAAGATATTCTGACCACCTTCATAAGGAGGAGTGAGGAATTGCACCCACTTATCCTTGTATGGGACTCAGTGTATTGTATTTGCGCAAAGCATAAAGATGTGGTAAAAACGAAGCAGTCAGAGCTCCTAATTCACCAAAAACCTCAATAAAAGCCCTTCTGCATGTATGAAAAAATATATATCAGAATATAATTGATAGTATAAAAACCTCTGCTCCAATTTTTTTAAGTAATCACACAGCTGCTACAATTAATCTTTAGACTTATCAAACACTTACTAGTGGTAAAAGTATGATTGTTGCAGCAGCTTTTTTTGTTTTTGTTTTCAAAGCACTTACACAGTATATTAACCACAGTATGTACAAACTACATCCTTAATGTACCACATCCCTGCTGCTTTTGAATTTCTGCCACAGAATTTACTGACACACAGCCCCGCTAGCGAGTAATTTAGTACAGGAAACAAAGAATATATTTTTCTATTTACATCAGCTTAGGAAGTTACATTAGACCTGAACTGGATTTGGGTGGATGCCTGCTCCTCTGGGCTCCACAGGGAAGCTCAGGGAATTGTTCTACCTTGCCTAGAAGGGCCACGGCTTTGCAAGCATCTCTCCTAGAACACTGCCTCCACAGAGAGCTTCCATACAACACATCCCCACAGAGTAACGCCACTTATTTGCCTGCTGCGGCCTAGTCGGGGCCTCAGCCCGAGGAGGACTGAGCCCTCAGCACCGCCACTGACCCAGCAACCAGGCCCAGACCGCCGCCGGCTCTGCATGGCACACCACCTCGCCCCGCCCACTGGCGGGCTGAGAGCCAACCGGAGGCGAGTGACCCCCCCCAGTGGCCAGGTGGGGCAGAGCAGCAGCCAATCGGAGGCGCGGGAGGGGACGATGACAGAACTCGGGCGGCAGGGGCTGGCAGCCATGGTGGGTACCTCAGTGAGAGGAGTCTGCAGCCGCAGGGGTATTCGCACATCCCAGACGGCTCACCACTAGTGAGCCCAGTGAAAGGGGCTTGTGGAAACTAGGTTCTTGTGTTCCTCAGCTGTGCTAGGCCAATGGTCTGACAGCAACACACTAGAGACCTTCCCCATCCGTTTGCCAGGCACCTGGCCCAGTGCTGGATTAAGCTGCAGTGACTTTTCCTCTTGCTCTGTTAGTGTGTGGGGTGGTGGAATGTAGCTGGTAGATAAGCTGGTGGTGGATCAGCCGGTTTGTGAAATGTCAAAGAGTTTTATTCTGGTGTGTGTATCTCCCTTGGTCAGGGAGGGTGTCATGTGTGTGCACCGGTTTATCTTCAGGGGGCAATGTAAGCTGACTGGGCCACACTGCAGCACAGAAGCTTACTGTGGCTTAGCTTAAATCAATTGGAAATGTAAACGTGAGATAAAATAGGCCATTCTTAAACCAAAAGGGCCGTGTTCCCGGAGCCATTTGCACTGGATTAATTTTATCAGTCCAAGAACAATTATAATTAAATCACGAGGTTTATTTTTTTGCATGCAGTGAGATCAGCTGAACATTTTCCGGTGGCAGAATTGCTCAGCAGAAAATTGGATCCTCACTGAAACAAATATCAAGGATGTCTGAATTGTGGGTAAGGAGGTTAAATTTATTGAAAAGTGCAAAGAATTCTCTTAAAGTCTTTGTATGAATGTTTCTTAACATTTTTTAATGGAGAGGGAGGAAATTGCTCAAGCAGCTTCTGAGTTCTACCAAGGCGGATCAGTCAGGCTGTAGCTCATTACTTGCACTGCTTTTTCATGTCACCAGATGTCACTCCAACCCCACATAAGACAGACAGCTTCCGTTTATTTCTACCTTGTAATAGATGTTCTGGCTTGGTCTTAGACTTCCCTATCCATAGGTGCTGCATTTCACTTACCCAAAGATATATATATATATTTTGCTTCTTTTAGGAGATCTGTAACAAGGTAAGTCTATGACTCCAAATATGCTCTCCTGAATTAACGTGTCATAACAAGTACATAATGGAATAATTTGAAATTAAAAGGGGATGTTAATTCTCTGAAAACTCTACACACTTTCTAATTCAAGGAAAAAAACCAAAACATTCATCTACTCTGAGCCTTCCCCAGAGAAATTTTGATGTAATTTTGCATAAGGGGAGTGCATTCTGTTCCCTTTAAGAAAGAGGGTCTTGTTTAGCAAATGACTCCTTTCTTTTCTCATTGACAAAGAATCTTAGGGGCAACCTTCTCAGTAAATTAGTTTATGGAACGAGGCCAACTGATACCATTTTGTGACTCGTTTAATATTTTTTCAACAGTAATTGAATGAATAAGCATTAAAACTGGACATTGCGTCCAAATTTAGATATTCATTGGTACTATCAGTAGCAAAATGCAACCGCTTTTGTTTCTGAGCATCTAATGGAATGACTCATTATCGGCAATGAGGAAAGCCAAATGATCGAATTTGGATATAGGGATTTCTGTTTGACTGGAAAGCACTCCTCTCTTACCAAAAGGGAATTATTGTAAAAGTCAACCTTTTTGTGAAACACTTTGGTCCTTTCTAGGTGACTGAATTGTCTCGGAGTGACCTGCTCTGGCAGCCTAAAATCTGTGTAATACTCCTAACCTTTTCAGCTGCAGCAAACATGCAGGGTAGCATTGCGATCATTAACTCAGCTCATTAAGAACGAGCTAATGTTACTTCTGGATAATCTTGTGTTGGTTTATAAAGCCGTTAAAATGTATATTTGCCTGTACAGTATTTAAAAAATGTCTGGCAGCAGTTGCTAGGTTTCTTTTTTAATGTAAAGGATTTTCAAACCTATCTCGGACTGAATTAATCATTTCAAGTGTGTTATCTTTCACCTTCTGCTGTGGCACAGTCTGCTCTAATTCTACTAAAGCCTTTTAGTATAATTTGAAATCACTCCATAGCATAGTCAAAGCTACTGTTTAAGTGCTGATGGTGCTTTGCTGCTGTATATTTACTTTTGGAATTGTCCTTGTAGTTTTGCTGGCTATTGTAGAAACTTTTCAAACCAGTGTTCATCAGATTCTCATGGATCACTGTGCATCATAGGCATGTATTTCTGCCTTCTACTGATGTTCATATTTTTATAGGCTAGTAGATGATTTGGTTTCACTGGCATTCCTAAGCAGTCATCATTGTATTTGTAGAAGAGTCACCATCCTTAAAATAATACTGTTTGCAATCTACATGCAGCTTTTTGTCTGCTTCTGCTTTGTATCACTGGAATATTTCTGACTTCCACTGTGTCTTTATTAATCCAAGTGCTTCTGGTATCATCTCTGCAAACCTGTGCATATTTAGATGAAATGTCAGAATAAGTGGCAAGAAGCGGTGATGATAGACCTTGTGTAAATGTTTAAGAGAAATTACATTTTAGAAACTAGGCTCTCTATGCCTTATGCCTTTAGCCAGCTTTTAGTATCAGGTAAGATCTATGAGATAGTTTTTGGCTTGTTTTTTCTAATAATTTTATCAGTATAAATATTTTGATGTGAGACATGGCTATGTCTTTTGAAATATTTAAAATAATAGATTTCGCATTAAGCACCTGGGAAATTTCACCCCTTCAGCTGTGATTGGAAGCAGTTAGGTTAGCAGGATAAGGATGGACAGTAGTTGGAAACATGATCTAGTTATACTGATGCCTCCACTTAATAATGCAGAGTCCTTACTCCCACTGAGGTCAAGAAAAATACTGTTGAAACAAGATTGAGGAAGGCTTCCAGAGTTTGGCCCAGCAGTGGTGATGCGTAAGATGTGTTCACAAGAGTCCCATGAGCCATGAGCACAAATGTGTAAAGGGGAGAAGAGTACTTGCTTGCTTTTGCACTGCCAAAAATAGATGTTATTCGGGGAGCATTCTGGCATGTATCCCCAGCTAGTTACAGGCTGACCTGCTGGATCAAATGGGATAAAAGCGTGTTGTCTCAAGTATGTCAGTAGCGACAGACAGTTGTCACAGACAATCCAGAATCATGACTTTAAGTGCATATGCACTAGTGTTTTATATAAAATAACTCCTGACTATCTGAGCTTTGGGTGGAAAAGGCCATTTCCCAGCAGCTCTAGCTGCATCCTCATGCCACGGAGTGTATGATGCAGAATGAATGTCAGTGCTGTGGGCAGCTGCTCTCTCTGCAGCTCACCTGATTTCACAGACAACTGTTCACCATTTTTCTAAAGTAAATGAACTAAACAGAGGCATATAGATGGATATGTATGTCTGTGCTTTGTATTTTGCATGGTTTTAGATCATCTGAACTGCTGTATTTTCTCGTTGCTTTGGATCACAGACCATAAAAACTGAGCAGTGAACTCAGGTGGGCACTGGGCATCTATATGAAACTCCCTGTGGAACAGGACAAGCAGCTTATGTATCTGTTAATAACATGTAGGAAGGAAAACTGAGTCATCTCAGAAGACTTTGTCTTGGGGACAACTGTTGCAAGTCTCCTGTAAGGAGATTAAAAAACAAACAAAAAAACCCAATAAAACTTCATTAGTGCTTTTAAAAGATAAAATATTACTTATAGGATGTTTTATTATTTCAGTAACTTCTTCAGCCAGCTCTGGACTGGATGTCATGCTAACAAACAGAAATGAGTTTAGCATTGATCTATAAATTAGCAGTCGCCTAGTGACTCATGCTCCTGGCACACTTACTTTATGCGAACAAAAAATAGCACTATGCAGTAATGGGTATATGCCAATTTTTTGTTAGGGTCACTGTCCCAGAACTTACAGCAATTTTTGACATAAATTTTGACAGGGAGTGTAACTTGAAAATGGAAGATGTCAATGAAAGCAAGGAGTTGTTCAGAAACCATCAGCAAAATACCCACAAAGGAATGTTGCTATAATCACACTGCAAGGAAAAAAAAACCACACCAAAGAAAAATCTTGCCCAAAATATATGAAAATAAGTAACGTAGCTTAAAATAGAATCTGCAGGGCACATATTAAATGGATTAGAAATTGGCTTAAAAGCACATCTCAAAATGGGAAAAAATAATTGTCATGATTATGAATCAATTTAATGAAGCTATCTAATCATTTTATTGGCCATCCAAATGGTAACATAGGTCTCTGTCAGTTAAATCTGCAGATGGCACAGGCTTGTTGAGTAGTAAGTAATGCAGTTACACCTACAAAATTATTTGAATCACCTAATTAAATGGCCACAGTCCAGCAATGTGCACTTCAATACAGCTAAATGCACGCTGATACACTGGGGCTATATAGGCTACAGCCACACGGTAAGAAACCCTGTCTTGAAATGCTTTGACTCAGGAAAGTGATATAGGGTCATCCATAGCAAACCACTTCAGCCTGAGCTCCCACTGTAGTGCTCTAGTTAAATTAACCAACATGATCTGTGGGTTTATCAAGTAGATGAACACAGAGAATAAGACGGAGAAGGGATTTTTCTTTCATATGCAGTGCTGATAAAACAGCTCCTGTAATGGTGTGTTCATTTAATGTGCCTTCACTCCAGAATAGGAGGCCACAAACTGAGCCATAGACTGGAAACCAAATCTGATGAAACACTGCTAACGGACCCTCACTGATGAGAGCAAGGTTGAGACTGAACTGAATAGTAGTATGTAAATAGCTATGGAAAATTACAGCTGATAGCAGAGGGCTTTTGAGTCTGACAGGGAAAGGCACAACAATATCCAGCCACTGACATTTTAATTTGAACAGTTATTGTAACGTGCATGTAATGTGTTGTCAGCATTAGTGTGGGTAGTGTTGTGTCAATGCTGAATTCTTCCGTACCATTAATCTCAGTGGGATGTGAGTTAGGTTAGAAATCGGCACCTGTGAAACTTCATCCTGATATTTTCATGGACAATCTTGAAAAAGAAGTTGCAAGAATTGCTTTTTAGTAATTTCAGCTTTATCTTTCCATGTAATATATCAATAGTATCCAAACCCATTAAGCTTTTCAAATTTTACAATCTATATTTTTCAATGCTTATGAATGGTAAAATAAATAATTTCTCCAAGACGGGGATCAAATTCTTCATGCTTTCTAAAAAAGATCTGCAGATGTAGGAATGTGAGTGTGCTTCTCGTCTTAGTGGTAAATATTTTCAATTTTTATGACAACAAACTCTGCTTGCACCAGTACTTTGAAAAACATCACCTTTTCCTGTCGCCATCGTTTTTGTCTTTCTGTTCTCTCTATGGATCAAGGGCCTGAACAAGCTCCATTGAAACAAAAGTAAATCTTCCATGGGACGTGGTGTCATTACAGGCTCATGAAGTCACAGAATCACAGAATCACAGGGATTGGAAGGGACCTGTGTAGATCATCTAGTCCAACCCCCCTGCCAGAGCAGGTTGCACAGGACGGCGTCCAGGCGGGTTTGGAATGTCTCTAGAGTCAGAGACTCCACCACCTCTCTGGGCAGCCTGTTCCAGTGCTCTGCCACCCTCAAAGTAAAGAAGTTGCTCCTCATGTTTAGATGGAACTTCCTACGTTCAAGTTGGTGCCCATTCCCTCTTGTCCTATTACTGGGCACCACTGGAAAAAGACTGGTCCCATCCTCCTGGCACTCCCTTTATTTATAGNTCTCCAGCCTGTCCAGGTCACGCTGAATGGCAGCACAGCCTTCCGGTGTGTCAGCCACCCCTCCCAGTTTTGTGTCATCAGCAAACTTGCTGAGGGTACACTCTATCCCTTCATCCAGGTCATTGATGAATATGTTGAACAGGACTGGACCCAGTACTGACCCCTGGGGAACACCACTTGTCACAGACCTCCAACTTGACTCTGTGCCACTAATCACAACCCTCTGAGCTGTCTCTGCCAGCCAGTTTTCAGTCCACCCCACTGTCCATTCATCCAGCCCACACTTCCTAAGCTTGCCTATGAAGGGGAAGTAATTTTGGCTGTAATCTGCACTCCATGTGTGCTCCTATAGCTCCATGGAATCCCATAGAATGATGCTAGTTTTTTGCCTGCTGGAGGCCAGAACTGTTTTATGGTCATGTTCTTGCCTGCTCTTGGCAAGGCACAGGGCATTAAACCCACACCAGAGTAGGTGTGGAAGAATCATTTCAGTCTTATGAAGCATCCTTATGAATCATCTTTTCCCAGAGCCTGGTTACATTGAGATCAGGACCACTTGTTACAAAGTGGTAGGGAGAAGCAAGCAAAAATATTCAAGAAAGTTCTTGAGCATATTCTGCAGTCACACTGTAATGTCAGTCACCAGAGGTCTCCAGGAAACGTGAACCTCAAAAAGCACCACAGAATTAGCATTGGAACATTTTTTTCTAATATCTGACACATAAGAATTGCACTTGAAAGTAACAATGAAATGCAGTGAGAATTTTTTCCTGCTTTGCTTTTCTTGCATTTTTCCATGGTGAGTAGCATATCTCTTTGTCTCTGAGGCACAATGGAAATTGAAAACCTGCTGGACTGGAACAAGTGCAGCCAGCTTTCCAGGATGAAATAATACCTTAATTGGTCTGTCTGCATGGATGAAAAAGGGCCAAGCCCTATCATCCCAGTCTGAGAAATATAATGAGACAAACATCCTAGATCTGGTATCAGCAAATCTTTCTGGAGCTATTTGTATCTTTTGATGAAGAGACCTGGTAACATAATTCATAGAACAAGGATACTGTAAGACTTATGTATCCAAACATTGTTTTAAGCATGTAATGGACTTCCTACATAACCAGCTTAAGGAAATCATAAAAAAAAAAAAAAATTCTTTCTCTTGTATTTCTTTTTTTCATCAAACTTTTTTTTTCCTGAGTCACAGAAACAAGGCTAGCAAGCACCTTGAGAAGTCACCTAATTCGCCCCTTTGCTCCAAGGCAGAATGGACTTTTTCCAAACCTTCCTTGTGTCCTGTTTCTGTAACCTGTTTTTAAAAGCCTCTGGTAATGGAAATTCCAAAACCAAAAGCTAATGGCAAATGTAATTCCAATGACCAGAGAAGGTTAGTGAGTGCAAGAGAAAATAGTGATTATGTATGAGTTTCTGTTATGGAAGTGACTGTACTCTGGCAGGTTGAGATACTGATATTGCCAAAGCAAAGGAGAATTTTGAGAAGCCCAAGTGACTGAGTCCATCTGAAATGCAGAATGCCTCCGCCAATAGATGTGCCAGACCTGTGGAACCCCTGAGTATCAAGAGGCCTGACAACTGCCTTCAGTTGCTCTGGGAGAGGGGTTATGATTTCAAAAGTGCAGCTGAAAGGCTGCACTCACATTTCTGGAAAATTATTTTAGCAATATAATATACCAGTCTTTCTAAGCATAGTATAGCAACTAGATACTAGCGCTCAGGACACTCTGTCGTTTCATTTTTGGAGTGAAGAACGTGTCTCTCTGATGAGAAAAGGTTGGTTCTATTGGTTCTGTGACATCTGATGTTGAAAATTTCATGTACACACCATTTCCAGACCTTCATCTTACCACCACTGTAATAATTTGTAAGGGTCACACCTGGATCTCCTTGCTCTTTTAAATGCAACTGGAAAAAGAACAGGAAGTAAACACCACAACCACCCCTACCACCCCGCAACAAAAAGCAAAATAAAGCAAAAAAATCCACAGAAAAAGCAAAAACCACACATAAGGGCCACATGGCCTAGTGCCAGTCAACATTCATTCCCAGAGTGGGGTAAGTCATGGGTGTGGGTCTCAGTAGAGAATTTCCAGCTAGTACAACCAAGAAGAGAATTTCTCCGTTAGAAGACACACCAACACTGATAGCATCAGGTGCTTTGCTTCTTGCAGAAAAGATGAGATGTGGCTCCCCGGAATGCCGATTGTAGTACTGCATTATATTCTTTACCACATCTTGGGCCAGCTGTGATTCAAATTATTTCTTTTACTAAACTAAACTCCTCATAAGAAGCCCGCTAGAGCAACAGTAGCAAAGGCTGGGTTGCTGGGTTGCTATCTACAGCAACACGCACATGCAAGCCCAAAAAGCGCCTGCTGGGATTAAGAGGGAAAGCAGACACAATGAAGACTTGTTTCTTTGTGGTGCTTCCCATAGACCAAATTCATTCCAACAAGTGAGTAAAAGATGGAAAGACATGCTAATTAGCAGGTTTTTTTTTTTATGAACCTGTACTTCAGGATCTAATTAGTCTTCTAGATAAAACTCATGTTGTGTGTGCTTTCAGAGGCAAAGGTGGCCAAGTTTCTGTTTCTCCAAGGGTTGTGTTCATGTATTTCAAATGCTTGAAGAGAACTGCTTCAGATTAATGTATATTTATTTATATGGTCTGTATATACCCTCTAGATCATAAGAGCCGTCTTTCACTACAGCTCTGGGGAATTACACAGCACAATAGATTCTGCAAAGACATAGAAGGTAAAGGGAGCACAAAGGTTGAAAGTCATGGGTAAGACCATTGTACCAGAGTGGTGGAGAACAGTCATGGTTGTGAGACAATAAACAGAGGGAGAACAGAACAGGATGAGTCTGGGGGGGAGCCACAGTAATAGGAGAAAAGCCAAGAGAAATAGCCAAGATTTAATTTCTTTGCCTACAGTTTGTGTGTTGAAGGAGGAAAACAGAAAATATTTAATGGAAAACAAGAATGAAAGGAAAAGAGAAATCTAGAGAAAAATATAAAAAAGAACTTAGCTACTTAGATTAAATTGGCTATGAGGTAAGATAATTTCCTGGGAAGTATATGTGAGTACTTGTTTGTATCATACCTATGTAAATTTTGAGGGAAAAGATACGTACAATAAATAGTTGTGCTGGAAGAAATTGAGACCCAGCACTCTGCTGTTTGCAGCACAATGCACTAGATTTACTACCATGACACAGGTACTTTTAAAAATTCAAAGCTGTGCTGGCAAGTAATTTCTTCCCAATTTTTATGCTGCCATTTGTGACAATTAAGATGTTTGAAAACAATTAGGAAAACCATGAAGGAGGCTGAAATGCTAGTTCAGGGCCAAACTTGTACTAAATTTTACATCAAGTCTGACTTCAGAAATACTCAGATATTCAAAGATAATGGGATGCTAAAAATGCTCGCTGACTCATGACAGCAATGAATAAAGCCACAGAGGAAGGAAGTGTATGGTACTGTACAATAATGGTGGTGGCATGTAGTGAATAAAGCCTTAAGGACTGTCTTAGCATGTTTGAAACACAAGCTCTGAGCCTCAAGACTACAAAAGTAGAGGACAGAGGTTCATTGATTTGTTACTGTTACTTAGCTTTGGTACTGGTCAACCACAAAGGATGCATTAAAAAGGCCACCGCACACCCCAGCAGCTTCTTGCAGTGTGACAGATAGATCTATGACTGTGCTGCCACAGAGGTAATACAGACAGGCTCAGGCAGCAGCTTCTCTTCCAAAACTAGCTCATATTTCTAGGGAAATACTGAACAAAATAGAGGGGAAAGAATGAGGAAGATGTTAAATTTGGCCATGATAATGAAACTCTGAATATTGGACTAGCATTGGGTTAGACTGATTCTCTTGCAAGGCAGATTTGATTGCTTTTAAAATAGAATTATAAGATGTAATGGAAAGAGGGAATCCAAAATCTGCCTTGTATTTGATGGAATGTGTATTTGAAACAGATGCCTCTCAAAACTTAATTCAAGGAGATTTAGGTGGGGGAACTGTCACTGGCAGAGTGGTAATACCTGTATGAGATCTTATAATGAAATTGGCCATTGATCAAGTGAAGTCTTCAGCTTTTCAATAAAACAAAGAAATCTCAGCTTACTGTTTTGACAGATATTACTGAAAGTATAATATAGTACTGCCCCAATCAAATCAGTGTACAGAGAGCAGACGAATGCTGCTTCTGCTGCAGGGGAAGGGATGGCCACGCTGATTTTCCTACCCAGGTACATCCTGTGAGAGGAAACATCAAATACAGTCCATACTGTCTTGATCTGTTCCACTTAAAGTTACAGCAAAATTAATCTGCCTGCATGACATGTGTCCCTGAGGATTATTTATGAGATTATGGTGTGAGAGACAAATCAGAAATTGGTGATGTGTGGATGGGGAAGCAGCAAACACTGTGCAACATGCTCCTAAATTCTGGTTCAATGGTTGAAACATTCACTGCTTCCTGACTGCAGTGAGCTTTGGCACTGGCAGTACACTTGGCAAAACCAATTTCTTCTTTCTGTCCCTTTCTAATGTCTCTAGACTTTCAGTCACCAAAGGAGATATCAGAGGTCCAAGTTGGGTGGAAGCCAGGCAGAAAGCAACAGCTTCTTTTAGCATTAGTTAACACACTGTTCTTAGTCTCTAGTCTTCTGGGGTTGCAGCTGGATTCAAAAGATGGTTATGTGGGTTAGAATCCGTTGTGCCTCTCTCTACTGTTTCACCAGAAGAGGACGAGATGGGCCAAAATTCTGTTAAGATAGTTGTAAAAAATCCAGGTAGCCTCTCCAGCTGTTGGGACCTGCCTGCAAAGCTGCAAACCCTAATCTCCAGCCTCTCCCATAGGACCCAAGTATCACCAGATAGGAGCAGCGAGAAGTGATCTTCACCCTTTTGTGCAAAAGGAGTGACAGAACTTGCCATGCCACCAGAGAAAGATGAATGCAGCGAGGGTCAACTTAGCAGACATGGAGATGCTTCATGCGAGCCTGAGTTCAGGGTTCATGTGACGTGTATCCTTGTTTGCTGTGCATGTGTGATGTGGTCTCTCTACACAGTATGCAGTCCAGTCTTGACGTGCCAGTCCTTACTGTGCGGGAGCAATGGCTGCGGTACATCCAGAGTGGTATTTCTGTTGCTGGAAAGTCAGGGTCTGAAGCAGGCTGATGCCACCATGCTTCCTAAAGGGCAGAGTCTCCAAAACCAGAGGATGCAAATGGCTAAAATTATCTCTGTCACAGCGAAGTTCTGGAGCATAGATTTAGTGCTGTGAGAAGAATTAGCAAGCTGGGCATGAGGGAGGGAAATGAGGGGGAGGCTTAAGTGAGCTGAGGGGCAGGAGAGTGGGAAATGCTGACTGCAAAGAGGGGGCACAGGGGGCATAGTGTTCAACGGATGGATCAGTAATGTTCGGGGGGACATATGCTGGATATGTGCTGCTCGACATACTTATAAATGATGTGGAAAACAGTGATGTGACAAGGATTACAAATGATGCAGAATTAGTCAGGTTTGTAAAAACAAAAGCTGTCTGCAAAGACTTGCAAAAGTGACCTCATAAAATTTTAGCAACTGGATGGTGAAACAGCAGATGAAACTCCATGGCGATAACTGCAAACTGCTGCACATGAGGAGAAACAGCCATGACTACAGATACACACTGATGATCTCTAAATTAGCTATCACATCTCAGGAAAAAAGATCTCAGAGTCATTGTGGATAATTCAATGAAAATATCAGTTCCATATTTGGAAGTGAAGAAAAAAGCAGACAAAAAGTTAGAAACCACTGAATCGGGAGACAACAAAACATTGCACTGCAGCAGCAAATCCCTAGTGTACCCACACCTTACATCATACAAGCAGTTTGGGCTCTTCCCAGTTCTTTGTTCACAAAATTTTTTTTCAAATATAGCTAGAAAATGCCCAGGGAAGAGCACTTAACATGACCGGCAGTATGGAATAATTTCCATATGAGGAGAGTGTAAATAGATGTGCTCCCCTTGGAAAGTAGATGACTAAATCACAGAGGTATATAAAGTATATATTTATATATAAAAGTATATCAAATATGCCACAAAAATGTCATGAAGATGTAAATAGGGAACAATAGCCATTATTTCTTACTATACAAGCACATCATGAAATTGTCAGGCAGGTTCAGAACAAACAAAAGCAAGTATTTCTTCAAGCAGCCTCTAATTAAATTGTGGAACTCATTTCTGCGGTATGTCATGGAAGCTGAAAACATAAATGAATTAAAAATGTGATTAGACAAATTTATGGATATACCTCCATCAAAGGTTGTTAAACAGAAGGATGTGGTTTCAATATCTGACTCAGGAAATCTTTCAGCAAAGATTGCAAGAAATTTGCAAGGATATATTGAGGAAGGAGGGCAGAGGATTTTTCACTCCTTGTGAAAGGGAGTGATTTTTGCACCTGGTTTCCCTCTCTGTGTGCACTTTCTCTTAATCGGCTGCAACTGGACCGTCTCAGAGACAAGATCCTGAGCAATCCTTTGGCTTGACCCATTATGGGTGTTTATAATTCTCACTTTATTTTCTTTCTCCTTTCCCTTTATCTGTCTTTAGTTTTTATAACCCAGCCATTGGATTAGCTAAGACTCCCAGTAGCATAGCTCCTGGCTGACCAAACTTTACAACCCTTTTTGACTCCTGGAAGTGTTGGACAGTTTACCCATGTCTTGTCCTAATGCTCGGCACCTGGCAAAATGGGGAGGATTTTTAATTAGCTCCTGGGTACATGAGCCATGCAGTTTGTTTTCCTTGATGCAGCCTGGAAGAGTTTTTGAAGACTGCTAGGCAAGTGAGGGCAGTTGTCTGAGGCACACAACAGACTGGAGTTACAGTTCGAATTAATAGTGATGTGCTCCTGGAATGACTGTGATAGTGCATAGTGACAATAGTTAGTGAATTGAGCTAGGTTGAAAAAATCTGTAATTGGAGCTACTCTTCATGAATGAATTTCCGTTATCTAAAAGAGCACTTAAAGGCACAATTCTAGAATGTGTAAATGATCCAGCTCTGGAACAGGATGCAAACACCAATGGGGGTAAAAAAGACCAACCAGGAAATGGAATTTGGAAATTAGTTTTAAAAATGAGCTCTCTCTTGTAAGCTGATACATCTGGGAATTGCCCTGCCTCTCCTCCTCCCCATATTCCTGTTCTCAACGGGAGGTAGAAATGTTAGTGGGTACGTAGAAAAGTGGATGTTTAGTGAACAGTAGCAGGAAAATTAAATGACAGTGGTATATTGAAATGGAGATGGGGATGGTCCGTTTGATCTGCATATACAGAGACATTATGTCATGAAGTCTCTTTTGGTATAACTGTAGTAAAATCACATCTACAACACTGCAGCTGGTTTCAGAAGACTTGATAAAAAAAAGCAGAACAACTTACACAGAGTTCAAAACCTGCAGCAAAATGAAAATAGGGAGTGACTTTTGGGAAGCTATGAATACATCAGCAAAGGAAACACCAGGGAAGGTGACAAATTGTTTAAGCCAAAGTACACTGTTGGCACAAGAACAAATGGCTGTAAACTGGCCATGAATAAATTTAGGCTGGAAATTAGAAGAATTTGTCTAGTCCTAAGACAAGTGAATTTTTGGAACAGCTTTCAAGCAGAAATAAGAGGGACAGAACGCGCTACCTTATTTTAAAATGACAGTGAACAGTTTATATGATATTGTTGCCTGAAATAGAAAAGAACTGTGCCTGGCAAGCCAGGAAGTCCCTCATATTCTTGTATTTTAAGCAATTCTGTATTATAAGATGAAGGTAGATTTGAGAACATAAACATTTGAAGGGCAGCGCGAGAAGAAGTACTTTCTTGAGAAACTTTCTGAGAGTGAAGTGGTTATGCAATATTTACTCAAAGGAATTAATGGATGACTCATCATTTGGGTTGTCTAAAATAAGACTGAATAAAGCAGTAATGCAGATACTTTGAAGATGTGCCCTGCAGTGGCTAGTGTAATGAACACGGCAATCTTAATTGGTCCATCTTCATCATGAGTCATGTTACAGGGCCTTGAAGGTTCAAACCCTGGAGCCTACTGACAAAAATATGATACTCAAGGAGATGGCTTCTCTTCAATAGTTGCTAAAAAGAAGGAAATGGTGACCAGAAGTCATGGCTGTCAGACTGGGGACTCCTACCTCCTCACCTCAGCTTGCAGGCAAGTGGTGTCAGGTTTCCATGTTGTTGATATGAGCAGGGTCAACATCCTAGAGAGGAGCCTGCAGGGAGGTGTACATTTCAAGAGGAGCTTCAGAACCAATGTTTCCAGCTATGTGGTTTAAAGTGTTATGAAAGAACGTCAGATTCTGAGACCAGGTGGCTTCAGGAAAGTTCACGTAATTAAGGTACTAACCATGGAAGTCAGTACTTAAAAGATCAGACCTCAGGTATAAGGATTGGGCAGTGCAGACTACAAAATTAGCTTCTAATTTTAGTTTTATCTTCAAACAGCTTACTTTTTCTCTCTGAAGATGACTTTTTTTGAATATTAAGCTGCCATCTAATCTTGTGTTTCACTCTGGGAAAATATGATATTGGAAATGCTCAACGATCCCCTCTCCTCTTTCTCAGGCACCTAGGAGGGTCTTCTGTCATCTGAATGACAAATGTAGCAGTGGGTTTTCTGTTTAGAGCTGCTGGAACATTGTTTTCCAGATCAATGGTGAAAGTGACTGTATGGAGACTGTTTTTAGTGAACTAGAACAGATCTTTAACAGAGGATGAAGATACAAATTCTAACTTCATTGATTGTCTGTTTTAATAGAAAATAAGCCATAGTAAAAGCAGACATTTGGGAAATTAAGCTCTGCGAATGAGTTTTCTGATTTTAATTCAAACTGAAGCTTTAATTCTTTACATTTTGACACTTGTTCCCATGCATATCAGTAGAACGTAATTTCATTGTCCTCAGAGAGATCTTTTAATCTATCCCCTTAACATTTGCATTCCTTGATTAAATAAAAATGCACTGGGGGCATTTAGTATCTGACCAGGCCCACTTACACAACAGATGTCAGGCAGTTACCCTTTATTCTTAATATACAATCAGATTGCTAAAAGCATTGAAATTCCAGGCTCTGTCCAAGACCGATGGATGAATAATTAAAGCCAAATTAACTTCAAGTTCTCACATTTCTTTTTCATGAGCTCACTTGATGTAACTTGCAATACTGAGAATACCAGAGCTGAACAAAACCCTGTTGGCAATACTTTCACCAATAAAATACAGGTTCAGAATCATGAGTTATCTCCTACTGATTCTGCTGAACTGCTTCAGCTGGGAGATGGAAATTCAAATCCAGAATCCAAACCACTATTTTGAGATAGTGTCAGTTAAAATGTTTAACTTTCATAGAAGTTACCTCATTAACCAAAACTATTTCAAAACGTATTTTATATAAAATAACGAACATTTAAAGATGCAGAAAAAAACCCATGTATCCAACATTAGTAAGCACAAAGGCAATTAAGCTAGTAGCTTAGTACAGCTGCAAGTAGGAGATGCTAAGAAGGTTCTAAGAAGTCAGAAAAAACAGAATCCTAAATGATTCCTCCCTGTTTCCAGAAGTCAAACCTCAAGCAGCCTCTTCACAGCTTTTAGGTTTTCAACTCTATATTGAATCATGTGGTCACTTACTATGTGTTCATCTCATTTTGATTTCTCACCCCTGGCTGGACAGTCAGAGTTGCCAAGGTTCCCCTCTTTTTCAGAAGCCTCTTTAGGAATGTCACAAGAATTGTGTAGATGTCAGGGAGGAATCATTTGTGTTTTCCAGGTTAATTTTGTCCAGAACGTGGACAGAATTGTGAAATCCGTTCTACTAACAGCTGAACAGAGGCGATGCTGACCTGAAATGCTTTCTATTAGCATTACAATCCTCCTTCCATTTGGAGTTCACCTTTCTCATGCTGTCCAGGGAGCCCAGTTATCTCACTTTTTTCTTTTTCCCCTACCACCTATCTCCAGTTTGCTTTGTTGACTGAGGTCCTAGAGCTCACAAAGCTCTTGCTGCCCAGTGTATAGGATGGGATTATGGGAACATATAGTCTTTCCACCACTTAAAGGCAGGGCTATCCTTAGGAAGCTTTATAAGACTTACAGGTGTAAAGCATAGAAAATATTCAACTTGATTCACTTGCTGGAATTTTTCTCCCCAACTCCCCAGGCTGCGTGAAGGGCAAAAGCTCATTTTCTCTTACAGCATCTTTCACTGGCTCTTATTGATTCCTGTTTTCTTATCTATTTCTCTCCCATGTTCAGCTGCAATGAGTTGAGAAGAATTCAGATAAGGAAATTATAATGAATGGGACCTAGTTTTTTTTCCCATCTTGGGCACAATAAGGACAGATTCTTTATGTCTTACTCTGGGAAACTGTCCCTGTAATGTTGCTTGTGAGTGGCAAAACCCACTTTGTTGTCACAGAGATGAGTCATAACCTGTAGTTTTATTTTCATAAACATAATGTTCATGTCCAAAAGTTGTATGTTGATGCATACTATGAACTTTACAAGGCAGTGATTCATCTCAGCGTTTTGAGGAAGGTAACATTTTCTTCACAATCCAGCAGAGGGCCCTCGATGTGATTTCACTTTTTTTGGCGGAAGATGACTTTAATTATACAATGGGACTGTTCATGGGAAGCCGGCAGAGCCCTGTTTTCCGTTCAGGTTTTGATTTTTGCGAAAGTTAAGTTACATTAAAAAAAGAACATGCCACAAGTTATAAAACAAGTAATCAGAGTTATTTACCTATCTACCCACTGCACTGCAAAATACAGAATAAAAATGATGATTTTGAGGTTATTTATATCAGGGGTTAATCCTGCCTGGTTTTGCTTTTTCAGCACTGCATCAGATAGAGTTTGGGGAATGTAGGCTTGTGTTCATTGCAAACATTTAATTCACAAAATAAAGCCACAGATGAGTAGAGCTGGTAAGAATTTGCAGGTTTTTCTCTCCAATTTGAATAATGTGATATACAGAGTGCCCTACAAAGTGATTTTGAAATGTAAAGCAATAATGTTCCCTTTGAAGTGCTGATATCAAGTGCTAAATGATATATCAATTAAATGCAAAAACAAATCCCAACCCTGCAAATACCATACAAAACCATCTTCTTTGAAGTCAATGGGACTAATTACAAATATAAAATAGAGCCTGGTTCTACAGCACTTCTGGTAACTGGAGTTTAATTTAATGAGTTTAATAAAAAGTAGATTAAAGGTCTCAGAACAACTCTAGTTTGGCTTCATACTGGCAAAATACAATGACACAGCCTGACACAGCCATCTGTGAATCTCTAGCACCCAAACACCTCAGAATTGTGTTTAACTTTGCACCGCAGACCATTACAGTTCTCATATCATAGATGAGGTTTGTGGGCACTGACTGGCAAAGGGTTAAATTCAGTATTATAGCCTAACTCTCCAGTATTATAACACTTAACCTTTAGGCAGGTAGCCAGCTCAATAGGGCAACTAGACACATCCGTTATTTGCTGTCTATTTTGAGATAGAGTAGCCATGCTCAGGGTTGACAGGGTATGAGCCAGCTAATGAACACGGAACGGCCTCTTGCTCAGATAAGTTCTCCTAAGAAATATTTAAATGAATAATTAAAAATGGAGAGTTCTGAGCCTGATTTTGATTTATGGATTTGCCCCAGTGGCTGCTGCAAAGATGTTCTGGGTTCTCATTTGTATACAAAGCAAGAAAATTAGGTCTGTGCTATAAAAAATGGAAGAAAAGACGAGTATGTTGCTCATTAGGGGAATGTAAGTCCCAGCTATCAAGGTTACAGTGAGGCAGCTATTGCAATGTTTGGTTTTATCATATGCAGACTTATCTGTCCTCAGACCTCTTACATTAAACTTGATCTCGCAGGTTACCTATTGGCACTATATCTTTAGATGAACCAATGGCATACATATAGATATGCTCAGACCGCCTATTAGGAGCATTGCTGATTGATTACCTCCAGGTGACAATTGCTTAGAGGTATCTCTGGCCACAAAGCATTGTGTTTGTCAAGAAAGTGTTCCCTTTCACTGCAGTTTTGTCAATATTTGCATATTGCAGCAGTTCTGGGTCTTAGGTCTGGTGGATGTGCCTCTCAGTGACATTAAAAGGTGTAATCTCTTGTGTGTTTTAGGAGTGATTGCAGGTCTTATCTCCACAGGCTGATTCTCTGATACCCTCTGTGCCATGCCAAATCCTAAATGAAAGCATATCAGGCCATTTCTGTTTCCTCCAGCATGCAAGCTGTAATCTTCAGCATCTATGAGTTTCCAGAGACGTGCAAGTGGTACATAATGAACGCTCAGAGTCTGATAAACGTATGTACTGCATCAGCATAAATCAGGACTCAAATGCTAACCTCTAATGGACTTGCTGCAGAGCGGTGTAAGTGCACAGTGCACAAATACCTTCTGATGTAATGCAAGGGAATGAGAATTCGTAAAGAAAACTTTCTGCTTCTCTGGAAGCTGGCTGTGCCTTTTGGGTACCAACAGAATTATCCTATGATGAGGTCTAACCAATTCTGGTTAGACCTTTGTCTCACTTTCGTCAGCTTGTCCCAAAAGCAAATCTGTGGATATTTTTATTGTAGTTATTTTTTTTTTACTTTTGCTGTTTTACCAGTATCAACACCATTGCCCATATAAACTTCTGGCCACTGTATGATCTGTTCAGAGCTCACATAGACTGTCTTGTCTGATACTTTGTTTTCAGCTGGATCATTAGCAGTGAAATTAAATAGCACTAGACCCATTGCTATCAGTCTGAATATTTTTCTCAGTGATGACTGGCCTCTGAAACTGCTCTGCCAGGGCTTGAAGAAGGAAGTCCTGTTCTGTGCATCTGGGAATCTCTGATAGGACAAATTGTAATGCTTCTTCTTTTAATAACCCTGGACTGGGCCCCCAGGATGAGCACTGTAAAAAGAGAAAAAGATTATTGTTCTGAAGATGCTTGTGAATAACACTTGCAATAGCACACAGAGGTCCTGCTATGGAGGATGTACTTGCAAATAATATCACCAACTAAGATCATGCATTCAGATGCAGACTCCTGGTCCAGAGTCCTCCAGGACAGGGTGTAATTCCAGCAGACATATTCTGGAGGTGAATGCAGAGCCTTTCAGACATAACACTTGGATGGCAATTCAGCTACCAAGCACTGCTGAAACTAGGCCACTGCTGAATGTACCTTGCATATGCAGAGCTCCCACCTACTCACCTGTCTACTCTGCTCAGCTCTCCTCTACAAAGAGGTTGAAGCTGGGAAGGAGGGGGAAACAGGCTGTGTTCATCAGAGGCCTGGTGGGTTTTCTCCTCTCTGACACCTGATACGTGTACATTCCATGGCTGTGCCTGCTCACATGGTCAACAGTTTTGCTCTTTAAGCTCCTGTCATTGGATTTCCTTGTAAAACTCCCTTTTCAGAGAGACAGAGGTAATCCTCACTGCTCGTAGAGCGGCTGGTGATGTGGAGGGGATGAAGGACAGAGCAGTCAGTCAGGCTTACCTGAGGAAGGCACCACCTTTAATCACATTTCATTACAACTGGAAGGCTAGAGATGCTGAAAGCTCTTGCATGATGTGGGAATTAAAGGGCCAGGCAGGGACTTTATATACTGCCATAGTATGTTTATAGCCAGGCAGACTTCAGAGCAATGAACTGTCTGCTAAAGACTGTGGCTGTGAGCTTTGAAAGTGAAGGAAGTTTAAATTACACAATATGCAGTAAAAATTTAGACTCTGTTATTTTTCAAATTGCACTTACCAGAGGCCCCAGTTGAACTAATCTCCTCATTTTACAGCATGTGGTAAGAGATGGCCCTCTCCAGATAATTTTCAGAGCTGCAGTTTTGGACTAGAGTACCTGTCTCATCTCTGCAGCTGTTCATTACAAAAGAGAGCACACCCTACACAGCTGTTTGTCTGAGGAGGCTGTTACTACATCCATACTCAAAGTTCTGTCTTTTCTGGGCTTAACCAGTTTTGCTGTTGCTTTCCTGGCACTGGGATGGTTGTACTTTCAGGAGCAAAATTGGATCCAAGACCCACTGGCTGATGCAGAAACTTACTCCAGGTTACAAAGCAGTGCTAGGATAGGAGCCTGTCTGGTGTGTCTCAGGAGTGGTCTCGGGGAAGTGGGGAGGCGGATGATGCCTTGAAGCTCTGCAGGAGGTTGGGGTACCTGTTTCCAGACAGGCTTGAAGCATTAGCCTTGGCAGTTGTAGCAGTGGGAGAAGTAGATGGAAAGGACCTTGGAGAGGCTGCCTGGCCCTGCTTCATTGCCAGACCTTGTGGAGATGAAGAGGGAGAAGGTATGAAGAGCAAAGGTCCAAGGGGCTCCCTCGGAAGGACCACTGTGCAAGAGCTCCTTGGTGGGCTGAAAGATGACGGATGGCCTTTGTGTGGGAGGTAGGAGAGCCACCACCACGTATCTGCTTTTCTCTTAGGCCATTTGCCTCTCTGTAGTGACAGTTTTGAGTAGTTTGGCTTGCCCAGGAGGAGTTGTTATTCTCACCAGGAGTCCAGCCTTGCTTTAGGAGTCACAATAGCTCTCTGCGCCTTGTAGGGCAGGCGTGTGCCTGGTTTACCCCACAGCATGGCTTCCAGGGTTTCCGCCTGTCTCTGTCCGAATCAGATCTGATTGCATGCTGTGGAAGGAAATTCATGCATGCTGGCCAAGCTAGTGCTGTCATACACTCCCAGAGGTTTGCCTGTTTGGGGGAGAGGGTGTGAGACAAGTGTGGAAACCAGGTGGTCTGCAGTGCAGATGTGGTGAATTGAAAAACAGACCGTAGCTGCTACAGTGCTGGAATCTTTCCTATGGGGTAGGGGGAGGTTGTTTTACTTATCTTTGTTTTGCCATTTATGTCACAAGCCTCTTTTCTTTTTTTGCTTTGCTTTTTCCTGTTGCAATTAATTTATTCTAAAACTTCAAGAGTAAATTCTCAAGGAAGAGGAGATGATTTTTTTCTGTTGCTGAATCAGTTGATATACCCTGCCAGGTCCTATGCTCTTTGCCGGTAATGTTACATCTGAGACCAAAAATCCCCTTGAGGTTCAAAGTCACTTTGGCCCAGCAGCACACATCAACCCTGGAGCACAAAGGGCTGTAATGGAAAGAGAAGCAATTTGTGTGTATACGTTTTCAGACTTCATACATTCAGAGACTTCTAATGTCCAAAGGGAAGAGAGGCACAATTAAATACCAATGACCAGAGATAGACGAGCCCTGCGCAAGTCAGTTTTCAACACAATACAATACAAACTACTGGGAGCTTTTGTAAATTCATTGAAAACAGAGAGAAATCATCTTTGTTCCTTTGTCTTGTTACTTAAATTCACACCTCTCTTAAGCACACATTTGATTAAATCTTCATCCAGCCTGATCTTCCTGCAGGGATCTTAAAAAAGCCTGTAAATTCTCTAGCGACTTAACCTTATACACAACAACCCAGGTTGTGCCAAGTTCACAGTTTTCTGTACAAGCTTGCAAAATGGATTGATCAAGCTTTCTGAGTATCTGTCCTGCTGTTCCTGTTGATTCATTTTTTTTTCATTCATCCTGGCAAACCAAAGCTTTACTATCAGAAATGTATGTACCACACCTGTGATGGTCAGTGAGAGCCCAGGATTTGTATCCAAGGTTTGAAACTGGACCTCTAGTTTCCCACCCAATATTACGTGGTGATGAGCAGGGCTGATTGTATTGTATGAGACTGTTCCAGGTCACCTGGGGATGGTACAGGAACTGGTGAAATAAAGCCCTGGATTGTACTACAATTCGGATCCCTGAAGCAAAACCCACTTTTTTTCTTTATTTATATACTTGTCCCTGCTTGTCCCCATTTCTCTTCAATAAGCAGAGCACACGGTCCACACTCTTTCCTCTAAGTCTTTTACTATAGTAACACTGTCTGTGTTCATGCCAGCAACCCTCAAATCATGATAACCTCTTTGATCTGTAGAAATGAATCATTCCTACCGTGTGTGCACAGATTCTGATGATGTTGCATTATCAGAAGACCTTTGTGGTCGCATATTGCTCACACAGCAAAGCTGTGACGGGCTTGGTGCTCTTACAGGCCTTCTCCTGAGCCCTCCAGTCCATTACTGACCCACATAAATAGTATTATAGGGCTGCCCCGGAGAGTGATGGACACAAAAGAAAACTGGGGAGTCTGAACAAGGACATGTATTAAAATCTGTGGGAAGACATATTTTTGAAAACATACTGGATATCATTAACATCATTAATAGTAACTTGGAAGTCATCAGAATCTTGCCAGAATCATAATCAGAAAATATATGGCGCATGACATGGTATATGTCAAAGGGCTAATTATGAATTAGGTAAATTCATCTCCTTTGCTCATGAGGTGAGCTTTAGGTGTGGGATTTGGCAATACAAATATAATGACTAAAACCATATGTTCCTGAACTACAGCAAACACCATCCTATCTTGACGTAAACAAATAAAGAAAATCCAATGAGCCTGTACATATAAGGCAGATCAAGCACACTGGAGGGGCATATTTTCACCATTGTTCCATGAAGACGTTAAATAATGTTTAATTAATAAACGCTTTATGTGTGAGTTACAGGAGAGTCAGTGTTCATGAGGGGTTCAGCAGAGCTGCATGGTTCAGGCAGCATTTTCCATCGTGGTACCCTCAATCAAAAAACTGGACGCTGGTATCAGAAATATATTTTCTGTCTACCTCAGGTGTCTTATTTTATGTCTGTCTCAGGTGTCTTTGGAGGATAGATTACCTGGAAGTAACTCACAAGTAAAGCTGAATTTGGTAGAGTATGTTGTGTGACACTTAGCTCTGTAATTGTTTTAACAAAGCAGTGACTAAATAGGAGATTCCCTGATATTCTTTACCCTCTGGATAGCCCTATTTCAGCCAAGTGGTTTGGAGTAGGTTTCTTGTTCTAGCCCTGATGGTCTTGCGTGCTGTGTTAGAGCATATGTTACCCTGAAAGTAAAATGACCTATATAATAACTGCTGATCCTGTATTTCAAGATCAGGGTGCAAAGCATAGAAAAAGCATAGAAAAGGGAGAAGTGGGTTTGATGTCACTGTTTTTCAGTAATTAATCATGCTAGGGAGCTCAAAACAAAGAAGTTATTGGTGGTTAGGTGTATACTGTCTGTTGAGATCTGCCTCCAGTATTAACTCGCCAACCTACACCATGAGTTCAAACATGGCTATCACGGCAGGCAGAGCCTCAAGAGTCCATGGAACCTTGTGCGTACAAGTGGAGTTCACAGAATCACAGGGATTGGAAGGGACCTCTGGAGATCATCTAGTCCAACCCCCCTGCCAGAGCAGGGATACCTAGAGCAGGTTGCAAAGGACGGCGTCCAGGCGGGTTTTGAATGTCTCCAGAGTCAGAGACTCCACCACCTCTCTGGGCAGCCTGTTCCAGTGCTCTGCCACCCTCAAAGTAAAGAAGTTGCTCCTCATGTTTAGATGGAACTTCCTACGTTCAAGTTGGTGCCCATTACCTCTTGTCCTATNCCCCTAACCTGTACTGGTGCATGGGGTTATTCCTCCCCAGGTGCACTACCCTACACTTGCCCTTGTTGAACTTCATTAGGTTTCTCTCTGCCCAACTCTCCGGCCTGTCCAGGTCACACTGAATGGTAGCACAGCCTTCCGGTGTGTCAGCCACCCCTCCCAGTTTTGTGTCATCAGCAAACTTGCTGAGGGTACACTCTATCCCTTCATCCAGGTCATTGATGAATATGTTGAACAGGACTGGACCCAGTACTGACCCCTGGGGAACACCACTTGTCACAGACCTCCGACTTGACTCTGTGCCACTAATCACAACCCTCTGAGCTGTCTCTGCCAGCCAGTTTTCAGTCCACCCCACTGTCCATTCATTCAGCCCACACTTCCTAAGCTTGCCTGTGAAGATGCTGTGGGAGACAGTGTCAAAAGCCTTGCTGAAGTCAAGGTAGACAATATCCACTGCCCTCCCCTCATCTATCTGTCCAGTCACGCCATCGTAGAAGGCTATCAGATTAGTTAGATCAGAGTTGATGACGGTATGTCATGAATCATGTTTGCAGAAGCTGTCCCACAAGACATCAGAGATTACAGGGCAGACAGAAGGCAGTACACTTGCTTTGTAGCTACTTCTGAAGTGTTTTTTCATGACAATTTAGAAACTGTCATGTGATTTCCCTTTTTAAAGCCAAATCTTGCTGGTCTTAGCCTATGGTATCTCCACAATAGAACTGTACCATGCAACCCCAACCAGAATAATGTCTTACTCTTTAAAATCACCCTTGCTACTTAGAGCTTGAGACAGCAGAGTTTATCTGAATTTACAGCAGTCACTTCACTTCCAGTGTGATTTGGCTAATCTTGAGTACGTTGCTCACACTGGCAGCTTTGGCTGCAGACCTCCAAAAGGACACCCCTGTCCCTGGTCCACCCCACCGTGCTGAGGAACCCATCTTTCAAAGGCCATGGGCAGCTGGGACTGAGCAGCGTGGACTCAGACAGCAGCAGGATGGCTCCCAGAAACAGATCCTGGACTAGAGTGAGGATAAGGGTGGCGATTACCTGGGAAGATAACACAAATGGAAATGCTGGAGGCTACTTCTGAGGCTCTTCATCTTGCATTGTGGGCTTATCCTGAATTTCCTTGCCCCTTGTAGAGGGGGGGGTGAGTAGAAACGTGTTACGTTTTCAAACCCAAGCATAAGCATGCTGGAGCTGGAGAGGGTCTGAAGCATGCCTAGGGATGCTGTGACATAAAGATCACAGGTGGAGACCTGTTGCTGCGACAGACAAAGAGCCAGATGGGGGTGAAGTCTCCTGGCTGGGGCAATTACTCTCCACTTTGTAGCTTGACTTGTCACGTCACAAGAGAGAGGTCCTTCTGCAAGACAGTAAATTCCTTACTTTGACCTGCCAGTGCCGAAGCTCCATGCAATGCAGGAATGGTCCCGTACCACTTAACTGACTCCATTTCCTCATCTGGGAAAGGATGGCAAGGATACTGGTTCCCAGTGCACTTGGGAAGTATCACAGATCCTGCCCTGTACTTTCACCTTTGCTATATGTCATGCCACCGCTGCTCTCACTAACAGCAAGGATCTCTGAGAGTTCACACCGCCTCTTGTAAGCAAGCAAATACAATGGCACACCAAAAAAAAAAAGAAAGAAAAAAATAAAAAGGCACACAGACACCTGCTGTGAGTTTATTTTGACAAGTGTCATTTAGATGCAATAAGCTGTGATCATCTCTGTGGCGTGGCTGCAAACAGAAAGGAGCCAACTGGGTAAACAAACCCAGGTGCTTGGGAGCAGAGCGTGGCTTCTTCTGCTGGGTTGGGGGGCTGGTGGAGAGAGGGGGGAATGGGCAGCTTTTAGGATGCGCTTTGCCGTGGGCTGTCTTTCCCCTCTCCACCAAGCCTGGAGGAGCAGGAGGAACGAGCGGCGCTCCCACGGTGGGCGCGTTGCTGTGCCTGGCTGCGGCGCTCTGTGGGATGCTCTAGAGGAGGGGGATGCACGCTGTGTAGGGGACTGCAGGAGAGGAGAGGGAGGCGTGTGCCTGCCTGGAAGGGGGCATTTCTTCCCTTATACACACAAGCCGATGCCTACCCTGCTGAAGCAGTTAAATGGGGGAGAGAAGCAGCCAGGCTGGCAGATTCCTGCCCTGTGATATGCCAGCCACAGGGTGACGCAAGGGCTGGAAGGCTCCAACTAACAAGCCATTTTCACCTGCGTAATAAGCGCTAGTGGAGATACAGCAACAGCAGCAGCAGCAGCGGCTCCGAGTCCCCGCAGCCAGCCAGACTCCAGCGCGGCCGCAGCACCATCCAGACCTCGGTGGCCACTGCAGCTTTTTCGGTGGCTCCTGCTGCAGCCTGAGAGCCGGAGACGAGCAGCCGCCTTGCAGGCAGCATGTCAGCCCCGCCGGACCCCCAGGACCTGCTGCTGGCGGACACTGGGGTGCACTGGGCTGCAGACGGGGTGGACCAGTATGCAGCTGGGGCTCCGCTGCGGGATGGAGATGGGGCTCAGCAGCGGGAACAGCTGGTTTTCGGCTCCGCCAGGGAACACCCGCCCATTGCCATGGCGACTGCATCCCCAGGTAAAAAAGCGAGGGGTACCCAAGGATGCTCAACAAAAGGGCCCTGGCAGCAGCATCTCCTGGTTGTCTCATCCCCGTCCCTTCCCGGGTTCTTCTCCCAGCCTGGCTGCTTGGAAACATTACTAACGAGTTAGTGAGCACATATAGGAAAAGAGAAAATAACAAGCAATTGCGGCCTTTGCAAATAATCATTTTTGCTGATGTGGGGGAGGGTGACACAGGACCCAGCCAAGTTCCCTGAAGCTCTTTGCAGTTTGCTAGGCACAGGATATCCAGATTTCAGTCAAATGTTGGAGGGAATTTGATTTCACCTGACTTGATGGGGCTCTGTCCTCATTTGTTGTACACCTGTACACATCTGGAGTGACAGATCTCAAAGGAGTTACTTCAGCTATTCCCTGTGCACCTGGAACTCCTGCATGGCCCCTTATGTTATTTCAACATGTAGCTTTTAATGGAGTGCCTATTCTGAAGTGTTTGTGTGTTTTCTGCATGATTTTGAGACACGTCCATTTAACTGTGGACTTTTTGGTTGCTGTGTTTTCCTCCTTTTGCTTTTTTTAGGTGTATTTGACTTAAGCTGCATTTAGTTTAGCTAGGGTCTGCAGGTTCATTGATTTTCAGTTTACTTTTAGGATGTATTTGATTTCCCTTCGTTTAGGGTTCCTTTCTTTAGTGGGTGTATTAATAGCAGGTGTATATCTATTAATGAACCCCAGAAGGTTTCAGCTTCCAGTAGCTCCTGGTAGAAATGTTTGGGGAAAAATGACTGTTTCCTTCTTGGTGATGCTTCCCTAATTTCTTTCCCATTGTTGCCCATCAGAGAACCCAAATAACCAAATAATGCAGCCGTGGGCAAGCTGGTGGATTCCATCTAGATTCCTCTTCACTGGGAAGTAGATGTTTCCGTTATGCAGCCTGACAGCATTAAACTTATCTTGAGTAAGTTGAGGGTTAGGGTTTGGGACGGGAACCGGTCTCCATTATGCAATAGCTGCAGGAGCATTAGGAACTGCATTTTTGGTCTGAGTCCTTTCTAATCCCTTCCAGTCAATCAGCACAAAGAGTAGCTGGCCAGAAACACAGTCTGAGTGACTGCGTGTATTATTCCACTTAGACCCATCTGTATGGTTTTTTCAGGGTCTGTGTGTATCTGTGCATGTGTGTGCTCTCAACATGGATGTTTCCCTGGTGCTTTTCTGTCTGCTTGATGGTACTGAGTTCAGTAGTAAAACGCCCATTGGCTGATGTGGGAAATGTTTTGCTGTTTTGTAGCTTTGGGGAGGCAGCTAATCTGCTGATGTGCTGCTCATTCGCTGATGTGAGTGGTAGGTTGTGAAACGTGACTTTTTACTGGAGCGAGGCAGATGGCTTGTAATGTAAGGCTGTTCTAGGTGTGGGGGGTGTGTGTGTGAAGAGGGGCAGGATTGGGGTCTGTAGATAGGGTTGCCTCAAGAGTATAATAACATGAAGAAGGAGGAAAGGATCTTGTGAGGTTTTGTTTTTCTCTGATGGATAAAAATATAGCCATGGTGAATCTTAGCATACAGAACAAAGAGGGGTGGTCTCTTAAATTGTGTAAATCCCCATTAAGTTGAATGACTGATACTGCTTATGTTTAATGAAGGCTTCTTCAGGCTTAACCTGATCTGTAGATTCAGGCTTACGGAATGCAGAATAGAAAGAAAAAGAAAGAGACAAAGAAAGAGAAAAAGAAAAAGAGAATGAAAGAAAAGGAAATAGGGAAAGCCATTAAAATAATTTTTGGCTTTTGGAATCCTCCGCAAAGGGGCTTTAGACATGTTTGTTTGCATGTGTCAAACTGTGGCCAGGTGGAGATAAAGTGAGCAATACAGACCTTTTTTGGTGTTTGCTAGCTGTGGATTGACAGACTGGCCAATTAGCAATATAGTAAGAGTAGTAATTTGTTTTAAACATTTCCCATTTTGTTCTCCCTATTTAATAAAGTAACTGTTACGTGGTTGTGTGTGTGTCTAGCTGACCATGGCAGACAGAGCAACATCCCAACCAGTGCAGTCGTGTGCACGCAGTTTCCTTTTCTGTTTGTGGCTGCAGCACCTGTATTTCTGTTTCACATTACCTAGACAGCTACAGCTCCCGCTCCCTTCATCAGGGGAAGTAAATAATTTCCCTGTTCTCTCTGTGTGACTAAATACTCTGAAGTTGCTGAATAAGAGGTCTGTCATATTGCTGAATATCTAAAACTGCCAAATATTTCAGAAAACTCTTATTTCTCCTGCTCAGAGGAGGATTCCTCCATGTTCCTAGGCTGTAGGAATGGACCCAGCAGGACGTACCTAGCTCCAGCAACTTACAACACTGCCATAAACTGCCACAAACTTACAACACTCCCTATACAGTGGGGCACCTGGGGACACTTAAGACAAGGAACAATGCATCCAAACAAGAGTAAACTGGACAGTATGTTTTCCAGGTAGTTTTCCGACACATCCTGTATTTTCATCCACACCTCTCAGTTCAGTCCTTTTGTGAAAAACATGGTTATGCTCTTTGAGGCAAGAGCAGGATTTGGAGATTGAGAGATTCTCCCAGCATGAAAATAACTGAAAATAAATGGTGGGAATTTATCACAAGCTGTACAGAAGTTTTCTTATACAACCTAAAAATTTGCAAACTTTCCCTGAACTTGGCTTTTGTTTTAAGTTTGAAAACCAGCCAGGGATTGTTGAAAGGTTCAGGAATACTTTCAAGCTGGCCATGGGCCCGGCTTTGAGCCAAACTGGCCTTGCATCAAAACCTTGTGAGTGGTTTCTGAATGATGAAAAGCAATGGATGGCACTCCCTGTTCTTCAGATCAACCAAAATCGGCAATGATTTGGACTGCAGAAAAAAATTCCCATGAGGAGTAGAAAGCTCAGAGATTTCTCAAGCAAAGTCAGGGCAATAAGGAGCTGCAGATCCCACGTCTTCTTCTCCTCCTGCAGAGCTTCAATGAAGATTGACTCTAGCAGCTTCTGGACAGGGACAAAGCAATTTGTCTTGCTTTTATGCTTGGCCCCTGGGTTTTGCTGAAAATGTTTCTGTCCCTCAAATGGAGACTTTCTCTTCTTCCCAAAGATGAATTTGGTTCAGGTTGAGAGGATCTTGCAAGCAGCTCTTGCAAGGACTGGAGACTGAAGCAGTCCTGAAGTGCTGGTGAGCAGTTGCATGTTGGTGAAGAGAGCCCCATGTCACCCAACACACCATCTGGTCACAGATTGTGTTATTTATTTTTATACATCAACAGTGATTAAAATTCTTTGAAAATAATTACTTCAAAAAATATTACACAGGCTACCAGGCATTCCCCAGGATAAATACATATGGTTTCCTTTAGAGAAATGGCAAAATGTAAGAATGGACTGTACCTCCATGGTGCAGGTGTGCTAGGGGGAAAAGGAGGGGGAAAAGGGCAGGAGCTCATTCAGATGGTGATTCCTGTTTCAGGATCTGGGAAGTTTTTTGCAGCCTTGTGTGTTGGTGGATATCTGCAGGGTGATTTACAGGCAGCAGTGCTATGTCCCTACATCCACGTAGCTGAGGCTGAGAGAATTGCCAGTGAGCCCTGCCTGCTGATACTCATGCCAGGATGCTCTTTGCCTTCAGACTGGCCACAGTAGTCAGGACATCCCTGGCAGTCCTGGCCCACTTCCAGCTGTCTCCAAAGACAGGTCACAGGTAGGGTCCAGCTGCCAAACAGAGAGGTGGCCAATTCCACAGGAGATGTCATTACAACTGGGACATGTCTATGGGGACGCCATGGGATGGCAAATATGGCCTATGGGGACCCTTATGGAACAGCAGCCAGGGGCTGGTTGGGATCCCTCGGTGTGCCTCAGTGGCATGAAAGCCCTATGATTATGGGACTGAACGGCACCCATGTGGTATGTGCCAGTGAGGCAAGGTGGGAAGGAGGGACTAGAAGCTGCTTGGATGAGGCAGATAAGTTGAGGAGCAGCCTCTGCCTGCCGAAGAGCAGTGAGATACCAAATCCTGGGAGCACTTCATGCTCTGATGGGTGTAGGGTGTAGCTCACAAGACCATGAGTGGTCCTGGCTCCTGCTGCTCTGTGATCAGGACAGACTGTCTAGGATCAGTGCTTTTAGTAAAGACATTTTTTAAAAACCTTTCTAATTCACATGATTTGTAGAGGTTGAGTTTGAAAATGTGTGCTGTGTACCCACATGCTCTCACCATGAACTAGCCCACCAACCCTTTGCCAGCAAGGGACTGCAGTGAGGTGCTCCTAGCATAAGCCTGTGTTTGTACTGATAATGCTTCACCTATAAATCTCAGTTTATTTTTTCTCTCCAGTTACTGGAGAGGGTGGTTACTGGCAGCTTTACACCTCAACTTGAAAGAGGTTTTTGATGGTATTCAGGCAGCTTGAGAACCCTGTGGTTTACCTGGATGGAGAAAAGTGGGTATGAATGTGAACGTCTGCACTGCTTGGGTTTGGCACTGATGCTTTTCGGGGATGTGAGAGCACAACCAAATGCAGCAGGTTTCCCAAGGCAACTTGCTGCTCAACAAGGCTCAGCTGCTCTTTGTGGCCTTCCCGCCCCTTTCCAAGTATTGCTTTAGCAAGAGCTCCTCCTCCCTAAGCATCCATGGCAATGTACTGCTCAAGGCCATGTGCACTGTAAACGCCAAGTTCTAAAACCTGATTTTTCAAGTTGCTGTAGAAAGAGTCTTGATAGGGTGGATTCACTGACCTAAGCATATGCCACAGGGGAGCCTAAGCAGCTGTTTGGAAATACATCCTCACCTGCCAGGCAATCTTGCTCATATTTAGCCCACTGAGACCAGATTTAGTCACTTTGGAAGAGTACATCTTTGTGTCAATTCTATTATTGACATTTTAGTCCTTCCTGATGTAAAGAATTGAGTTTATTTTTTCTCTGCTCGCTGGGTTTGTCCCTCAAAACCTCTGACATACCAGTGTGAGTGAAGGTGATGGAGATATTTGGTGAAGGCTCTCCCCATTCCCTGGGGTTTTGTAAGTGCAAGCAGATTTTCCAGAGAGGGACAGAAACACAGTGGATTTCTTCTTGGATCCTTCTGTTCCTGTAATACTCGTGAAGCTTGACAAAGTAGCCATTTCATCACAGCCCACAGTCAGTCATCTAAAAAAAAATTCCTATTGAAATAGCATCCTTCGTTCCCACTTGGGTAAAGTAGGAGCAATGGCTCCTGTTGGGCTTCTCCAGCAAGTGCTCTGCATCTGGGGGTGAAAATCGCTATTGGAGGTGCATAAAATCTCCTGTTTAAAATCTGTGCAGCAATGTAGTTCTCAACTCCATACAGATCAAAACGCAACTGTCTTTGCCCTGTTCCCCACAGGGATGCAGGTAGCTCCATCCTCACTTTGACTTCCATGCTGATGAATTTTCTTCAGCCTTCAGGGCTGAAAATGGGTTGACGAAGAGGATGAGGCAGATGAAAGAGTGGAGTAGTACCAGGGAGCGTGACTCACCTGCCTTATTTTAATCTTCATCACTCGGTAATGAAATGTTTTATTTATAGGCAAGGAACTGAGGAGGAGAGGTTGGGGAGGAGGAGAACAGCATGGAGGGAAGAGGCTTTGGATGTCCCAGTTGTGGCAAGCATTGGGTTTTGCATGTAGCAGTATTTCCTGGGCTGCGAGTCTCCCCTGGGCTGTGAGTCTCCCCTGGGCTGGGTGGTTCACTATATCTCACTGGTGTAAGGGTCCTGGGAGGCACATCTTCCTCCTATTTTCTGCAGTTCTGGAAATGCCATTCAATGACATGTCTTACACCTTATTTTTCCCCAAAAAACTGTAGGGCACAGTACATGCACACCCAGCATGTCCTCTCAGTCTGCCTGGGGACGGCAACCACAGCAAATGCCTGGGTGCTGCCTCTGGCTCAGTCCTCCTGGAAAAGTTTGAGCAGATCCTACAGGTCTGTTTATCAGGTCTTCACAGACTGTCCCATGAAAGGATGCCAACCCAACTGCATGGCCTGGATTGACCTGCGATGCTCAGGACTAGTGTTTGGCTCTGCTTTAGGCCCTAAGACTTGGTTTTGCCCCAAGACCTAATTATTTTGTGCATGTGTGTTTTAGCTCAAAGTTCCTGAAATACCCAAGGAGTTGTGCTGCAGGTCCACATCATCAACAGGGAATGGAGGTTTTTGAATGGGTGACTTAGGAATTTGCCTTACTTTCCCTCCTGAGTAGCTAGTACCTCTAAAATGGGCCAAGTATGCACTAAGCCTTTTCATTTTTATGTAGCATTTATGTCCTTGTGTCTGTTTTTCATGTTGTATTCTCTTACTGCCAGTTCAGGGCTGCTTACAAAATTCTGGGTGTTCTTGTTTTTCTTGTGTTGTTTGTTGTTTTTTTCAAAAGAAAAGAAGGCCTTCACATAGCAAAACCATGTTCGAAGTAATGAGGCGTTATTTGTAATTAGTTTTCTAATTTAAGGAAAGTAAATATATGTGCTGCTGTAGACTTGGCATGATTCAACACTCAGGAACACACCCCGTATTTAGTATTCTTGTTTTTTAATGCACTTATGATTTATGGTCAGCCTATTCCTCTAAGAAACCCCGTACCTTGAACACTGAGAATAAATTCTTGGCACTCACCTGCAAGACAAGACTCGAAATAGAGGGGATCTTAATCACCTGTTTCAGTCCTTCTTGTTTCAATAAAGAATTTAAGATCCTAATTATATGGAACATAAGCACATTCTTAACTGCTTTAAAAAATTAAGATGGTCGTAAGCATATGCATAAAGGTGAGCATGTGTTTTGCTGAATTTAGGGATAAATGAAATTGAAGATATATCATGGAAAAATTGGCTTTATTACACATCAGATCAGACTGCTTCAGGTCACTTGTGTGTAAAACAGAGACACCAGCACTTACCTATCTCATTAAAGCACTGTGAAAATTAACATTTAAAGACATTGAAAACTTGGAATGAAAATGATTATAATGTTGTGGTTTATTTTGATCTCTAGTGTGTGTCCAGGTGAGACGAAAAATTGCTGGAAATTACTACAGCCTTCATAAACCTGTCTCTTTCAGATATTAAAGTGTTATCTCATAAGCATTAGCTTTATACTTTATATTCCTCAAAAGTGGGCTTTTCCATCTTTATTTAAATAACAGCTGTTAAGAGTTCTTTGAATATTTCTTTCACTGCTGTAATGAGATGCCTGCCCTTGATACAGGCTCCAATTATCATGAGATCTCGTATCAGAAAAGGTAGCTGGTTCTTCAGAGATTATTTCAACACAATTGCTGTTAACAGCTGCAGCATTCCCAACATCTCCTTCGCATAGCAATGACTCCTGTCCTGGATGCAGTGCTGCAGCAGGGTGTTTGCTTGGGTGCAGGTGAGGACGGAGCACAGAAAGATGCTCACCAAAGCATGTTTTATGCGCTGGGGTGACTCTGCAGACCTGCAGAGTTATGTCAGCTCGAGGCTTTACTGTGCCATTCAGGACATGAATTACATCTTATTTTTCAGCAGTGCTGAGTTTATTAACTGCAGCTGATTTATTGTTGGTAGATTTAAAGACATTGAAGGGTTTGTTAACTGTGGCCAGTAAAAAACAAATGTATGGGGCAGCCTTATCAGGCTGGAAACCTCCCTGCTCCCAGCCCCTGGGGATCTTGTGCTTCTCTTGTCTCCGAGTTTTTTTTCTGTGCAAATATCAGTCCATGTCTCGGGTCCACATGCGGGTGCTCCTGGGTGAGCCCCGTGGCCGAGCAGGAGGAACCCTGACACCAGGGCACAGCCTCCGGCCATGGGGCTGGGCAGGAGCCTCTCACTGCCAGTGCTGGCGGTGCTTTGTCTTCCAAACACAGCCCAGGGAGGCTGTCCCTCACCCCATTGAAGGAACCTTCATGTGCACATTGTAAAGCTGCAAATGCAGAAGTTATGGATCTGAATGACACCTCCAACCTTTCCCTGCATGTGCTGCATTAGTCACTGGCTGTATGACCAAACAGCCTAAAAATCCTCACCCTGAGCAGCCTCTGCAGCACCGCTGTGCAGAGAGGGTCTGCTGACAGCCAGAGCTGTTGGAGTTGGTCCTGATTTTCTGCTGCTGAGCTTGGCCCCTTACACACTGCTCCCAAAAACACTCAGGGGTACCTGTAAAGAAATTGGTGGAGAGACAGCCTACATTTATGGCTTGCAATCAGCAAGGGAGTTTTGCCTTTTACAGGCCTAATCCTGCCCCCCAACTTGGAGGTAGCAAGGCTGATGCAGGGAGGACACCTACACCCACCAAAGACAGCATTTTGCATGCCAGGGAGATGGGAAGTCCCTCACCCCATATAGGTCCCAACACACACATAGCCAGCAGAGCAGTTCTGCTTGGAAATGCTTTTAATCTCAAGATCATTGGCAGGCCAAAGCCTAAAAGTCACTCTAAGTCTGTCGCCACTGTGTGAGTTTTCACCCCTTTTCGGGTCAGTGGTGTCCCCCGCCCTGTGCAACAAACGTGGTACGAGGCCACAGCCGGGGCAGGAGGTGAAAACTTGGAGCAGGCAGACCCTGGGAGCACAGCATCTCGTCTCCGCTCTGATCTGCTGAGCAGCATCCCCGTGTGCTTTGTGGGAGGGCGTAACGAGATTTCACGGGTACCATCTCTCCACTGACTACTGATGTACAGGGAGGTCTAAATTCCAGTAAGTCTTAATTAGGTCTTTCCCTTGATGTCCTTAATTTAGAGGCAAAAGAGATGCACTTGCTGCTCATATGCGTAGGAAATGTTTTGCATTTCAGGATATTTTCATTCCTGTTGACTTCAGCAATGAAACACAATGCAACATGCTGGAAATTAAATGTGCACTTCAGCTGAACTGGAGGCTTAACTGCTGTGTGTGCAGGTGTAGCTGTATGATATACATAGTAATCATACATTATTTGTAGACTCATTGTAGTAAAAAGGGAAATGCCTTTTCCCACCCCTTATAAAAGTTATAAAAATGTGGATCCCAATTTTTCTCACCATTTTTTCATCTCTAGTTAGTACTCATTTCTGTCTTAGGATGTACCACATTTGCCAGTTTGTTGTTTTTTTTTCTTTTTATTACAAAGGTTTATATTTTTGCTAACATCACTGACCAAATAGATGCTCTAAACTGCAATATTGCTGTGCGCTAAACTTTGAGACAGTTGCCTTTGACGTGGGGCTGACCTAAAGCTGAGGCTGATTCCCCTGTTTTGCAGTTTTTGCAGCTTTTGCAGTTCTTTAAAAAAAGCCATAACGCAGCATTCATGTTGTTGCTGTTTTCTCTACTGCTCTAGCAAACGTATCACTGTAGCTGAATACAGAATTGGTCTCTCAGGACCTCCTGGTTATCCTGAAATTCTGTGTGTCTAATCTGTGATTCTCAGACCGTAATTAGATTGTGGGAAAGGTGTTGTGCTCAAAGGCAAAGCTCCAATATGATGTGTGAGAGTCAGGAGAAGCCCCAGAGGAGTCAACCTCCTCTGAACACATTGTTTATGACAGAAAATAGGGTTTATCGCTTTCACTGATCAGAAATCCTTATGTCAAAATGGCTGGTGCCATCTTGGTTACAGGCAAGCTAGGATTTTAACATCACTGAACAATTTGGAGTAGATTTTTAGGAGGTGGTATCTAATTCTCTACTTAAAAAGTTTCATGTGTTTAGTGTGGGTACATTGCATGCAGGACTGAAAAGTCAAGCAAGCAAATAATTGTTCGCATGCACAGATGTGGAGTCACTGAGTAAAAACTGGGTTACTTTTATATGGCTGAAATGGGAACTCTGCCTTTGAAAATGCATACCCGTCTCTGCTGATGCCAGGAAAAAAGGTCTGAATTTCCTGAAATTTTAATTTTTTGAGAAATTTGCCATCAGGGAAAAAAAATGAAATCTTTCTACACGAGTTACATGGATTAAAATAATATTTAAAAAAATAGTGAAATCTTAGAAAGCAGTGTATGTATTTTCAAATTATTCCCAAATCAATTCATATGTTTCACCTGATTTGGCTGGCAGCAGTGTTTAGAAATGGAACTTGTCTACATTTGGTTTTATAGTAGGACATTTATTCCAAATACACATAAATTCCATTTTAAAAGCACTAATTCTGGCCTGCAAAGTTCTCGATTCTATTTTAGAATTGCAATGTCATGCACATTTTTTTCTGGCTTTTTTTTCTTACCCTAAAAAATATTTCTGGAGATTACGGTGGATCATCTGAGCAGCTATCATAGTAAAAGCCAGTTACCATTTTGGGGATTTTTTTCTTCAAAGTCTTTCTGACATTAGCCTTTATAATTCGATTGCTGTATAGTAGAAGTTCAGGTTAGAGCTAAGGAGACAGGCTTGGGGATTTATGCTGTGTAAAATATATGCAATCTGCGGTCGCTTTGAACATGGTAAACAGACCATGTATAATCCCTGGAATATTTGGTAGATCTGCTAGGCCATGAAGATGGCATTTGTCATATTCATCTAGCTACATGTATTTTTTCTGGTTGTCCATCCCTATGCTATTCAAACTCTATTCAAAAGCAACCTGAGGAGGGAGACCTGAACAAAGAATGAAAAGAAAATATATCATTCCCAGTAGGAGATTTCAGAGTTTGGGCTTCATTTTTTCCCCTCTCCGCTGTTGCCTTTTAATGAATCGTTCTTCTAACCTACTTTAAATCAAGCATCTAGTATGCTAGATGTTTTGCAGATGAATCATACTGTGCAATGCACTTATGCATATCTGCTGTGCAAGTACATTGTCAACTTGTATTTGATAACCTACCAGCAAACAAGATTTTTCTTCCAGAAGCATGGGATACTAGCATCATTTTCCAACTGAGAGTAATGCAACCAATGTTAATAAATTAACCTGGGTCCGAGGATGTTTCACCACTTTCACTGCCTCCTTGATTAGCATTATCCTCAGAGGTATAAATTAAAGAGGAAAATATATAATCTGGGAAGCTTTCCAGCATCATCTTTGAAACTGTGAGCTCAATGCTTTGCTGAGATTTCTTTGGTGGAGGAATGCTAATAGCAATGCTGAAGATGTGCTCTGATTGCACCCTAAAGAGTAGGAAGACACACAGAATAGCTTCGTTTCTTTTTCCTTTGTCATCAAGATAATTTCTAATGCGATCTGCACAGGATGAATCTTGAACCGTTTCTACACAGTTCTGTGAACGGGTCCCAGAAGTGCAGCTTTGGTCGCTCCCTTTTCTACTACTTGTTCTCTTAGTCTGACATCTGCATAAAATATGTTACATGTTTTCCCATCTCAGCCTGCAGATAATTGCCTGCAGCTGTTAGCAGCGAGTGGACGTGGTCCCTCTGCTATATCGGGCAAAGCCTGAGCTTCAGCAATAAGGATTTCAGGAATTTCTTCTGACTGTTCCTATGAGGTGTCATCACAGCTGTGTAGTAACTCCTGATGCCTCCTTCCCTGCCAAGGGAAGAAAAATGCGCCGCAGAATGTGCTGATTTGCAAAAAAATATTTCAC
This sequence comes from Burhinus bistriatus, assembly GCA_013397275.1. NCBI lineage: Eukaryota > Metazoa > Chordata > Aves > Charadriiformes > Burhinidae > Burhinus > Burhinus bistriatus. Next base: position 304,107 of record VYXH01008480.1, on the reverse strand, counting down.
GGGGAGGGTTTGATTTTAGCAAAGTTCCAGCTGTTCTAAATGGGCAGAAAAGGGATCTTTCAGCATATCAGCAACATCTTGGAAATGGAAATGTCACATCCTCCAGCACTTTCTTAGGAGTCAGTTTTCCCCTTCCCTTGCCCATAACCCACTTGAGTCTTTGGTATTTACCGGAACTAGGAGTTTAGCAAGACTGTAGTACTTGGAACCTTGCTTTATAACAGGTCTGTGTTTCTATTTGCTTTCTCTTGGCCAGCTCTCTGCCAACATCATCCTTTGCTTTCCAAGAGATGGTGAAAAGTGCAGAATGCAAGACTGAGCTGGTGTTCCTTAGGTTGCATTTTAGGGAGGTGTAAGGAAGTAGATACCTTCATTACTATTTTGCTGATGGGACAACTGATGCACAGTGGAGTGAAGGGTCTTACAGATAGTTCCCAGCAGCTGCATTTGAACTAGGTCTGGGTCTGCTAAGGCCCACGCAGTGCCAGGCTGCTCCAAAGGGGTCTTGGCTTCATCATCTGTGACTCAGTTTGTGGGGCCTCTCAGGCTGAGACTCCAAAAAGTCATTCCTCTCTCCTGAAAAATGTAGGGCAGCTATTTTTACTTACGTGCATGAAGATTTTTTTTTTTCCACCTGTTTTTCACTTTTGAACTCATATTAAGGATCCTTAGTTATCTTTTGCAAAGGCATTCACCCTTCCAGCTGAACAACATAGAGAGAATACCATGTGTTATTTGCTGGCTCTACTGACGTTGCTAAATTTGCTGAATCAACATGTTTCAACATTTTCAAACATTTTTCCTGTGGAGCTTTCTCTTCCATAGAAAGGTTTTCTGTTTCCCCTTGATTTGAGATGAAAAGAAAATTGAAAATAATATGAAATTTTCCCACAGGACAGAATTTCTTTTCCAATAGCTCCACTTCGAGCTAATGACAGGAAAAACGCAACTGCAGTCAGTATGCTTAATTTCAACCCTGCATTTATGACTTATTCTTTGCTGTTGCTGTCTGAAGAGCAACGACATCAACACACTTTACTCTCAGCTTGAAAATACCCATTAAATCCAAGAGCTAGTGCACTAGCAAGTAGGATATATTAGCACCTATTTAATGCACTCAACAGGATTGTGACCTTCGTTCTCTGTCACCAGTGAAAATGAAGTTGCCTCTTGGTCCAGCCTATCTAATTGCTGCTGAACTATAATACCAAGCAGGTTCTTCTCTCGTTATGGCAGATGACTTTGCCACCCATGTGGTGAAGAAGGCATGAAGCTATCGGTGTTCCCCAACCTAGCAGCTGCCCAGTGTCCTTGGATTCAAATAGTTATATAGTGCTCTCTCCCTTACTCACTTAAAAAGGTGACGTGCCTATTGGTGTGGAGCAAGGGAAGGAAAGCTAGTGAAGACAGCAAATCTGACTCCTCTTAGGCTGTACACAAGACAACTTCTTTTTAAACAGTCTCCCCTTCTCATTTTGTGTGGGCAGGAAAGCAGTGCTGGCTTCTCCGTGAGCAGGAGGTGAAATCTTTAGAACCCATCGGGTTCCTTTTCCCGACCCTGTGCTTGGAGCTGCAATGACAACTGCTTCCTCAGCCTTGCTGTGCTGTGTGTCTTAACCAGCATTTTAGAAAAAAACCAGGATATTCCAGAAGTTTTCAAGCAATTTGAGACCTATTTAGCTGGGTGGTGGTAACTGCCAGAGCAGGTAAGATCCAAGGCTTCCCAGGAGTCCTCTGCTCCTCCCTGCACCCTGCACCAGGTGCCCCAGGCTTTTGTGGCCTTTAGAAATGAAAAAGCTAGATGTGAGCAAAGCACCATGTTGCTTACAGGATTGCTTGCTCAGGTTTCTGGTCACAACTGCTCTGCTGTGCCAGGTACAAGCCAGTTTCTGAGAAGATGGGTTAGAAGAGCTGCTTTCTAACCTTGTCTGACAGAAAGTTGAGAGAAAGAGTAGTGTTTGCTCCTGGTGCTTGGGGCAAACATCCAGGAGAAATGAGCTACACTAGAAGTCAATGTAGGCACAAGGATAAAATCGTATAAATTGGACAGGAGCATTCAGGCTGGGGAGGAGAGGAAGTTAGGATGGAGAGAAAAATGAAGAGCAAGAAAAAGAAATCCAAACTACTCTCAAGAGTTTGGATTTCTTGAGTGATGGATTTCTTGAGTGATGGATTTCTCATCAGTTTATGGAGGGTAATGTGATGCTTGTAGTGGCTGGGGGTTAAGCTTAGACGCTCAGCAGGTGCCTTCTCATCCAATTCTGCGTTCGTGAACTCTGGAGGCAGACTGTCCTAACAAAACCATCTCCTTCCACCCTTTGTTTAGTTGGAGTTAGTAATATAATTTCTCTTAAAAAAAGCTTTTGAATGCATTTTACTTTTTCAATTATTTCTTTTACTCAACTGGAAGGGCATAAAATCCCCATTGTTCAAGGCAGAGACAAATTTGTTGAATCTTTCACCATGCAAGTACTACCTGGAGGAGTGCTGTGCCACAGCAGGACCCGGTGTGCTGGCTTCATACTCCAGACCCATGCAGACTGGCCAACCTCTCCCAGCTCCTACATCTTGCACTGGAAAATGACAAGGAAGACCATGAAAACTCAGAATGATCTTGGACATCCATATAAATGGTCTGAATAAATAGGAAGGGGTTCAACAGGAATGGGGCATCTCAGCAGGAAGAGCCAACTTCATAAACAGAGGATGGGAAACCACAGATGAATCCATCAGAGAAGGATTGGTGTATTAAGGGTCACAAGCCAAATGCAAGCCACCATAGGCTGCAAAGCTTGTGCTGTTTTGCTGTTGCTAAACAGCAGATGCCACACTGAGATATGGAAATGTGGGGTTTGTGTGCAAGATGCAGCAAATGGCCTGGGGAGGAGCGTGGTGTCCAGTCTGGAGCACAACACTTCAGGAGCAATGCAGACTGTCTGGAGGAGAGCAACCAGGGCGATCAGATGTCTGAGAAACATGATCTAGGAAGGAAGACTGAAAGGACTAGGTTTGTTTAAGCTAAAGTAGAGAATCGCCAGGGGACAGAACAAGTGCAGTCTTTAAGAACATGAAAGTCCAAGCAAAGAGCCTGAGTTAACCTGATCTCCAGGTCCATGGTGGGCAGGAATGGATGTAGCTTCAGTTGCAACATAAGAGATTCAGATCAGTCATTTGGAAAAAAAACTTTTGGAGAATGTAGACACGTAGGACAGAGAAACAGAGGTTGCTGTGGGGGGAGTGGCTGCAGTTCCATTGCTGGAGGGCTGTATGGGCAGTGCACAGGGACATCGCTCAGATGACGTAGGAAGTGGTACTGCTGCCTGGGGCCAGTGATGGAGCTAGGTGATGTCTTTCAGTTCTATCTGGCCCTATTTTTGGACGAGTCTATAAGGTGAGGGATGGCAGCAGAAAATACACATATTTCTTCTTTTCCCATCTTAGTTTGGTCCCTGTTCTGTTCCAACCAGCAGCTTCTTCTGTTACCCTTTGAAAGTGCGCACCAACCATGAGTCACAGAAAAGTAGGAATGGCTGATATTTTTGTGTTTCGGTGGCTTTTGATGGTAGTTTATTTTTTAAAGAAAAATAGCTTTTTGTTTGTTTTGCAGGAAAAACCCTGCTTTCCTTGGGGGGTGAATTGACTCCTGCAGACAAACCTAAAGATAGCATTCAGTGGCTTAAATTGGATGAACTTCAGCAACAATCAATGAACAATCTTCAGCATAAAACAGTAATCACAAGAATTTTCAATAGATGCAGGCTTGGCAGGGAAAAATTGTAGAAGGTGAAGTGTGCAGTGATAGTTGGAGATTAACAGCATAGTGCCTGCATCCAAGGAAGTACGAAAGGGAAAAAGATCCAGCAAGTACAGGCTTATTAATTTGATCTAATTAGTATTGTTAAGAACATTAAGGTAAAAGGAAAATGAGAAAAAAGCATCGATTTATAAATGTGGACTGTGAAGACAAACCTAATAGTTTACTTCAGTAAGGTACTGATTGTTTTCTGACTGGGTTTCAGTGAAGTGTAAAACTCAGTGCTACATGGAAAATTGCTGGCTGAGCTGGAGAAGGTGGAGGGCAATACAGCCATGGCATGCCGTGTGTTACCTAAAGAGCAGACAGCTTACGCTGAAAGGAAAATGCTCAGGCAGCGTGGGAGCTGCTGGTGAGGCTCCTCAGTCATTCTTGGGGCCCACCTTATTAAATGCCTTTGTAAAATGTTTGGTACCAAAAGCCAGAGCCAACTATGGGAGTATGCTGGGAGTCGGGGTGAGAGGCAGCTGGAGCATCTTACAAGGGAAGCTGGCTGAGCCAGGCAGTCGTGAGCTGTAGAAATACACCCTGACACCCTGCAAGGGTGAAAAGAGCTGTGTTTGTTGAGGTGTATCCTCTCTAGAGTGAGATTGTAATGCACAAGTGCTGGTTTAGCCTCTACTGTCATTCAGTACTGTGGGTAACTTTGCACTGGTTATGTACAGAGTCAGTACTGCCCTCTGATGAAATGGTGAAAGCAATAAGAATGACATCAGAGCAGAAAAAATGGGAATGTTAAATACTTGACACTTGGTTTCAATGTTTTCCAAAACAAAAATACATTTGCTTGGTAATAGTTTTAATTCAAAAAAAAAAAAAGAAAAAAGATAAAAGTCCAGTTTTACTGCAATGACTTTTCCCAGCCAATTCTTTTAACTAAAATTTTCTGATCTCCTCAGAGGATGAGGAAATAATCAATGAAAGTAGTTCTGAGAAGTGTAGCACCTCTTCCCAGCTGTGTTAATATCAGCGAGCAAACAGCATTTCCTCAGACCAACTCGTGAGCCAAATTTGGAAATGATTCCATTTATATTTAGGATCTATGGACTGATCATGAATACTTGAAATGTGAGCTGTACTGCTTAATTGTAGCCTCTTATATGAGTCACATGATTATTTAACGAGGATCCTTGATTGGAGGAATGACTGAACACTTCTTTTATACATACATTTATATGTATCTCTTATACATACTTGATTGTGCCACTTTCAGTGCTTATTTTATCTTGATGCTGATACATAAACATTTGTCATTGGCCTTGGCAAACATTTCTTTGCCAAAAAAATCACTTCTCAAGCATTGACAGAGAATGATATATGAATTTATCTCATATAAAATCATTTACATGTGTAATAGCCACTGAAAAATGTTAGTATCATCCCCTCTGTATCAAAATTGAGAAAAAAACCACTAAGATTCACTTGTGAGATGCATTTGGGTGGCAGCACTGTATGCGTCCAGCTGTGGAAATTTCATTAGGTGAAGTCAGAACGAGCTTCAGGAGAGGCCGATTTAATTGCTTGCTTAGCTCTTCTGGAAGTTGGAGGCTTTTCCTGCATTTCTTGTACATTTAGGTTTCTCCTGGGCGTTAGGGTGGCTTTAATTCTCACCTCAGAACAAGAGCGGGTGTTGCAGCTCCAATATATCAGCTCCAGTGCCACGTCTTCTGCCAGTCTTTGGATCTCATCCTGCGTGCAGCATTAATGGGGAATCACAGGGTCCACAAAAGATCACTGTGCGAGGAGACTGGTAGTTTTACCATTTGCTGCTTGTTGCAACAATTTTTCATAAAAGTTTGTTTATTAAGTTTGGGGAAAAAAACACTTTATCTTTCCTGAAGATCTCATTAAAGCATTCAGCTATGACAGAGTTCAGAAGAGCCTTCTCTGAAGTACCTTTTCATTGGATTTAAAGCTCTGTTTCATGAATATAAAACACAACATACGTGATCTTCCTTCTGCTCAGCGGCAAAGGCTGCTGCTGATGTAAGACAGAGTCAGTGAGCTGCCTGGATTGAAAAATAATCTCCATTTTTCACACTGTAAAGGTCAGTACAGCTGCAACAGTCCAGGATACCTGACCTACGTGATCCCTGAGGTTACAGCAGTTTTTTATATGGTACAAAGATGAGAGATTGTCTGTTTGGATAGTGACTCCACATGTACAACACACTCATTTTCTATCCCAACAGAGATTCCACCAAACATGGAGGATTATTTCCCAATTCAAGTAAATTTTGTAAATTCATCTTGGTGGCATGGATATTTCCAAAATTCCTTGATCTATGTGTTCGTTTAAATTATTAACAAGCTGTCCTTTCAAATGCCACTGCCAAGCTAGCCAAAACCCCTTGAACCACAAACATAACAAAAGGCAAATTCTTTCCAAAAACACAATACTGTTTGTTGAATAGATTCCACTCCCTGACTGAAGGAATGACAGATTAAGTAAGAAAAAAAGGAAAGAAATAACAGGCTTGGAAATCTGAATCTGGGCATGGATAAACAAGAGGGGATCGTGGCAGTCCTTTGAGTATGCAGAAAACACACATTTGGGAAGAAAAAATGGAGAATGTTTAGGAAAACATCTGGAAAGAGCGGTGCCAGATGGTTGTTTCCCTTTTGATCGGCCTAGTGTTTTTCTTATAAAAGATGAAGACCCAATTTTCATGTTTGTCAATATTTACAGATCTCAGTCTGTATGTAAGGAGGAAAATAAGGTCTCAAATAGAACTCTGTGCATGCTTAAAATAAGCTTGATATTCTGTGCTTTGCTGACTCAACCTAAATGGCCTGAGATTTTGAAGTGCTGGGAACGCCTAACTCCTTTTCTGGTTGCTGTCATCTGAGAATGCTACACCCCTATTACAGAAAGGATTTTATTTGGAGGCGCAAACTCCAGGCACTCATGATTAGAAAATTTTAGCTTATGTTCCCACCAAATGTTTCCCAAAGCAAAATCTTGCTGAGCTGGTAGCAGAGTGGCATTAACTGGAATCAACTTTCTTAGTTTCTGCTTGTTGCTGGCAGTGCAGTTGTTGCTCGAGAGGTCTGGGACCCTGTCTAATATTGCAGAGTAGGGAAGAGCTCAAAGAAATAAAAGGGGGTAAAGAGGAGAAAGAGTATATGAGAATTGGCCTGCACTGAATATTTCAGCATTAAATGTTTTCACCTGCAAACATACACTTTCCCCCATCAACCACTATGATTAGCTGAGGACAAAATCAGTTTTTAAAATAGCTCTCTAGATTTTGGGGATAACATTGTTTTCCACACTTACAAGGGAACACATCCATTTTATATGACCTTGAATAGCTACAATAAGCAATGAATGTTTTCTACCAAATGTTTGGGTGTTCTCTCACAAATCAATGGTCTTAAAATTATGTTTATAAGACATGCCATTGAAGGGGCGTTGAACTGTGGGTATTTTTTCATTTCATTGTATGCAAGATTGAGAAGAACTTCCATCCAGTTTGAAATTCAAATGCTGGCATTTGAGTGGGACTGATAATTAATGTCATTATCCCATGGGGCAAAAACATGATTTCTGAGGAATTTGGAGAAGTTCTTCTGCCATTTTCCACCTGGGGCCTTTCCCTGGGGATCTTTGGAGGATATCCTTAGGATGCTTCAATTGGACATCATCAGGTGATGCTCCCATCCAGCTGGACATCACCTTTGCAACACAAGATGCTACCACACTTCAGGGATGCCCTGGTCCAACACCACCTGCTGAGACCCTTGTTTTTCGGGGAGCTGGGGAGAAGATGTGGCATAGTTGTGGGTGCATGACACCCGGGAGGGCTCCAGGGTCTGCTGTCCTGTTCCAGCCCTGAGTCACCCTCCCCATGACACTCTTGGTTCTGCCCAGTGGCATGTCCCTGCTGTTGTGTGGATCACTGAAAGAAGGCCAAAAATCTATGTTATGGGGCACTGAAAGCAAATCACTTGCTATACAGGGAGTGAATAGTAGTGAGTAGAATTTTTTCAGGTCTTAGGATTTTATTGGACTTTATTCATTTAAAATTCATTAGAATTTTGCTAGCATAATCTGAATAATGCATTTATTCATGCAAACATACATGAGTACATTGCAAACACATGGTGCAATTTTGTCAGAATGATGTACGAAGGTTCTGGTGTTCTGGTGTCAGTAAGTTGAGCTGGAGTGAGCAGTGTGGGCTGTATTAGCAAGAGCAAAGCCAGCGAGTCGAGAGAAGAGATTATTCCCTCTATTCAGCCAAGGGTGGATAGAAGAAAAAAATTGAGCAACCTGAGCTAGCTTTGAAATAACCCTGCTTTGAGCAGGGGTGGGACTGGAGACCTCCAGAGATCCCGTCCAGCCTGATTTTTTCTGTGATTCTATGACTTTTAAGACTCGGCTATATCACCTTTTTCTCTGCTACACTTCTACCTGCTATTCCTGACCACTTTCACCTGTTTTCCCATTATAAATATAAAGGTAATCAGGGCTATTTTAAAAGTTGGCTGCTGGCCCTTGGGGCAATTCTGCACCAACAAAGGGCTTGGGTTGCTTCTCAAGCCCATCTAGGTGTCTTGTTACTCTGCTAAGTAAGTCCCTTCTCTCTTTCTGGTTCACTAACTGACTTAATGAATTAAAAATATATGTATTTCTGCACGTCAGCCTAAGACAAGGAATTTTCAGTCTCCTCAGAAAAAACCCCAAAGAAAAAGCTGGTTTTATTAAATCCCAGGTGTTTAATTCTCTCCCCGCCAATTCCTTTCACTTCAGTTTGGAAACTATTTATTATTTTTATGAAAAGTCAGATATGGCAAAAGACACTGAACATAAACAAACTGCAGTGCAGTTTGCCACAACCACTGTGCAGTAAATGCAAGCCTTTTCAACAAAATCTTATTTTCTTAGCTAAAATTATTGGCTGAATTTGGCAGAATTCCAAACATTGGGGTTGATCAAGTTTGAGCTCTTCACCAAATGAGCTATCGAGCCCCAAAATCTCGCCAATCTTCAATTCTGGCAGTGCAGCAGGGAGATCCCATATCCCATATTTGTGTTACAAACTCAATTTTTTAGCAGGGTAAAGCAGAGATTTGCACTGGTGAAGCTGATGCTGGTTTCAAGGAAGAATAAGCTGGCATGGAGTGTTTTTTCTTGTTTTATAGCAGTGAAAAGCTGCACTGAAGCTAAACAGAAAGGTGAAGGTGCAGTGATGAGTTTTCTGTGAGGCAATTTGACTGGGCAACTGAAATGGGGACAGCCACCCATTGTCCCAAACACTAATGTGTTCAGGACTTGTACACATGTCTTTTTTCCTGTCTTCCTCCTTCTTTTCCCCATCCTCAGAGATAAGTAATGGTTGCCTCTCAGAGCTGGCACTCTTTGATGGCAGCGTTTTGTGCGGATGGGTGGTGATAATAGAGTAAGGGCAAGGTACTGACAAAAGTCCTGATGTTTGCTCGTGTGCTGTGTTATCAGCTCATGGGTAAAAAACTTGATTAACACTTGAGAAATCTTGATTTCTCCAGAGGAAAAGGCATTCGGCCACAAATCTGCCCTCTCTGAGTGTTACTCCAGTTGTACAGTGGTGGGACCCAGCTCACACTAGCTGTTTTAGACCCAGGCAAAAGGAGGAGAGCAAGTCTTTGGGGCTGCCACATCTCTCCTGCTGTGGGTTGGCTTGTTTATTTTCTGGTTTAATTTCCATGAGCAATGTGCACTTCTTCAGCTGTTCTGCTCACCGTGGGTTGTTACAACTTTTTAGCAAGGCAGGAAAGAAAAAAGAAGCACCATTATCTATCTCAGCTAGTAGCTGCTTGCACGAGAGGAGCTAAGCAGGTGTGCAGGACCCCAAACGTGCTGTGTGTGAGATGGTGTGATGCAGACTGTTCTTTCACCATCAAGTACTGACTTTGCATTCCTCAGGCCTTGACTAGCTTAGGAGAAACTCCCTCTGGCAAATGTTGTGATATGAGGACAAGGTGCAGATTGTGATGTGGGGTGGGTATTCCCAGGCAGCCTGGCCCCAGCAGAAATGCCACAGTGGGGATGCAAGTGCTGCAGATGACGTAGAGACACAAGCAGGATCTCAAGATACAGAGAGAACGGGAAAGTGGTAAGAGACATGTTACTGAGATGTAGGGGCAGTTGAGACCAGGCAGTAGCAAGCAGTGCACTATGGATGACCATCTGTCCATCCATCCTTGGCAGCACCACACTCTGTGGAAGTGCCATCTTGGCCTTGTGAGCTGAGCTTCTGCGGTGTTCTGCCTGTCTGGACAAAATAAGGCTCTCAGCAGGACTGACTAGCTGAGACTTAATGCTGTGCTGCTGTGGTGGCTCAATGTGTTCTTAGGCAACGCAGTTGTGCCTGAGGACAAGCCGGACATTTTCCACCATCCAGTTTGCAAAGGGTGAATGAGTTTGAGAAGACAGCCAGCCTCCTGTTTGTGATTGTAACTGGTCTGTAGTAGGTTTGGGAAATAAGAGGACACTCATCAGGAGGTCCTGGTATGGAGGGTTGCATGCAGATTGTAGGTCAATTGGAGGATGGGAATGGCACACAAAGGTTGGTAGGACAGAGGGATGAAGGTATGCCAGAAACCTCAACTATGCTTTGCTGTTGGTTTATAGAAGCCGTGAGGTGTGCAGCCCTGCTGCATAACATTTCATTCTTGAGTGCAGTTTTCCAGAAGTCAAGCTGTGCTCCTGAGCCTTGATTTCCTAAGTAACCTAATACAGTCTGCCCCAAACATAATCTGCTGTGCCATTTATCTGCACAAAATAACGTATTTTCTAATGGCAGAAACGCCAGCAACCCTTGATTGGGTGGAGTGGAAGAAAACACGTATTTGAATCCTGAACAAAATATGAAGCCTATTGTTAAGCCCTAAATGTGTTTTGAAAGGAGGTTTAAATGAAACAGAAACATTTACCACAGATATTTACAGCCTCTTTTTGCACAAGACTGCATCTCTCTTGTTTCCTTTAAAAATCTTTGGTGGAGTTTCTCCAGTATGACCAATAACATCCATAACATCTCTGCCAGCTCCACATGGGCCATGCCTTGCTGTGAGTACCAAGGGTGATATGTGGGGTGGCAGACCCAGACCCTTGGCCGCTGTAAGCCAGCAGAGCTCCACTGAGGTCTCTTCTCTGGTTCTTTGAGTTCTGTTGGGCCATGGATTTGCAAAGACCTATTCTGAACGCCTTCTCTGCCCCTAGCCTGTCCTTGGGAAGGGTAGATCTGATCCTTCACAGTTTGCACCCTATTGACTTTCCCTACTACATTCATATCTTGATTTTTCCAAGGAGATATTTGGCAATTGCTTGGAAGGCTTTTGGTCTTCCCCTTTCTGTTTTCTTTGGAAAGAAGAAGGCATGGAAAACTGCGTTCAGAATATGCTAAACACTTTTACGAATTTCTCACTGGTTACAAGCTACTCTGTCTCCTGGCCTGTCGCAGCAGCAGATTAAGCTGGTGTTGACCTTTCTCTAATCTGCAAATTGAGAAATTTGTCAGCTATATCCCTTAGTTATGAAACCAGGATTATTCCAGCAAGGATAAAATCTGAAGGCCATCAACTGCTGTGGCTAAGCTCCTCACCAGCTGGGAGCAGGAATACATTTTCCTCTACTGTAAAATTAGCTGGGTGCATTGTGGGAGAGTGTTCACCATCTCTTCTAAATGCTTCGCTTAAAGCCAGGATGTTCTTTGTTTATGTTCTGAGTAGGAAAATAAAGCACCTGGCACCACGCTGTGTTACTGTAGGAGTTAATATGTGGTGTTGTATCCAGGCCGTTTCCAAGGAGATGTAATGTTTGCAGGTCATCCCTAGTATCCAAACTTGTCCTACTTGCAAGCAACCTTGCAATTCTGCTTCTGCTGGGGACTGTCACTTCATCATGCTCGTTTTTTCCTCTCTTTCTCTCCTGAGCATCAGCTGGAGATCCCCTCATATGCTCCTGTAACTCTCCACATAGGAAATGAGTCATAGGGTCCCCATTGGTGCCTTCCTGCCGGCTGGCAAAGCTCTGGTGTCAGACAGCCCTTTTCTCCACCAGCTCGTCACACCCAGCCCCTTCTGACGCCACGACAGCATGTCTGAGATGCCTCCCTCTTCTCTCTTTTCCATCTGTCTCATGGGGAAAAAAGCATTGTTATCTGCTCTGACAGGCAGGGTTATGCAGAGGAGAGCACCTGCTGGAAAGCAGATGGGACAAATTGAGAGTGGACAGGAAGACGCATTAAACAAATCTGGGCCAGCCAGGGCATTGGACAAGTGGTAGGGAGGACATGTGTGCCAGGAACGGAAAGGTATCCACCATCCACAGGCCTGATTTTTGACTGTTATAAACTGGTAGAACTCCCATGCAGGAGATCTGGGTACTCAGGGACACTGCTGTATGCTTCATATTTACTACTGTCTCTACTGAATGATAAAAAACTCCCCAGATCATCCTATACAATACTATTTCCCTTATGGGAGTGGGTTCAGCTGAAAGCACGTGCCCTTGAGTAGGACATCAGGATTTCCTCTGCAACTCTGAACACAGTTTGTGTGGCCTCCCTGGCCCATCCAGGGAGGCACGTGGGGCTCAAGAAATAGTTAAACGGATCTGCAAGATAAACTAGGGAAAATAAGTGGCCCTTGAGGCCTGCAAGCAAGTTTCAGAAATATTTCTGCTGCTTTCTTTGATCCGTTCAAAAGAGGAATTGGCTGCTGTTTCTGTGTTTGGAAATAAACTGTGGAAAGGTGCCTTCTCCAGAAGATACTGAACTGTGCGAGGAGGACTCACACTGGGATGCTGAAATTAAGGGCAAACCCCCACTCCAGCAGGCAGAGCTACATTCCCAGAAAAGGGTGATTTTCCTGACCCTCTCCCCTGTCCCTGCTCTTACATGAAGCCAGGGAGAGTCCCAGGTTGGTACATGGCAGTGCCTTGTAGCATCCACAGGGTCACTGTCCTGGCAATATCTGTGGGCATCAAAAAAGATCCCTGTAAATACAATAAGGGAATGTTTTCCCTGTCCGTAATGAAAGCTCATGGAGGTGTTTGAAAAACATATTATATTTGCCATAACTTTCTGTTGACATTTTCCACAACATTTTTCATGTTGTTTGCTCCCAGAAGCCCAAATCTCCAGGTATTTGTAGCTCAGAAAATGGAAATTCTGTGATCTAGGGCTGTTGAAAGTGCACAGAGACACAGTGCAGGACAAGGAGAGGAAAGGGGGTTAGAAACCCCTGGCAGGAAGGGGGGACAGTCTTCCCAGAACAATTTCCATGTCATCAGTTTGCAACTTTTTTTGTGTTTGGAAGGAAAAATAAAAGGCTTTGACCTAATGAAAACTCCAAGTGCATCCTGGAATGGCTTCTTCTCTTTTCTATGTTATTAGGTGCTTCTCTCCATCCCTGTTAGACTGTGAGCACCTGATAACAACCATTACATGTCTGACTGCCCATTACATGTCTGCCTCTTCATCACTGCCTTGTACAAATAGGGTACTGCAACAAGCAGACCTCGAAGGTCTGCTGGGGTTCAGCCCTTATTGCCCCAATGCGCTCTAGAGCCAAAGGGTTATAGCAGCCCATAGAAACCCCTCGGCCTACTGTTTTGTATCTCTCTTTATAAATAGCCAGGCACCTTAAGGCAGACAGAGAAACCCTGCTGGGATGCTGCTATTTTTGCAGTCTTCTGGATTTGAAGCATTTGCTTTGCAGTTCACCTTTTGAAGGACAAAAATGCTGAGGAGCCTGAGATAAGGCTGGCCCTTGGCCATCCTCAGGAGCCATGTCTTGGTGTCGATCATGAAAATCTTGCAAGGACTAACATGGCTCAGGGCTGCTGCTCTCTGTGTGAATGGATCTGGTCCCCTGGCAGAGCCCAGACACGGGCATAGGTGCCTGCCTGTGTAGATGAGCCTGCAGCGTTGACCACTAACATTTATTCCCTGTGCACTGCTCCTGTTAAGGTTAATGGGAAGCTGTTCTTAAGGAAATTTTTAAAATACCTTTTTAAAGGGAAACGATGTTAGATTAACTGGTTTTCATTGTCTTTTCGGCTGGTTTCCTGCCATTCAGTGTAAAGGGGTGTAGTAGAAAGGGACTTGTCCCCTTGGGGTTATAATCCTACTGACTTTAAAGCATGGCCACTGTGGAGTTTGCTGGGAGCAGGAGGGGGAGAGTTATATGAGACAAGGACTCCATCAAACACAAAATCAGAACAGCTGATCATGAAACAAAGGGGGGAGGTTTTTTCCACTCTCTTCAATTGAAAATGTATATTTTTCAGCAACAATTCTGCCAGATTCTCTGCAACTTGCAAGGAGCTGGACCGCTGTAATAAAAAAGAGAACAGTGGAAATAAGTCTTATATTTTTGCTGTGGTTTTGCCCTCATTGTGCGCTTTGACCGCTGTTCTTGTTGTGGTGGGAGTTTCATTGCAGCTCAGGGGACTGCGCAGCAGGGCTGGGCACAGCTTTCCTCCTCCACTCACTTCACTGCACACTGCATCTTTGCAGGTGGCAGACCCCGACTGCTGACTCTGTATGGGCTGGAGGTTTCCAGAGATGCCCGAGGTGTTTAACTAGCATCTTTTCTAGGCAGCTGAGGATGCCAGGCACCTTGGTAACCTCCCTAGTGGCAAAAACCCTCAACTGCTCCCTTGGGGGACTGGGAGGGAAGGCTAGGTGGGTAAATCTGACCCCCTACCATCCTAGTCCAGGGCTGAGAGGACAGGAAATTTCCCTGAACTGTTCAGAGCCAGTGGGTGGGCAATGACAGGAAGGAGCACAAAAGTTTTTGGGCTGTCTGTGCCACACAGGGCATTTTCTGCTGTGAGGAGAGCATCCTCCATGGGCAACGGTGCGGGGAAGTGAAGCCTCCATTTACCCGTCAGGAGAGATCAGTCCAGCAGGCTCGCCTGCCTCAGCAAGATGCAGGGATGACCTCTGTGTCTGCAGCTTGTCCAATATTTATGCATCTGATCTGGTAAACAGCATGTTTTTTATACTCTTTGTTAAGTGGATCAGTGCCCCTCAGTCCCTCAGCTGTCCCAGCCCAGTCCCTCCAGAGAGCTCTGTGGCTGCCTAAAGCAAGATTATGAAGCATCATTTTCACAGCCGTGTGCATATTAAGTAGGTTGCAGACAGGTCACACACAAATAAGTGCTGGTTTGGGAACACACAGGTTAGCAATGTTGCAGCTTGGTAAAACCTGTGGGGGCAAAGGGATGTAAGCGTTAGCTGAAGCTGTGCAGCGAGCCTGTTTAACCACCAAGAACGGAGGGATCCACGGTGCTGAGTGACAACCCTTCCCTAAAGCAGCGGAAATACCGGAGAAAAGAGTAAAGTACAGCAATGAGGACAAACCCTGAGGCCTTTGCCTCCAAGCCATGATCTGTAGCAGCCCAGGGTGGGCTCAGGACTGGGAGCCCAGGCCACTACAGCCCCTGCCCTGCTGTCTGTCCTGTAGGGAGGAAGGGAAGGAAGAGGAGAGGGACAAGAACGAGGAGGAGGAGGAGGAAGAAATCTCCAAGGACTTCCCTGCAATGTAGTGGGAGGTGTGGGGAGCCCCTTCTCCCAGGGGATGTCCCCAAAATGTCTCCTTTCACCAGTGCAACATGCCTCTTGCACTTCCCCTTTACTGCTGCGCACTGAAACCTCAGTTACATGCTAGTGCTCAATCCCAGGCTGCTTTTTGCGTCGGCGTCAGCAGGAAATTAATCTCTGCCCCGTGCCAAATGTGGATGTGTGGGAGAGTCCCTGCCTTTACTCACTGGGCAGGGGCTGAACTGCTAATTAGGAAGCCCAGGCTGAGGCTGTCAGGACCACCCTGAAGGGGGATTTGGAGCCATGCCTTGCATTAATTCTGGTGCTGTTAAAACCAGTGGAAGTAAGTACGTGAGCCTAAACCAAGACACCTGTCAGCATCTTAATCTTGAGCTGGGTGTCTCAGCATTGCCTCTCCACCTGTCTCAAGATTTCCTTCTGTGCTGCTCTAGCATCTTGCAGGCTGCACCAAGGATGTTTAAAGACAGCTTTCACCCATGGAGAAATTCTTGAGGTTATTTGGTGGTGAGCAAAGTGACACACAGAGACCATGCCCCTCCAAATGATGCCTTTAATGATGCACTCTTAAGGGGAGTGCAAGGAAGCATGCTGGATTTTCACTTTTTTTTATTACGATTCAGCCATGGAAAAGAACAACTACAGGCCATGAACCAGTTACATGCATATGCATTTTCCCATTTTTTGCAACCTGGTTTCACGACAGCTATAGTGCAGATAATGTTGGTGCAGTAACAATTTGTTAAAATGTATTGGATTCCAAACCTGCTTGGTAGTGACTTTCTCTGGCAGCCCTTTGTCTGTAGCACATGGCGAAATTATGTTGGGCAGTTTCTCTCCAGTGAGCAGAGCCCTCCGAACCAGAAACCTTATGTAATTATGTGGGTTTTTTTGACCCCAGATCCTAAGAAACTCTCTCTTGAATAGTATATGTCTTGCTAGTTCGTTCATCTGTGAATTTCCCTGGCAGGTAGCGTATAAATAGCTCTAAGGCACAAGCGATCCACGAGTTCTTTTCAGAATACAGTATTGAGTCATTTTAAAGCCTCCTACTGTAGCTCTTTTAAAGATGAACTCATTATTTAAGTGTTAAGATTTATGCCTGAGAAAGAATGAGAAAATCCTGGCTTAAGTTGTCCTTCCAAGAAAGTACCTTGTTTAAAAACCAATAAAGAATAAAATCACATGTGAGCTGGCCAGTGAAGTGAGCGGGCGACATCTGCCCATCCCTGCTGCGGGTTGTGCTGTTTGTCACCGAGAGGCTCTACTGCTTTCTAGAGCCAGGAATAGAAACCAGTGTTCCTTATTCCCAGGAGCCCTTTGCCATGTAGGGCAGAGCAATCCAGCTGGATCCCTCCGGCCATTCTTTCTGCCTGACCCCAGACACCATTCAGCTTTCAGTAATTAGGGCAGAATTAGGGCAAGATCCTTGGGGACAGAGGCTGCCGGAGCAGGGCTTGCACAGAGGGCAGAGCTCATCTATATATTGAGCTGAGCCTCCTTTCCCACCTGGAAATTTTGTCCAAAGAGAATTAGGGGATTTGATGCACTTGTACGGGCCTGGCATCCCAGTAGGTTATAGCAACAGCTCTGTCATTGCCCCTGGATATCTAGAAATATCAGGTGTGTCTACAGTGCATGTTCAGATAAACACCTGCTGTCAGTGCGCTGGGTATCCAAAGCTTCCACTGGCAGAGGCTTAAAAACTAAAGCAAGTAGGAAAAACAAAAAGGTAATTTCACTAGCATCACTGCCCATGGAGTACAGTGTTAGTTGCGTGAGGAGCAATACAACGTGGCTATGGTGCTGACTGCACACATGAGATGAATAACATATGTCGTTCAAGCAGTAGCAGACCTTTTAGACCAAAAGGTCTTCCCAGACCAGAGTCTTCCCAGGAATCCTCTTCCCTTGTGCAAAATACCACTACACTGCTCATCCATAAGTAGTTAGGGGCTGTTTCACACATTAGTTTTTCATATGGATGTACCCCAGCACAATTTTCAAGAGATGAGTCAGGATTTACTTCACCATTAAGTCAGACCAACATCTTTTTTTTTTGGGGGGGGGGGGGGGGGGG
>VYXH01008480.1:269923-286647 GCA_013397275.1 Burhinus bistriatus | reverse complement strand
GGGGGGGTGGGGGGGGGGGGGGGGGGGGTGCGGGGCGCAGATTGTATGTAAGTCTGAAGTGGAATATGTGACCAGATATGTGACCTGTGAAGGGAGTTTTAATAGGATACCTGGGTGGAATTTTCCATTTCTTTTGTCATCAAAACATGCCTGACTGCCCTGCCCAGAGCACCTATTTCCTTTGCTAGATGCATTGTGCACACAAATATTGGAATTAATACTGCGTCTTCAGTCCATCTTCCTGCAACGTGGCATCCAAGTTCTGCCCTCAGCATGAAGTGCAGTAGTGGCCTGTCTCTCCTGTGGGGTCAAAGGAACACAGGCAAATCCTGTAAGCCATGAACATTTGTAACTTCTCTTAAAGTTCAAGGTGAAAATTAAAAATAGCCATTTGATGCCTCAGAGTTTTGATGCATCTTTAGCATGTGGCTCTGCTGACATGAGCCATGTGAGTCACACGTGCCATCAGCACTCTGCAGTTTCCCAGTGCACTTTTAGGGGTCCTTCTTGGGGCAGTCCTGTCCCTGTGCTTTCACTGCCACATCTGCTGCAAGCCAGGGACTGAGCCAGGGGCCACAGAGCAGCAAGAAGCAAAGACCATGTCCACAGGGACGCAATTTACCTGGGGCTTGTGGGCTGGGACTGATACCATAAGTGAGAATAATCTGCTGAAGATCAGACAACCTGTGCTGTGATGGACAATGACATGTTAAAGTCTGTAGTCTTAATGGCTGCTGATGTTATGATAAAGTAAAATAGCAAAGAACAAAAATGTTCCTTCTTAAGAACCAAGTGAATAGATTTGAATCCATATATTATTGAAAGGTAATAAGCAATGTGCTGTGGCAGGTCTCCCACAGAGACATCCTAATGCATTAGTGCATTGCTTCTTGGCTCAGGAGGTTACACAACTCAAACTCGTAGTTACCTTCCTAGTGAGTTAGGGTATCCAGGATGGCTGAAAATGCATTGGGAATTGCAGTGCATGACTGCGGGCACTTGGGATACACCAGAGTTGAGATGGAGGTGCAGGCAGATGCGCACGTGGCCTTCTCCACTCACCGCAGCAGCTTAGTATGAAAAGAGAAAAAAAAAGAAAGCAAAGCTAAAGATGAGTTACGTTTTATGGATGGAGGATTGCTGGTGGAAGGAAATAGTCCCTCATGGATTTAAATCGGAAGAAAACATTGTATCATTTAATCTGACATCCTGCAGAACTCCTGCTTAAATATTGCATCTTGTGGTGCTATGGCAAGGTCAAATAAGTAATTATCTCGGAACTAAGGGTGTGTTTCTGTGCATGTCCATATTTGAAAGGGATGGGAAATAGGAGAAGCCTTTTCATTTCTTCCCAGTGTTTGGCATATTTGAAACAAGCAACTCCCCCTATTTTGTATGGTTCTTCAGCATTTTCATATGGATCATAATTCACACATGCTGCCTCTTCCCATAGCGGGTGTGGAAGTATCAAGGCCAACTGAATAAACAGACGGAGAAATTAAGTAGGGCGCCCAAAGCCATGCACCTCTCCCAAAAACCAGGCACAGCATGAGAGTTTGCAGCCCTGTGTTGTGTGCAGGCTGCCTGACCCCATCCCTCTCTTCTGTACTATGCATGAGAGTGGAAACACATGGGGACTTTTCTTTACCAAGTCCTCTTCTACTATGTATCTCAAAGCTGGAAATGGTTTCACAGTGCTTCTTTTAATCTTCTTTGACAACTTCTTTGTTTAAAAATAAAGTGGTTAGGACGGTGGGATAAAGCAACACTCACAAGTGTTTGCTTAAGTTCTGATCAAGTGCTAGGTGGATCATCCAGACTCCAGTGCACCCATATGAAAGCAAGGCTTTTCTTCATTTGTACAGGGCTGTTCCTTGATAAAAGGGACATTTGTTATTCATAATCTGCTGCTGGTTATTCTCATCATCACCTGAAGGAGACAACATCATGCGAGTTAATTGTTTAGTTCCACAGCGGCTAATGAGTAGTGTATATATTCCAAACTAACAATTTACCATAGCTCCACAGGAGAGAGATTATTAAATGTTCAGTGACAACATGCAAATAGTGAACGTATTTATAGAAAGCAGAACTGAGGGACAATAAAAAGACCCAGGTTTCTGGATAATTTATTCAGAAATAACAATATGATAGTAAAGGAGATCCACATTAAAAATGTACATATGCCATTTGGGAACTAAAATGAAATTCCCAGCTTTTCAAAAGTTCAAGCCTTTTGCAGGTCCTGTTGAAAACAGTGGGAGAACATTTGTGAAAGATGTAGCTGTTCAGTTAAAACCGATCCAGCCTTTTTGTCTGGCACTGGTGATACAGTTCCCTCCTAAGCAAATTTATTGCCAACATGTTTTCAGCAAGGCAGTCCTTGATTCTTACGTCCAGCCCTCAGAAAACCATGGATCTCAGCTAAGCACACTCAGAAAATGTCTGTCTTATTATTATCGTATCTAGCTTATAACATCAATCAAGGTCAAGGCACTATTGAGATTGGTACTTCATGGAAATGTAGTAAGAGAGATCCTTCCTCTGAGGTGCACATAACCGAAATAGTAAATGGTCCCAGTTACACTGACGTGGCTTCTTTGTGTTCCCCATTTCTCCTTCTCTTTCTGCCTGTGTTTTCAGACTGTAGCTGTTTGAGGCAAGTCTATTTTCTTTGCTCAGCTTTCAGCATACAGGAGTGTAGGTCACTACTGGGACTCCTACGGTTTATTGAAATTCAAATAATTACTAATAATACTATGTGCACTACAGTTAATGGGTTATGTGCTTGTGTGCAAGTGCATGTTTTTTTATAGACTTAAGGTACTATTGCACCAGATGTGCACCAGAGCGACAGATTACATTTTTAAGAGCATTTCTCTTTGGAAGCAATGGCTTGAAAGTCAGGCCTGTCCATTTGACAAAAACTGTTTGAACCTATTTTGAGCACCCTACATTTATGTATCCTAAGAACAGTGTCATGTGGAGACAGGTAAAGTTCTTATGTCGTATTGGCTCTGCATGGGACAATAAACCCACCTGCAATCCATGGTGGCTGAGCACAAGTGGGGAGCAGTTGTATCTCCTCACCTGGATCAGCAACAACAGTTTCTACTACTCCACCTCTCCTTTTCATGAGCACAACAGTGTCTTTCAAAAGCTCTTGAAATTTCCACCTTGCTTTTCAGGAGACAGGCAAAGCTTTCCAGGCTGACTGTTTTAAAGGATATCTCATTGTAATTAAATCTAGATTATTAGAGGTGAGTTTCATTGACCCCTCAACACAGTGATCAAAGGACTTGATGGGAATGACAGCCATTGACTTCAAATAGAAGGATAAATGAATTAGTTGGGTGATTGGTTTCTTTCTTTCTTTTAAACACCCAAGCCAGAATCAATCCTTATAGTGACAAGGTTTAGTCTGCTAAATTCCCTTGGCATTACTAACTCGCTTTTTCTTTCCCTATCCTTAAAAAAAACCCCAAGCAGATATAGCTAATGCTGTGTCGCATCCCACGCACTTGTGTTGCTCCTGCAGTCTGTTGCTTTTTCAGATTCACACACACATTTGCATTTGCAAGCGCCACTATTGCTTTGCAGTAAACACTGCTCATGCTTCTCTCCAAAGAGGATCCAGATGTCTTTCTCTCAGGATGGTGCATTAATTTTTAGATTTTTCTGACCAATGCTGCATACATTGGATGTTCTTTGCTTTTGTGTGTAACCCTTGGCTCTCATCACACACATTGCGTTCTGGGGTGAGGACAGTGATGGGGAGTGAAAGATATTTGTCTTCCAAAAAACCAAGTTTTATTTTCATTCTTCTGATTCCATTAGGTCCCCACAGACAGGTCTATGTTGTGAGCACTTTTCCCATACAGATAACTCTGCCTCTATCAGCCATGTGCTCTTTGACTGCACATAGTATGTGCAGGTATTTGCTGGCCTTTGGGAGCCGAATAAGAAAAGGATTTTATTTGTTCAGTAGCTGAAATGGAAAAAAAAGAGAGAAGACTTTCAGCTTATTATTTTTTTTTTTTAGCAAAGGAAGGAAAAATCTGGATGAAGGAAGGGGTCAAACTCCTCTTGTTGGGAAAGACGTGGTGAGTGAATCCTGACCACAGTGAAGACTGGTGGAGTTCCCACTGAGTGCAACGATCAGAATATCATCCTGTGAAGTTTTACAGCAAGTGCAGTGAGATCTGGAAAAGAGTGCATGGATTAGTAAATGCGTTTACTCTTCCTTCCCCTTCAGCCCAATCTTTATGTCATTATTAACACCTCAAACTTGGCTGTCAGAGCTATTTGACAGAGTCATAACAGTGTTGCAGCCATGACTGCCTGAGGATACGTGAGAGAGAACTGGTAAGGAGAGATAACAACTTCTAATGGACCAGCTAATACTGGTAGGGAAAACAGACGCAAGGTCTCAGGCACAAGTGCTTCCTTGTGTCTCCTTCTGTTTGCATCATGGGCATTCAGAACAAGGATTTGCATCTTCAGGGCACCAGGATAAAGCACCAGCTCCTCAAGCTCAGTTAAGGCAGAGAGTGATCATTATAAGTGAGCAGTTCTGTTGTGTTCCTGGGGAGATAACTTTTTGTTCCCCCCACGTGGTTTCTCAAATCAGGATCCTAATCAGATTCAGATGGCTCTTGGGAGCAGACTTACAAGCAGCCTCTCTTTCCCCTGTTTTGCTATAGTAAAGGAAAGGAGAGGGTTTTTTAGTAATCAGTAAGCTTTTCCTAATCCTTCTAGGAGAGATGCGTGAGAACTGTATCTTCCTTAGCCCTACTGGTGTGTGTCTTCATGGAGGTCTGGAGTTATCACAAAACAGCGGAAGGTCTAGCAAAATAGTAAAAATGACAGCATTATAAAAAAAGCCAGCTGAGTGGTGGCATTGTGTGCAGTCTGATGTATACTTGCATAGAGTTATAAATACATGTTTATGAATGTACCAGCATAATGTCTGTTAAATGAGAGACATGAGTAAGGAAAAAATCTGGCCAAAAGATGGTTGCACAGTGGAGGCACTCAAGGATGTTGGTTTCACACGAGACAACTGCAGAAAGGGAAAGAGAGAAAAAAATATGTCCCTATTACTGCATTGTTTTCTACATGCAACCACATGCAAACCTCCAGTGAAAGCTCTGTGGAGCCATTAGGGTTATACATGATCTAGTCATTGCATGGAAAAAGGCTTTTTAACAACCTACCATGTCAATGGAAATGCCCTGTGATACACCCTACTATGCCCTGTGCAGTCTTTAATCCCAGCAGTATCAGAGGGGCATGTCTCATCCCTCCTGTGCTGCCTCTCTTGGCCCTGGCCCCCTACGTGTCTCAGCGCTGGCTATGGGATCAGCCATGCCACTAGTACGTCTCCTGCCTGACTTGGACCTTTTGTCTCCTCTTTCCCTCTCTTCATAATTTCTTGCAGGAGGGAAATCATCTACTGGAGCTTGGTATTTTGCTGTCTTTTTTTAAAGTTGCATGGATAGGAGAAACAAGAGGGTGATTTCATTTTTGATGATCTTTCACCCTTTTGTCTACTTTATAACGTTGACCTGCAGCAGAGGAGTTCTTGTAGGAGGACACTGGGAGGACTATGATGTCCACTACTGGGCCTTTATTAAGGGGAGTTAGATTGACCTGTAATGCAGCGAGTTTTTATTTGGAAAATATTTATTTGCACTACCCAGGGCCAGTGTTTTCCATCCTGCAGAGGCAGTGACTCAGCTGATCTCAGGCATGTTGAAGATCAGGGGCTAAATGGGGATTGGATTTAGCATGTCCTGCTGCATCAGCTGTCAGCTGCTACGCATGGTTTCCATAAGCTCACAATTTACCAAAACATGTGCCTGGAGCTGGACAGAGAATTCACATCTGATCTGTCACTGGATTGTTAGTTTGCAGATGGGGATGCTGTTGAGGTAGTGTGGCTTTGGGTGAAGATTTATAACAGGACAAAACTACCAAAAATGGGGAGCTGATGTTTTCAATGCATCATTTGTGGGTGGAGCTTCTGATAGCCAAATACTTTAGCAGATATACTGATCCCCTTCACTAAGTCCTGTCATTACTTGCTGAGCCAAAGCAGAATGAGTTAACCTGCTGTGAATGGCCCTCTCCTAGATGACCCCCCTTATTGCACATTGTACCTTAGCGACATACTCATTCTTAGTATAGACTAACATCTTCATGTCTTAAAATATGAAAGCTTCTGCCAGTGCATTTGAAATGCCAAAGTCAGGGCTCCATCCACCACCTGAAGTTTTCTTTGAATTGGCCCATGCGTAAGAAATTTGCCCTGTTTCCCCACACTAGAGCATCAGCACTCCCACTTGTGCTGCATTTGGTGGTCAGACTCTGAGCACCACAGGAAGGACCTGAGGGTGACAGGTAGCAAGGACAGGGCTCTGGGGTGGCCCAAGCCATGCAAAGGCGTGCTGCCTTCTGCACTCACCAGGATGAGCAGCTTCTTTAATGCCCGAAGACTGACTACAAAACTCAGTATTTCCCCGTAATAGTTATGAACCACAGAAGTTTCAAAGCTAAAATTTGGAAAATAAAAAAGCATCTTAGATCAGGTTGGTTGTTTTTTTTCTTTTTTTTCTTTTTCCTTTCTTAAGTGGTATTAAGGATTACCACATTTGGTTACATAATAATTTCTCTCAGCCTGAGCTTTTTAGCAGTTAATTAGTCAGGGATTTGGGGGAAAAGATGTCTAAACTGTTGAATATTTGCTTACTTGTCCACAAATGTGCTCTATTTTCTTGTGGCTGCTGTTTCTAAAAGCCTCAAGAGAAATTTCTTTTAAAAATTGGAAAAATCCATGACATAATTTTTGACTTTCATTTTCTGTATCTTCATTCAGTGATGAAGGGTAGGGAGGGTATGAGAAGCTAACACACAGTTAGCAAGGAGAACACGCTTGCTTTTCCCTCACTATGTGTCACAGATAAAGCACTTTTGTAACCCTCAGTGTGGCTCCAAAGTTGCTCAGAGCTGAGGAGTATGAGAGTTCTGCTTCATTCAGTGCTTGAGATCAAAACCATCCAGGTTGTTAACACCAGTCCCTGAGCCATAGAACAACCTGCTCCAGCTGGGTAGCCAGAGCCTTTTAAAGCTGCTGTTTCCTAACAAGGTTTGTAAAACTTTTGACTGCTTCAAGATCTGTAGGTGAACTGTGCAATATAGAGGCTTGTTTATGTACTGTCTCTCACCAAAACCCACATCACAAGGAGAGGGGAAATCACTGGGATGCCTTGGCTCAGAGGGGAAACCCAGCTGAAAGCTGAAAATAGAGGATGTGCCCTGACATTATGGGTATCTATAGATACATCTTTAAAAGCATAGTGGCATTGTTTCAGCCCAGTATGTACTCTGCTGAGATGTTCCCTGTCCTTTGGAAGGTACCTTCACTTCTTTTCCATCCCTCTCCTTTTTCTATGCTATGAAGGATCATAGACCATCTTTATCTCTAATACAGATACCACTGAAGGAGCATTTCCAACTTTATGGGCTTCCCTTCTTATTTTTGCCTTCAGACACCAGCTCACAGCAGTGTGGTGAGTGGGTGCTAATTATGGAGAACTACATTTCAATAACAGAACCTTACTGCTGATGAATACAGAAAAATTGCTCATTAGAGCAGCATGGTATTTAGTCAGATTGGCTTCCCTAGATAATAACATTCTGGCATTAATGCAAACTGGCAGTGTAATACTTGAATAAAACTATCTCAAGATAATACACGTAGAAGGACTTGTACAACTGTGGTCCAGCCTTTGTGGTTTGCTAGGAATTTCTGCCAGGGGCTCCCACATGCTGCTTCTGCAAAAAGCCCTGTCCTTGAATTTCAGTAACTTACATATACAATTTCTTGGTGTTTTTTTTAAGTAAGATGCATGTCACAGGGCACGGTGAATCATGCATATGATTTATTTCACTGGAATGAAACATGCTGTTCTTCATTATTTTCCCAGATATCCAACTTTTAACCATGTTGTTTGGTATGACTATGCTGTGTCCATATTGTGGGCAGCATGGTTATCTGCTCAATGGCTCTCTGCACGCAGCGAGGTTTGTGAGAGGCTGATGCCACCCTGAAAAATGCATTGTTTGTACCTGTTGCATAGAATAACACAATAAAGGAAGCTCAACAAAAGCTGGTGTTTGAACACAAAGACACCCTGGAAACTTTAGGTGCCTTGTTTCAGTGCAGGGGGACTGGGGGTTGGCAGAAGACTTTGGCACCAAGATTTTCCCATGCAGTTTCACAAGCAGAAAACACAGAGGCTGTGTTCATACTGCTGCAAGCAGAGGTGCCTTTGCTTGGATGTGGCTCTCTGGTCCTCCCTCTGCAGCAGCAGTGGCAACTCCAGCTTGGCTTCCCACCTGGCTTTGCAGAGCTGCCCACATCTCTAACACTGTATGGAGAGAGCCCATGGACCTGCTGGGTGCATAGGCTGGTGCCTCTATGTGTGCTGCTGTGGGAGCTGCCGCTGCAGAAGCCATAGCCCCAGGGAATTCCTCAATCCCACATCCTACCCACTTCCATCTCTGAGTTTCCATCAGAAATAGCGGCTCCAGTGGGCTAATGTAAGTGATATAAACATATATGGAAAAGACATAACTGTTCAGTGGACAGCAGAGCTCATCTATCCACACATATGCTAGAGCTTCCTCTTCTGCAAGCCTCTGGGCTCCCCTTTGACTTGGACACCAGCTTTTTTCTAATTAGCTCAGCTTTATCTAATTAGCACCCAAATGGGAGTGCCTCCCTCAGCTGCCTCTGAGCTTGCAAAGAGCCCAGAGCTAAGAATTTATGTGGAGGAACAGGAAAGAGTGTGTTTCCCTGGGGTTTGCATGGTGTGTCCTTATCTCTGTGTGTTAGGAAGATGCGTGAGTGTGCCCTTGTACTGGTGTTACTCAGTTGATACAAAAGCTGGACAGTACCTGCACCAAATTGTCATTGTCTCATCTGTCCTGTTTCTTTCCTGTGAGTTTACTGTGTGTGTGTTTTTGTTTTTTTCCAGAATGGTCATGGTATTTTGCCCGTAGTTTGCCTTGGGAAATAGAGTGTGTCCTACATCCGTATCTATTTTAAGACTCTGTTCTGTTGCCTGCTACCAGCTGGGGACATGGCTAGAAGGAGCAATGGTTTCATGTTGTAAGAGGAAATGCTGGATGTTTCTAGGGAGTCTGTAACTGTGGGATCCTATATAAGTTTATAATCCAGAATATTGTGCTTTTAGGGATAGTACTCATCTCATCCGACTTTAGTATTTTAAAAGTGGGCATTCTGGTTTTACTTAATTGAATAAGATCTAATTGCAGACAATGGAGGATGAGTCACACCCAGAAAGCACGTTATTGTTTCCAATATTTGTATTAAGTTAAGAAGAATATCCTTTTGCTTTGTGTTAATTAGTTTGGGGGGGGGGCAGTAGAGATTATATTGTCTTAATGATAAGAAAAATTCTGTTTCCTTTTCACTGCTCTGCAGTAAGCAATTGGGATTTATCCCTCTAGATGGTTTAGGCACTCATTGTGACTCTGCCTCTCTGCAGAAGTCAGCAGAGCCCAACAGAGCAGTGATGCCTGTATGTTGCTGGACACTTATATTTGTGGGTAGCAAATATTGTTGTTTCAAGCCAAAGTGCATCTGTAGGGTTTCCTTTTCCACAATGTTGTGTGAAAGGGAGACTGACGTGAGCTCCCAGTTCATTCAGTAGGTGATGAATGCCTGCAGTACAGTCACATTAACCTTTATCGTGTTATAAGGGTCTGTATAGGGCTCATACTTGGAGCTGGAACTGGTCAAGTCCTCCTGATCGGTCTAGCCAAAGAAAATTGTTTGGTGATGGTGTTGCACACCCGTGTTCACGCATGTGCTCAGTGAAGGTTGCTGTGAGTAAGAACTCATGCAGAGCAGATCAGTCTGGCTCTTACTAACAAAGTGCTTGCAGGACCCAGTCATTTACTTATGGAAACCTACTAATTTCAGTAGTCTGTCCAGATTAAAGTAGTTGAAGGTTACATTCGTTTTCTCCAAAATTAAAAAAGCCAGGCAGAACCACTGCTTGTCAGAAAAGCATGAAGATGAATTTCAGCTGGGTGGAAGTAAACAAGATTTAGAGCAGGAACACTTACAGATGCCTTTCTTACCATTGTGCATCTTGTGTTCATGCCTGTGAGGGTCTCTTAGCCCACAGCCGTCCAGCTCAAGCACTGGATCGTTATCGTCCTGATTGCTTAGTTGTGGTCCCACACGAGGTTTTTTGTGTGAGCTGATTAGCATGGTTTTAGCTAAATCTCAGTTTAAGAAGGAATGTGGGTCAGAACTGGTTCCAGGTGGGAGTCCAGAGATCTGGCTCCACCCTGTATGTGCATTGGCCCCATCCAAGAAGGTTTTAGGCCCTCAGACACCCTCGAGGTGCTGTCCTGCTACTACTCTGGATGTATAGTCTTAGGTGATGTGCCTCACAAGTGCTGCTCTGCTACATGGCATGGTGCTTGTGTTCACAGATGTAACCAGAGAAGGTTTAAAAAAAAAAAAAAAAAACAAACAAAAAAACCCAACAAAAACTTTATGGCCAAAGGTGGGTCAAGAGCAATCACAGGGCAAGTGCTCTGTGGTGTCTCTGGACTTGTTCTTTTTGGGTTTTTTGGTTTGTTTTTTTCTTAAGCGCTGTGGCCTGGGTGAAAAGAGGGACAAGAGTGCATAAATGTGACCCTTTAGCTCAAAGATGTAGCTACTTGGTAAACCTTCTATAAGTCTAAGTTGTTCTGTGGTTCAGGATGGCTTTTCCCTGAAGTACTTCTGTTTTGGTTAAACAGCTCTTTGCTGCACAAGAGTTGGATGGTCGGTAGATCAGACCTGATTGTGAGAAACTGCTGTGTGAGATTGCTGCTCAAGTGCCAGGTCTAAAGGTCAAAAATGCCCCACTCTTCCCTTGCTCCTAGTTCACCTGAATAGCTGGTGGCTCTGACTGTTCCTCTGCCTGTGCTGGTGGACAAACCTGTCTTCCTGGATTTAAGCCAATGTGCTGGAAATACTGGGGAAGGATCATACTAGTTTTAGTGAGCTTGTCCTGGTGAGTAAAGAAGAGAGGATAGAGAGGAGGGCTGTGAGTAGATTGGGACCAGGCAAGGTGATTTGGAGGGGAGGCAGCCAATATTTGTATTGGCTTTGTCCTGTGCTGCATCAAGCTGTTTGGGAGTTAAAGAAGGTAACACCCTGTTACCCTGTCTGTCCGGCATATGCCTTTCACGTATTAGCAGGTAACACTTGATGCTCTGAATGGTCTTTAACTATGTTCAGTGATTCTTTTGTTTTTCTTCTCTGGATATGTCCAAAACCATGTGCAAACCTGAAGCTCACCTCTGAGACTGAAGAGGAGAACTTTCTCAGTCAGAATTTTCCATCCAGTTTAATCTAATATTTAAGACAAAGCATAAAAGTTACAGTTTATGTGGTAGTACTGGGGAGTGAATTTTGTTTTGATTTAAAAGATTAGCTGTTTTTAGCTTACTATTTTATGCATCAGAAAATGGGCTTAGCTTCAGTAGGAATGCGGTATATTATTAATATACATCATTAATTTATTCTTGGCATTGGGCTAGTAAAAACACTTAATTCATTGCCCTGTTCTTAAAGTTGGACAAGTGATATCTTAATAAAATTGTGATGGGGAGCAAAGCCATTTCAGAACAGAACTATGGTCCCACCCTTGTGTTCCTCAAACACCTCTTCCTTTGGGGGTCACTTGCGTCTCCAACTGGGTTAGCACAACAGCGGTGAGTCTGGAGGTGCTGAATTTGCTGTCTGGAAGCTGCAGGTCTGATTTTGGCACCCAGGCCACCCACGCACAGGCTGGGAAACCCAAATAGTTGCTAAAGCAGCTGATCTGGGTTGCAGAAAAGGGATGGGGTGGGAATCTTCCCCTTGCCTGGGACATCAGTGCCTTACCCTTGTGTTCAGGAGGGCTGAGTACAACCCACACACCGGCAGGGTAAGTGCATGAGTGTGCGTGCAGTCAATCGGAGATGAAAAGTGCTAGTGCTTCAGGCAGGCCTCCAAGGCAATTTCAGTCCCTGTTCATATGGTGGTTTATTTATAAGCTATTAAAGATGTATAAAGTGATTTTTGGAGCAGGCAGTCGAGCCTGTGTCTCTCTGCTTCCAAGTGCATGGTCCGACTGACTCGTTACAGACTTCTGCTTGCTTTCCTGCATGCTTTTTTGGGTCGGATGCTCCCATATTGGACACTATAGTTGTTTCATTGACATAAAAATTGAACCTTTGTAGGATATGGTTTAGCTAAAGCAATGAGCAACACAACATATAGTTTGTTTTGACCTACCTTTTTTTTTTTTTAAACCTGCAAGGGAATGCATCCTGGTTAATTGCCACCCTTTCTGTGCAGGGTGTTTCACATGATACTTTCCACCAGAATTGTTGGTAGTTGTATTCACGCTGACTGGAGATGGCTTGATCTCCTCTGCCAGCATTGTGAGCAAGTGGCACTCTAATTTAAGAGCATTACTGGTTCAACTTTTCCTTGCAAAACAACAGCAATTTCAGCAGCGGATGCATATTCCTCCCCTCTAGATCTATTTTGCTGCTTACAGCCTGCTTGCTTATGGCATCCTGAAAATTATTTTCACTTTCATTGCCTTGAAAATGCAACTAAAAGGAAACTGTAAACAGAAGACCTGCTGCATCGGAAGACTGTATTTGTTCTCCTCTGGCAGGAATGTATGTGATATTGTAGCAAAGCTACCTTTAAGAAAAAAACAAAACGACAAAACAACGACAAAAAACCCCACTTCATGGGCATCATGATTCTTCTGAGTTATCTGCTGAGGTCTGTTGTTGCACAGATATTGAGGTGTGACATCTGATTGAACTGATGGTTCTTTCAATTATATCCCATCCTTCTTGCTGTTAATTCAAGAAATATGGCATCATGACAGATGACGTTGTTTTTAAGGCTTGAAGAATGCACTGTGCAAAATACTGATGAACCCTAAACCTTAGAAAAGGCATTTTGTAAATTGTTCTTTTAAAGTCTTTTCAGTCTGCTGCAGTATCCTTAGCATTGCTTTCAGCTGGACATGACATCTAGAGAAGTGCTGCAGATATGCCATTGGGAACAGCCAACAACAGATCATTTTAAGCTCTTAGATATATGAAGGGTGCACAAGGCAATTAGAGTATTACCATCATGTGGTTTTATTGTTGTAAAAGCAATTGTAGTAAAAGTTATGGTAATCCCTGGTGTTCTGCTTCAAAGCCCCTTGAAGTCTGCATAATGGCTACATTGAATTTTAGCAGCCTTTGAATCAGGTTTCCCATTGTAGGATGTTAACGATCAAAACCTGGTGCTCCAAAGCTATCTTCAGAAATTATAGAATTGTAGAATGGTTTGGGTTGGAAAAGACCTTAAAGATCATCTAGTTTCAACGCGCTGCTATGGGCAGGGACACCTTCCACTAGACCAGGTTGCTCCGGGGGTGGGGCAATCCACAACTTCTCTGGACAGCCTGTTCCAGTGTCTCACAACCCCCACAATAAAGAATTTCTTCCTAATACCTAGTCTAAATCTACCCTCTTTCTGTTCAAAACCATTACCCCTTGTCCTATTGCTATGCTCCCTGACAAAGAGTCCCTCCCCATCTTTCCTGTAGGCCTCCTTTANTCCAGCATGTCGACTGCTCCACACAGCTTGGTGTCATTGGCAAACTTGCTGAGGGTGCACTCAATCCCACTGTCCATGTTGACAACAAAGATATTAAACAGCACCAGTCCCACTACCGACCCCTGAGGAACACCACTTATCACTGGTTGCCACTTGGACATTGAGCCATTGATCACAATTCCTTGAGTGCAGCCATCCAGCCAATTCCTTATCCATCGAGTGTTCCATTTGTCAAATCCATGTCTCTCCAACTTAGGGACAAGGATGTTGTGTGGAACAGTGTCAGATGCTTTGCACAAGTCCAGGTAGATGACATGAGTCACTATTCCCTTATCCACGAATGTCCTCTTTCAACCCAAGAGTTTTCCCGCTTTTACCCTTCAGATTCTCTCCAGTATCCCACTGGGGGCAAGCGATTGAGCAGCTGTGTGATGCCAAGCTGCCTACTGAGATTAACCCACACCACCTGGGAAGCCAAAGCCCAGTGAATCAGGAAACCAGAGCCCACTGCACCAGCTCTTCTGCAAAATGCTCCCTGACCCTGCAGCAGCTGAGCTGTCAGCACCCTGTGCCCGCCTTCCCCTACAAAGTAATGCATGGCCACTCACAGACATGGCATTTGTTCAAACAAGGGATTTATTGACATCTTTGCACAGGGTAAAGCTCCCCGAGGGACGGGACTTTCTCAAGGAGGGAGGGCGGTCGCTGTCCAGGTGGTAACGGGAGTCTCTCTTGCAAGGCTCCTTGCAACGGCCCCTGCAGCTGCATCGGGTCCCACTCCGCAGAGCATGCTTTTGCTGCGGAGGAAAGGTGCAGCAGCAGTTCCCACTGCCAATGGAGCAGCGCATTCTCTGTGTCCAACGTACTCGGTGCTGTGGCACCGGCTCCCTAGGAAGTGTCTAGGATGGGCAGATTCTCCACGTGGACTCCAGTGAACAGGCAGAGGCACATCAGCGGTGCCTCTCGCTGGATCCCTGCCCAGCCGGAGCTGCCAGCAAGAATTTCTGGAATCATCACCCTGGCTGCAGGCAGTGCGAGGGGAAAGCAAGGTGAAATTCATCTTTGTTGCCACAGTAGTCGTCATCGATTGTTGCTCTGGGGAGACTGTTGAGAGGGGAATGCTGCCGCTCTTGGCAGAGGGCTGCTGCACAGGGTTTTCCCTTCCTTTTCCATGTCCTGCATTCTCCCCTCTTTTTCCCTCCTGTACAAGGTGGTTGTCTGCCACAAACACAGCTCTGTGCATGAAGACCGCTTTCAGTGTCTGTAGAACAGCAGTCTTGTGAGCCAATCTTGCAGCTTATTGAACTCACTCAGTGCCTTGGTGTGGGCGTCTGGATCCTGCACCAGGCGCTGGAAGAGGTTGAGTGGCTGGGCCGTTTGGAAGGCTGGGGGCAAGATTATCTCCTCAGGCACGTTCTTATTGCCAAAGAAGAAGTGGTCGAGGCATTTCTCCTGCAGGCAGCTACGCAGGTACTCCATGATATCCTGCAGCCGCATCAGGAATTTACTCATTCTCCACCTTGACAGGGGTATGGTGTTCAGGAGGTGCATCACAACTGCCTTCAAGGTATAGTGGGAAAAGCCTGTGCCCACCAGGATGCGGGTGCAGACCTGCAGGCATTTGAGGTGGAAGGTGTCACACGGGGCCTGCCTGGCCAAATGCCTGAAGAACTTCACCTCTGCCACAGCATAGCTCTCTGGCCACATCAAGCTTGGGGTGAAGATGGCCTCTGTATTCTGGCTGCTCAGGAAGATGTCCGAGTTGCCTTGCTGCACCTGAAACATCATCTCAATGATGAGGCTTTTCTTGTTGCCTTTTGTCACCTAGGATTTGCAAGAGAGGCTGAAGGGCAGCATCGTTTGACGGCAATTAGGCAACTGAGGCAAAGCCACCCAGGATGCTTTCACCAATTGATGGTACTAGCAGGCAGTTTTCTGCACATCTAGGTAGGAGCCGGTGCAGAGGGTGCCTAGGAGGCTGGGGTTCTGATTCCTCCCCAGCTCCTTCTCAGGGTGGTGGAGGAAGGACATCATGTCCCCCACCAGACACTCCCTCATACAGGTGTACTCCAGCTCCACGTGAACACAGGAGTCCTTTGCAGGCATCTCCCCCACAGTGCCCAGTTCCAGGTGGAAGGCCTGCCAATGGGGGTCCTCATGGGCATAAGCAGGCAGTAGATGATGTCTTTCTCACGGGGACTCCAACCTTCGAAGGCGCTCCCCACCCTGATGGCTGGTTGCAGCACTAGGAAGAAACTATTTGACAAGAGCTCTCTGAAGAAAAGGATGAAGTTGCCCACCAGGTCCTTCACAATCGGGCAGTTTGTGGCCAGGTTCTGAACTGACCACTGTATGTGCTCCTGAATAACCTTCCCAGGTCATTTGCATCATCATTGTCATCATCCTCTTCTTCTTCCTCCTCTGCCTGCTCCCTGTCACTGCTGCTGTCTGGCTCACGGCTTCTTTTCCTGAGCCACCACCAGAGCCCAAAGAGCAGGACCAGGACTCCAGCAATTGCCCAGAACTGCCACTGCTGCAAGGCAGCGAAGAGCAAAGCCGCTCTGCTGCTGGCTCCTCTGCTCTATCTCCTGCAGCAGCCAAGTCATCTGCTGCATGTACTCATGCATGGCCTTATCCAGCTCATCACTGGCCATTGGCAGTTGCTGGATGATGCTTTGTACAACCAGGGTGAGGAAACATTGTGGCAGCCATGGCCTGCAGGAGGAGGGAGAGAAGGGGTTCAGTGGGGCTGGGAGGGAGGGAGCTGGTGGCAGGGGGAATGAGAGCTGCAGGGAGCTGGGGGCAGGTAGGAGAGAGGGCGAGGCAGCTGGAGGCAACAAGGCCCGTGCCCAGCCCCAGCAGCACCATGCCTGGCCCAAGGTGCTCCTGCGAGCGGCGGGGCCCTCAATGCAGGGTGAGAACCCACCTCCCGGGGGCCCGCATTTCTATTAAGGACTGAGGCAAAGAAGACGAAGTACCTCAGCCTTTTCCTCATCCTTTGTCACTATGTTTCCCC
>VYXH01008480.1:226678-269141 GCA_013397275.1 Burhinus bistriatus | reverse complement strand
ACCCACCTACCGTGGTCCTGCATTTCTATTAAGGACTGAGGCAAAGAAGACGAAGTACCTCAGCCTTTTCCTCATCCTTTGTCACTATGTTTCCCCAGCATTGATGGAGATCCTCCTTAGCCCTCCTTTTGTTGCTACTGTATTTATAGAAACATATTTTATTGTCTTTTACAGCAGTAGCCAGATTAAGTTCTTGTTGGGCTTTGGCCCTTCTAATTTTGTCCTTGCATAACTTCACGATTTACTTGTAGTCCTCCTGAATGGCCTGCCCCTTTTTCCAAAGGTCATACAGTCTCTTTTTTTTTATTGAGTTCCAGCCAAAGCTCTCTGTTCAGCCAGGCTGGTAGTCTTCCTTGCAGGCTCATCTTTTGGCACATGGGTAGGGCCTGCTCTTCTGCGCCTTTAAGATTTCCTTCTTGAAGAATGTCCAGCCTTCCTGGACTCCTTTGCCCTTCAGGACTCCCTCCCAAGGGACTCTGTCAACCAGCCTCCCAAACAGGCCAAAGTCTGCCCTCCAGAAGTCCAAAGTGGCAGTTCTGCTGGTCCCCCTCCTTACTTCTCCAAGAATCAAAAACCCTATCATTTCATGATAGTTATGCCCAAGATGGTCTCCAACTGTCATATCATTGACAAGTCCTTCTCTATTTGCAAACAACAGGTCCAGCGGGGTGCCATCCCTAATTGGCTCACTCACCAGCTGTGTCAGGAAGTTATATTCCACACACTCAAGGAACCTCCTAGACTGTTTCCTCTCTGCTGTACTGTATTTCCAGCAGACATCTGGTAAGTTGAAGTCCTCCACAAGAACAAGGGCTAGTGATTGTGAGACTTCTCCCAGCTGCTTATAGAATAATTCATCTGCCTCTTCATTCTGGTCGGGCAGTGTATAACAGGCTCCCACCATGGTATCTGCCTTGTTGGCCTTCACCCTGATTCCTACCCATAAACACTGAACCCTGTCATCACCATCATCAAGCTGTAGACAGTCCAAACGCTCCCTTACAAGGCTACCCACCGCCTTACCTTCCTTGCCTATCCCTTCTGAAGAGTTTATGGACATCCATTGAAACACTCCAGTTATGTGAGTCATCCGACCATGTTTCCCTGATTGCAGCTGTATCATCATTTTCAAGCTGCACAACAGCTCCAGCTCCTCCTGTTTGTTGCCCATGCTGCCTGCATTGGTGTAGATGCACTGCAGTTGGGCTATTTATCCCGCCACCTTTTTGGGGGGAGAAGCCCTAATTGCTACATGACCATTCTCAGGTGCTTCCACGGTTTCTAACACATCAATAACCCTTGCCTCTTTGCTGCTGCATGGATCGCCATCCCCTACCTCCATTGAGACGCAGACTGAAGGACCTCGCTAGCACGCTCTCCCTCAAACATTGGCATGCTGCCCCCAGGCTTATCTCTAGCAAGCCTGGTTTTATCTCCTTCCCCCTTCAAATCTAGTTTAAATCTCTTTCAATGAACCCTGCTAACTCCTGGGCAAAGATCCTTTTCCCACCTGAGACAGATGTTCCTCATGTGTCACCAGCAGGCTTAGTGTTCGTAGATCTCATGATCAAAAACCCCCAAATTCTGCCAGTGACACCAGGCTTGGAGCCAGGTAGTGATCTGCTGGCTCTTCCTGTTTCTTCCCTCATCATTCCCTGGAACTGGAAGGATAAAGGAGAACACTACTTGTGCTCCCGATCCCTTAACCAGTCGTCCCAAGGCCCTGAAATCTCTTTTGATCACTCTTGGACTTCTTATTGTAACTTCATCACTGGCTACATGAAAAATCAATAATGGATAATAATCTGAGGGCCGTACCAGAGTAGGAAGTTTTCTTGTCACATCTTCAACCCAGGCCCCAGGGAGGCAGCAGACTTCCCTAAGAAGTGGGTCTGACCTGCATATTGGGCCACCTTCTCCCCTCAGGAGGGAGTTTCCTGTGACAATGACCTGTCTTTTTTTTCTTTATGGAAGTGGTTTTGATGCAGGCTGTAGGCTGACAACCTCAGGAATACCTCCAAGCAAGATGAATCATCATCCTCATTATTGTTTGGTTCCACTTGCAGAGCCTCATACCTATTATATAAGGGCACCTGGGAAGGTGGGGTAGTCACAGAGGAGATGTGCAGGCAGTGCCGGGCAGGAACTTGCTGCCATTGCCCCCTATCCCTTAAGTGACTGTGTTCAGCCAGGCATAGAGAGGATAGAGAATCTTCTGTATCATGCGTCCAGTCTGCCTGTTGGGCCTGTTCCAAGGAAGGTAGGATGCGATTCCAGTATTCTATCTCTCTCTTGGACTCCCATCATCTGCCTGCCAATGGCAATCTCATAATCATAGAATATCCCCAGTTGGAAGGGACCTACGAGGATCACAGAGTCCAATCCCAGACTCCACACCGGGCAGCCTTAAAGTTAAATCTTGTATCTGAAAGCATAGTCCAATTACTTCTTGAATACCAACAGGCTTTGGGCCATGACCATTTCCTGGGGGGAGCTTGTTCCACTGGTTGACCACTCTCTCAGTGAGGAACTTTTTCCTAATATCCAATCTGAACTTCCCTTGACGCAGCTTTAAGCCATTCCTTCACATCCTATCACTGGACCCCACAGAGAAGAGATCAGCACCTCCCTCTCTACTCCCCATCTTGAGGAAGCTGTAGACACCAATCAATAAGATCACCCCTCAGTCTTCTCTCCTGTAAGCTGAACAAACCCAGTGTCCTCAGCTGCACCTCCTAAGGACATGCCTGCTAGTCCATTGACCATCTTTGTTGCCCTGTTTTGGACGCATTCTAATATTTTTATATCCTTCTTACATTGTGGAGCCCAAAGCTGCACACAGTACTCAAGGTGAATATAGTGGGTTAATCCCTTCTTTCAGCCAGCTAGCTGTACAGTGCCTAATACACCCCAGGAGATGGCTGGCCCTTTTGGCTGCCAGGGCACATTGTTGTCTCCTACCGAGCTTGCCATCAACCAAACCCCCAGATGCCTTTCCAAAGCCCATACACTTTCGTTTGCCACCTAAGTTCCCAAAGGAGATCCCTTGTCAGCCAAGCCAGCCTTCTGCCCCTCTTGCTTGACTTGTGACACATTGGAATCGCCTGCTCCTGTGCTCTTAAGAAATGACTCTTAAAAAGTGACCACCATTTATGGACACCAATGCCCTCAAAAGCAGATGCCCAGGGGACCTTACTAACTAGTTCCTTGAGCAGCCTAAGGTCTGCTCTCCCAGAATCCAGGGTAGTAGCTCTGCTGACAGTTTTTCCCATATCAACAAAGATTTTAAACTCAACCATTTCTTCATCACTATGGCTAAGACAGCCGCCAATCATCGCTTCACCCATGAGGCCATCCCTATTGCCTCCCTTAGTACCTGTATCAAAAAGTTATCTTCAGTGTGGGCTTCAGGAATTTCCTGGGCCTGTTCATGTCTGCTCTGTGACAGTCCGAATTAGCAGCTGGGAAGTTGGAAGTCGCCCATAAAGACGACATAGTGATAGTGACTTAGAGATTTCCCTTGATTCCTTACAGAATCACACATTGGTGTTATCATCCTGGCTGGGTGATCCATAGTAGATCCTGCAAGACATCCACCTTATTAGTTTTTTCCCTAATCTTTACACAGAGGCTTTCAACCATGTCATCCCCAGCTGCAAGCGCTGCACAGTCCAACCCCTCCTTTACATACCCTCCACCTCACCTGCCCTGCCTGTCTCTCCTGAAGAGTCTATAACCCTCCATCACAGCACTCCAGTCACAGGACTCTTCCCAACAAGTATCACTTATGCCAGTGATGTTGTAGCTCTGGGACAAAGCCAAGGCCTCTAGTTAGAATCATAGAATGGTTTGGGTTGGAAAGGACCTTAAAGATCATTTAGTTCCAACCCCCAAGCTCTCTCACTGCTCTCTTCCTATTCTCCTGGCAGTTACAAACACTGACACAACCAGCATTTAGAAAGTTTTCTTAGATCTACTGATGAAAAGGACTGTCTAAGAGCTAGATATTATTATTCTGCCATCATATGTCAGGTTAGTGGGTTACAAAGTCTGTGCTACAG
Organism: Burhinus bistriatus; assembly: GCA_013397275.1. Classification (NCBI taxonomy): domain Eukaryota; kingdom Metazoa; phylum Chordata; class Aves; order Charadriiformes; family Burhinidae; genus Burhinus; species Burhinus bistriatus. The sequence goes on along the minus strand of VYXH01008480.1, from coordinate 265,080 downwards.
TGAGGAGCTTGCTGCCTTGGATGCCGCATGAACCATTCACCTCCACTTTTAAGCTATGACGATGGAGCTTTCCTTTTGGGGGGAGAAAAACCTATTATAATCTCTCTTTGACCAAGCTCAATAAATCCCCCTTCATTGCTGCTGCTTTGTCTAAATGAAAGGTCAATGCCTTCAAAGAGGTTTTTAAATTTTAAAACTTGCCTTTTGGAAGATCTTGGGTCAGTTCTGAACATGGTGCTGCAATAGGTATGTGCATCCCAATAAAGAGGAAGTCAGGCAAAAATGTCAGGAGGCTTGCATGGATGAACAGGGAGCTCCTGGACAATCTCAAACAGAAAAAGGAAGCCTACAGAGGGTGGAAGCAAGGACAGGTAGCCTGGGGGGAATACAGAGAAATTGCCCAAGTGGGCAGGGATCAAGTTAGGAAAGCTAAAGCCCAGATGGAGTTAAATCTGGCCAGGGATGTGAAGGGCAACAAGAAAAGCTTCTATAGGTATGTCGGTGACAAAAGGAAGACTAGGGAAAATGTGGGCCCTCTCTGAAAGGAAATGGGAGACCTAGTCACTGGGATATGGACAAGGCTGAGGTACTCAACAACTTTTTGCCTCTGTCTTCACCAGCAAGGGCTCTAGCTACACCACCCAAGTTGCAGAAGGCAAAGGCAGGGACCGGCAGAATCAGGAACTGCCCACNAGGAATTGGCTGGATGGTTGCACTGAAAGAGTTGCAGTCAATGGCCCGATGTCCAAGTGGTGACCAGTGACAAGTGGTGTTCCTCAGGGGTTGGTACTGTGACCGGCGCTGTTTAACATCTTTGTTGTCAACATGGACAGTGGGATCGAGTGCACCCTCAGCAAGTTTGCCAATGACACCAAGCTGTGTGGAGTGGTCGACATGCTAGAGGGAAGGGATGCCATCCAGAGGGAACAGGACAGGCTTGAGTGGTGGGCCCGTGCAAACCTCATGAAGTTCAACAAGGCCAAGTGCAAGGTCCTGCATGTGGATCGGGGCAATCCCAAGCACAAATACAGGCTGCTCTTCTTGTGGATGGGTGTCAGATTTGCTAACCTCCAGTCAACTGGGACCTCCCCGGTTAGACAGGACTGCTGATAAATGATGGAAAGTGGCTTGGTGAGCACTTCTGCCAGCTCCCTCAGTACCCTCGGGTGGATCCTATCTGGTCCCATAGACTTGTGTATGTCTAAGTGGTGTAGCAGTTCACTCACCATTTGCCCTTGGATTATGGGGGCTTCATTCTGTTCCCTGCCTCTGTCTTCTAGCTCAGAGGTGTGGGCTAGGTGGGAAGGTGGCCCTTGCCCATGGCAGGGGGGTTAGAACTAGGTGATCTTTAAGGTCTTTTCCAACTCAAACCAGTCTATGTATCTATGAAACCCCCAGCAGTGTTTGCTCTGTGGCTGTAAGGAATCCTCCTGCCAAGTGCAGCCACTTGTGCACATGAGTGAAGGGACACATGAAAGGCACTCATTTTGTCAGGCGAGCAGTAAGTCGAGATGACCATTCACTTCCTTGATCTCCCATTGTGGCTTTGGGCATGTCATTTAAATTTTCAGTCTCATGGTTTCCCACCTGTAAAATGGGAAGAGTAACTACTTTCCTGGACTGGCCCTGTGCAGGGTCACACTCTCCAGCAAGGATGCTCTGTCCAGTGAGTGCAGCACCAGATTGCAGGTTGGAGACTGCCCCTGCTCTGACATCCCTGGAGTGCTCCATGGTGTAGAAAAAGGGGGTACAAACCTGCATCACTGCCTTGTAGAGTTGCTACTTTCCACAAATCTGGCTGCGGTTCTCTGTATTGTGCAGTGCTTGAGCTGTTTGTGTGCAGCCTGATGGAGTGGATCGCTGTTTGTATTTCCTTCACTGAGCATCAGGCTGTTAGGTTTTTTTAACGGACTTTCTTGCTAGTGTTGCCAGTGACTTGGTGACACCTAGAAATGCATTTTCCAATTTAATTGTTCTGATTCAGGTCCCATCCTGCACTTGGCAGAGATGCAGCATCAGTTCAGTGTGGGTCTTCCTGAGGCTGAATTAAAAGAGCAATGTGCTTCTGCTCTCAAGCAACAATTCCTCTCCTTGTTTAATAATGTCTATGGGAAAATTCCCAGCACTGAACACAGGCTTCCTGTCTGCCTTTGCGCTGTTCAGATACTCCCAGGAGGTCTTGTAACTGGAATGTGTCTTTGTACCATTTCTGGGATAATTCCTGTAAAAATTATTGATTCCTCCCCTGTTTTGTTCCTATACAGATGGAGGTGACCTGACTGAAAGCTTCAGCTAAGTGGAAACAATTCAGACTGTCTTAATCGAATTTTAAGTTAGGTCTCAAATATGTGATTATCTGCAAAGCTGAGATCTCCTTCCTAAAAATCACTATAGGTAAAAATACAGTTCATAGCAGACCTTGGTTTTAGTTTGCTGCAGTCATGTAGCTGTGTGTGGAGAGCAGTTTAGGTATACGGGGAATGGCCCATGATCAGCTAAATACTGTGCTGAGCTGTGCCCCTACAGAGACACCTAAGCCTATAGCATCTGCGTTTTTATGTTAGAGACCTGTGGGTTAGGTAGCTCTGCACAAAATATGTTCCCAGCCTGTCTGCACTGCCAGCAGAGACCATGGGGGCTGCTGCTTTGGAGGACACTATAGATGAGACGATACTGTGACTAGTTCTTTATTTACAGCTTCTCAGAGCACAGCAGACAGCATGTAATTAGAGCAATTGGCTCTGATGTTAGAGAAAGAGAGGACAACCTTGTCGATCAGTCTATCGGAAAGGCAAGAAAGTACACATCTGATGGGCTCTAGAGAGAGGAGATGACGCTTTTGGAGAGGGAAGCAGGATGTATTTGCGTCTTGCTTTCATTGTGGATGGAAGAGAAAATACGGTGTTAATGGGAAAGTATTGAACAGCCACTAAGTGAAGCTTTTTAAGCTGGAAGGGTTAGGAAGAGAATTGGCCAAAGAGAATTTTGGGAATGAGGAACGCTGAATTTGAGCCCACTCTGGAACATAGAAGACAGAAAGGACTGGGGAATAAAGCAAACATGGTAGTGGTACTTGTAAATAAGGCAAATGAAGCAGGATTAGCCTACAGATGAACAGTGGGAGTGCTTTGGCAGTGCACAGGAGAGGTCACAAACTTGCTCTGAATTTTTGCAGGTGATCCCTATCTCCATCTTGTCCTTAATCCTGTAGAGAAAGAAGAGCTGCCTGTGGTCTGGAAGCAGTTCCCAGGGGTTCACATCCTGATGGCTGTGTTCCTGGGCTTAGCTGGTTTGCAGCTCTTGCATTTAGCAGTCTGTATTTGGCTGGCTGCTTCTGCAGGCTTTTTGTTTAGGATTTGTCAGCACCAGAGGTAGTGTTAAACACAAAGATCCATGGATGTCTTGGAGTGTGAGGTTAGTGGAAAATATTATGTCAATGGGCCTGGTGATCTCTGGAAAAAGAGGGCAGTGAAAATCCCTGCTAGGTGAAGAAATAGCCAGAGGGTTGAGATAACCTGAGAGCAAGGAAGTTCTTTGGGAGAGAACTGAAGAAGGAAGAGCCTGAGTAGGACTGATTTATAGGCAGTAAAGACCTCAGTTTAGCTCATGAGTCACAGCTTTTTCTGTTTGTTATGGCTTAGCAAAGCATGGGCTTGTATTCTGGCTACTCCTGTGTTTTATGTTAAACATGCAATTAAGAGGAGGACCTGTGGGCTCTGCAGAAGCAAGCAAGTTGATGCAGATCAAGTCTACAGAGGTGGAAACTCCAGCACAAAGACTGGAAGCAAGAACAGGGCAACACAGACTGACGACTGCAACCCATGTCCACCTGATCTTCCAGCCAGGGGTGCTGCAAAACACAGAAGGCTTCCTGGGGTCTGAGTTTAGCATTTAACCTGTCCCAAGTTAAATAATCTTGATGGGGAAAATGGGCTTCAATTCCATGGTTTGAAGTGCTGAAATCCAAGGACGGTAATAAAATAGGCAGCACCCAGAAGATGAGGGTAGTGGGACAGGGAGCTTGCAAATAAGGCCCGAGCTTAGGTGCCCAGAAGAGCTGAGGGCCTGATTTCCACTCGCCCATGCTGTGGATCTCATCAGGGTGCTGAAGTAACTCTCCTGGAGGTGGACCAGGCTGCTTTAGCACATCCTGAAGTCTGGGACATGAAAGCTGGCAAGAAACACAGCCCACAGCTTGCTGGTTATGGTACTGCACTGGGGGGTTGGGAGACTCCAGCCAGCTGCTGTTGGCTTGGAGCTGGATATGGGCTGGGGATCTTGTCATGGGTGCTAGTGAAATCCTGTCCAGTATGACAGATTATCCTGAGATGTATTTAACAAAATCTGGCTGTAAATGTTACACTGATCTCCTTTGCCCTCTGATGCAAGTGGGATGGAAGGGAGCAGGCATGGGGGAGTGTCTGCAACCCCAGTGCAGCAGTGGATGGGCTCCCTGGATCTCCCAGGCATGCAGTGCAGGTGACAGCAGGCGATGTCCCCTTGGGGTGAATGTGCCTCTCTGAACCCCGAAGAGATGTGTGGGTGCACACAGCTTGGTTCGAGGGGCAGGGGCCAGGCAGTCAGCCCCCACTGCTGCCTCCACACTGCATCCTCCTTGCCCAAGAGCTAGCAAAGGTGACTTCCGCATGCCTGCAGAGGTGATGCTGGGGTCGCTAGGCCCTTCTCTGCAAACTAGGCTTGTGGCTTTGCCAGAAATGACATCGTTTGTTAGGCAGATTTCTTCATTAGGAAGCTTTCTAATCTCAGACATGAACGACACAGAAACCCTCCCCACCCCCTGAGCACTGAGAAGGCTGAGCTGCATTGCCAGTCTCTGCAGTATGCTTTGCTTATTTATCATTCATGGCATCATGTTTGTTTTATGACAAATGAACTTAATCACGATTTCACAGTGGAATACACAGGGAAATACCCAGGATAACCATAGCTGCAGGTATAGAAAACCAAACTTAATTTAGGAAGGATACACGGGAGCAGTCTAAGCAGCTGAAGAATTGAATTAATCTAATAAAAAGACACAGCTATATATAATTCTTCACACTGGAACAATAGCTCCATGAGATAGGATGGTGCTCAGATTCTGCATTAAAATTTTTTGTTGTGTGCTTAATGCTGAACCAAATCATTATCCCTATTTGTTGCTGAAAGTACAGTCGGGTGTTGGGAATATTTTTTTTCCCCCAATGTTGCACAGTGGAGGAGGGTAGGAATTGCAGATCATTTATTAATGCTCTGCTCCATTGTGGTCTTAATCTCAAACAGATGGGCCAGGATGCTCTGGCTAAAATTCTGTGTGAGCGTGCTGACTTGCACAGAGCTTTCCATTTCAAATACGATGATGCAGAGACTGGGCCAGGGCACTGGGTGTGATGGTCATCCAGAAATGTGGTTCCAGAAATTTTAGAGACTGAGAGTTAATCACTTCAACTTAGGAAGAGAAAGGGGTATGCATGTAGATGTGCATGCACACATACGCCTGCATACATATGGATGTACTTTGGAGTATAGTTTGGTTTTGATTCTTTGATATGGTATTTACTGTGTAACTGCGCTTGCCAGGGAAAAACTGATAACTGCTTCCTTGACCCTGACAGTGCTGTATGCATCCAATGTCTGCATCATTTCTGACCCTTATCAGTTTTTTTCTTTCCTCTTGTGATACCAGTGCAGAAATTACGATGTTTGAACCAGGAAGAATAACGCTTAGAAACTGACCTACTGCTATCAGTGTATTTTCATGCTACCCCAGCCAAACGAAATAATGGTGTGAGCTGTGTGCACTGCGCTAAAATGCATTTCCGTGTGTAGAAACATCATTAGAGTGGCTTAAAGTACCTAGCACTAAAGACGGATTTAGGACAGAAAATAGAAGAAACTTCCCAGAGTGTGGCACCAGGCATTCTAGACTCTCTATGAGATTTAGTGTCAGGATATGGAGAGCTTTCCTTAGGAGACTAGAGACAGTAATTTGTTCAGCCTAGCAAAATGAGAGCTCCAAGGGAATGATTGCTTCCTATAAATATTTTCAAGGGGCAAAAGCTGATGCTGACAGAAGAACTAATGGATGTAGGTTGGTGACGAATAAATTTAGGAGACTTCTAAACACCAGAGTGGTCATGTCATGGAACAGTTTTCTAATAGGTGTAAGGAGTCAAAAGTAAAATTGCTTTTTAAGACAGAAGTTGATGTCCTGAAAAGGCCCTGTGATAGTGTTCACCATTGGGAAACAGCATGGCTCTACTTAGTGATCCAAACATTCCCCACTTTACAGCTTTACATTTTATTGAAAACTGGCTCCTTTGCCCATGAAGTCTCCTTAAAATGTGTTGGAAAGCACCAGGCTGCCATGTGACTGAGCAGCTTGGCTTCAAGAATCTGACTCCTTGGTTTAAAGGTGTTGCAGCTGGAGATAAATAGGATGGCCTTGTCTCATTTGTTGACCCCAAAAAGTGCAGTTGAGAAGGAAGATCATGGAGAGGCAAGTCACAGTGGGGCTGGAGTTGCCAGGAGCTTACAGTGTTATCACCCTGTGGTGTGCAAGCCCTACCCCCTTGCACATCTGGGAAGCATTTACCCTGCTTCCGTTATCCCCTTTGAACAAACTGCCATTCCCTTCCAGCAACATGGGTAACTCTAGACTCCTGCCAAGGGGTGATAGGAAATAGGTTTATTTTTGAGGGCTGAAGTGCTGGTGAGCAGAAGGGACCTTCAGCCATTTCCAAGGCTGGTAGCAAGCCTCAGATCCAAGATATCCAGACTCTTTAGGTGCAGCATCAAGGCAGACTATGTTTGAAAGTCTGCAACAGAAATCTCTCCCACATCTCAAATCTGTAAGTTTTTTGTTTCTGTGTTGCCCATGCTCTGCATGACTTTGCATGGGATGGATGACGGGGAGTACCATGGGCGAGACTGATTCCCATCTGGACACTTGTTTATTCTCTGCTTTCTGCATATGTGTGATCCATTGAATTCACCAAGAGCATGTTCCTCCAACCCTCGAGTAGCACTTTTGCATCTTCACAGCCTCTGCTGCTGAGCCACAGCCCTGCCTGGAGTTCAGCACTGCTGCTGCCACATTTCCACCCAGCTTCACCTTTCTGACATCTCCCTGTATCTCTGGCACACTCCTTTGGCCATGGTACGCAGCCCAACCTGCTAACTTCATTAAAGCCAACTCTGCTGCAGTTAGGACCTCTGGAGCTCCAATCTCAGAGACTTTGGGAATGGACCAGAATTGGGAAACCTACCAATTTTTAAGCAAGAGTCTGTATCTTCTGAAAGAGCAGTGAAGGGATTTGAGAGCCCCGCATCAATTTAATGAGTATAAACTGTGCAGGCACTCAGACTCTGATGCACATTACCGATATTTTTAGTGTCTGGACTCTCAGGAGGATGCATCTCTGTCAGCCCAACTGCTATAAGAAACAGTTGAGTAAAGTTGGATTGCAGATGGACAAAAGTCTTATTTTGTTTTTACTTCTCATGAAAGTGAAGCCTCCAGTGCCGTCTTATAAAAGATATCAATGTTCTACTTCATACACTTCCAGGGAAATAAGGCTGCAAAATTTAGGTAATCAGTAAAATATAGCAACCAAAGGCAAGGAATGTGTGAGTAAATAGATAATCAAAAGATGGTTGCGTGAGTACTGCCAAACCTTGTTTTATCTCCTGTGTCTCAGCTCCTGGTTGTCCCCAGCCATCTCCCAGGGACAGGGACAGATGCTTTTCAAAGCAGGCTGAATGTACAGTATAGTATGGTGAAATTGCACATGGCCTGGAGGGGGTGCTGGGGGTGGGGGGAACAAGTAGAAATCACTTTGTGCATCTCCACGTGCTACTACTCCATGCAGAGTCACTCTCCCAATGTGGAGTTAGAGCTGCCTTGAGGCAGGGCCTCTTCTGAGTTCTTCTTCCTGTTACTGGATAAATCGACCTCAGCTGGTGCTTATAGTGAGGGGCAGAGCAGCTGTAATGGGCAGGAAACAGGACACAACAGCTTATTTGACCAATTCAAGCACATAGATGGCATTGGGGGGAAGGCTCAGCCTTATATCAGCACATTTCTGCCTTAAACTAATCTCCTCCCTGCCCAGTGTTTCCCGCTGCAGCTGTGTTAGCCAGCCAATATCCCAGCCCTGCTGATGAGGATGGCAGCACAACAGCACAGAGCAAAGCATCCTGCCTCCCTGCTCCCTCCAGCAGTGGGTCTGCTCCACCCGAGGTCCTCACACCTGATATGGAACAAAGGTAGCATCAGACTGGTGCTGTTGAATCTGTAGCAGGCTGTAAATCAGCAGACTGGTGCAGAGGGTGTGGGTTGGCCATGGTGCAAGAAGGAGCTGCCTTGGTCCAGGCAGAAGGACCTGCACAACAGTTCACACGTTGACCATGTTGTTCCTCTACTTTTGTGTATGTGTTGCTCCTCATGCTCTTTGCTGCTCCAGGCTGGAACAGCTTCTTCCCTGCAGAAAGTCAGATAAAATGCTTGAGCCGTGCAGGGCTTGCAACCAGCACCTTCTTGTTCACTCCCAAACATCCTCTTTGTCAGGGCTGTGTGCGCATCTGAGAATAGCTCCTTGCCACAGCCTCCTCTGCAGAAACAGAGTTATTTATTCATAGGCGTTGGGTTTGCTCTGATAGTCTTTCTGAATTTATTCTAAAAAGAAATTCGCCTTGTGCCTGGGAAGTGCCTGGCCCTTCCTCCAAAATGGAAGCGAGAAAAGCTCCTAGTGTGTTTTTGTACATGGTTAAAAATAGTGTCACAGAAATGTATGATGGATAAACATGAATGAGGGAAATGTAGATCAAATGTAGTAACCTTCAGACTGTACACACAGACAGGTACGTATATCTGTCCTAGCTCTTCTAAAATTTCTGCTGTCTCTCTCGCCCATTTTATACTTCAGCCTCTGCTTTCTTCTCTAGCTCTCTTGTCCTTGTTCCCATGACTTTAATTCTTGTGCATCGCTCTTCTTTCATTTAATTCTCATTCTGATCTGCCTATATCTCTCTTTCCACATCAGTGTCCTTTTGGCTGTCTTCTTTCCACCCCGCTCCCACACACCCCATCTTTTCCTTGTCTCCCAATACCTCTCCCTGTTCTTAGCACTGAACTCTTTTCGCTGTTCTCCCTCTTGTCTCTGCATCCTTTTTGCTTCCTTTCTCAGCTGTTTCCTTCTGATCATCACAACCTGTTGGGGATGCTCTTCCCATGTAGTCCCTGGGGCAGGCAGGTGCAAAAGATCTCTGATGCAGTTTAGCCACCTGGTACAGAAATGGCCAAAACCTATGTGTGAACTTAAAAGCTGACTTGAGAGCTAGCTGGAAGATGCAGAGACTGGGTAGACTGGGCTAGGGGATGAAGCATGTTGCATCAAGGTGAGCACCCGTGGTTAGGATGGAAAAGCCATTTCTGCTCTCCCCCTGGAAGACCAATCTGACCTTGGTCTGCAGTTTGGGTGAGACCCACCCAGAGATACCTTGAGGCAGGTCCAGGCAGGAGATAGGGGCTCTTCATCCCCAAAGGCAGGGCACTGACCTGGGTTGCCAGTGCAGCCTTTGGCTTGGGAACAGGGATGACAGCCAAGGGAGGTGTTTCAATGCATCCTGGATGTGCAGACAGAAATATCTCCCCAGAATGGCTGTTTACACTTGTCATCTTGGTCAAAAGCCAGCATAAAATCCTTAAGCCTTTATCTGATGTGTTTAACTAGATGAAAACACTAAAAACGAAGAGTCTGCCCATATGTTGTGAGTGCCTTACAGTGACAGACCTGAATGTTTATCCACATGAAGGCCCTTTCACACTGCAAAACAGTGTTAAATGGCTTCAGGGTAAGTGAAAGTCGAGCCAGTAAGGGTATAAATAGCCTGTTGGAAATACTCTTCGTGCAGTCTCCCATCCTCAACTTCCCTCATCTCTCGTTTCCAGTTTTTAAAGGAGGAAAACATTGGTTATTGTCTTCGGGCTATTTCAGATCAGGCTGCGACCTCAGAAGGCCTTTTTGTGTTACAACCCCATAGCGGATGTGGACATCTGCTAGCCTTGTGGGCAGTAAGAGATGCAGCACCCGAGCCATGTGGCATTTGGATAAGAAAACATCAGATGCTATTTTAAACTTCCTGAAATTCCTAATTTGTTGTGGAAAGCCATTGCCTAATAAATTAGTTGTATTTAACTGCTAAAACCCAGTTTTTCTCTTGGAAGAGGAGTTTAGTGGAAGAATGTAGTGACTTGTGTTTTAGAGCAAGGTGCAGCCTGGTTCTTCCTCCATACAGTCCTCTCTGTCCATCCTCAGCTCTGTACTGGCTTAATTTCATATTTGCTAAGGAATGTATACTGTTCTAACATTCAACATCAGAAAAAAGATGTTAATGGTTCTTTTTAGTAAAAGGGAAATGTTCAGAAAGGTGTACTGCAAAATTTAATCTCTGCAGGGTCATACTCTAAATTCTTTTGAACAATGGAGGGGAAAGTGGCTCAGATTTTCCTTGTTTGCTTGGGCTAACAAAAACACCTGTTGCCTGCATTTAAATTAGAGCATATTTTGTTCATCCACTTCTGGAAAACGTGTAAGCAAGTTGCTGTGAAGAAGCAGCTTTAAACAGCGGCTGCTTTGAACAAGTTAGGCCAGTTGGTAGTGGGGTGCACATTGGTTTTTGCACTCCACAGCTCAGTCCTGCATCCTATAGAGCTGGGGAAAGATAGGGTATGACTGCCCAGATCATCTGCTGTTGGGAGCTAAGGGGAACGGAAAGCTGTGCAAGTGAAGATAGCTCCTACCCCTGCTGCACAAGTCCTTCCAATATATGGGATTTTGGGACAGTGATTTCTAATAATACTCAATAGGATGTTACTATAGCAACAACATGATGTGGTGAATAATTTCATGGGCTGAAATCCAAAACGCTGGGAGCTAAGATGGGTCTGAGTGTGATTTAGGACTGCCTGTGAACTTTGGTTGTGTGGGTGCTATGCTGAAGTGATTGGACTTGGGAAGAAGTTAGGGAAGAAGATAAAAGGTGCTTCTCTGACTCTGAAGGGAGGTGCAGCCTGTTAGGTGCAGCTGGGGTGGGGTAAGGAAAATGAAGGCCACCCTGCAGAGTCCCCTGCATGCACCATGTTGCACATGCTTCCATGAGGGACCCTATGCACAGCATTTCCTCTTAACATTTGAAGTTTGCTGTAAACCAGATCTGATATTTAGCTTCAGGTCAAATTAAATTAATTTGACCTAGAATGATTTTTATTGGTTTGTTTTTGTGTTTCACTTAAAAAAAAAAATTTAAAAAATAAATCTGTTACAGCTCAGTTCCAAGTAAAATTACTTCCCTTTAATTTTCTCTCTTGCCAAACTGAAGAGTCTCTTATTTGCCCAGATTTCATCTGAAGTGCTAATGTACAAGAGCCAAAATTGGGCTATCAACAGTGGTGCCAGATAAAGACATTTGGAACCCCCTCCCAAGGCAGACCTGAAGTTCATTCCCTGCTAAGGCCCATCTGGATGTGCTGTAATGGGGAGATGGTATCTGGGCACACCCTGTGCTCGCTCTTCCACTCCTCTGCCCTTTTCCATCAAGAAGTACACCTTGACATGTAGCCTAATTTTATATCTTAACCTCAAGCCATTGCTCTTTTTCATCCCATTCTCTAAGACTGTGACTAATTCATCCCCTTCACTTATACTGGTACCTTGAGAGTATTTATAGACTGTGATCCTGTTCTCCCCCTCCCTTCCCCCTTCTGTACAATATAAATTTATCTCTGTTATTGCCTCCTCCAGACTGGTCCCAAGTGTCTTGCCCTCCAGTGCTTATGCCACCAGCATCTTCTATAGCTTCTCTGCATCTCTCTGTGCTTTTCGTAAATGAAGAAAACAAGCCACAAAAGTACCTGGCTCCTGGTCTATCTATGCCAGAGGACAAACTACAGATAAATAGTGGGAGTCTCTTCTCCCTGCCCTGCCCATCCCTATATGGGACCTTCTTTGTTTTACATTGCAAGGTTAGTCCATGAGCTCTTATTTCTTTTGCTGTCTGTTCATGGGCGGCCTCTTGCCTCCTTTAGTGCCCTGCCTGGGTACGTAGTCATGCTCGTTTTGCAGCACTGCATACACCCTTGCACTCTGGGCTTCTGTGCAAGGGAAATATGCTACATCCCTGAGCATAATGTCATCCGCTGATGCATTTACACTACCCTAGCTGAGGTTTTTAATGCAATGAATGATTAGCCAGTATCAGATACCGCATGTGAAGAACTCACTCCAGGACATTTTAGTCTTAATTCCCTTGTTATTACCTTGTCCATTTGACTAATTTCCTGTACATATGTTATGAGTTGATTACCAGAGAGGGCTGAATGCCAAAAATACAAAAGAAAGTGAAATTTTACACACTCACTGCATTTCCTTTGCTTCTTAACACCAAGCTTATAGCCAAGAAGGCTATGAGATTTATTTTTTTTTTAATTTTTTTTTCTTTTTAAGCACAACCTAATGCTTAATCTTAGCTAGTAGTTATGCTCTTCCAAATGCCGTCTGGCTCACTCACTATGGTAAACTCTCAACATGGGCTTTTCTCAGAGGATGTGTTAGTTCATTGGTCCTGAAGTTTTCTGGATGTACCCTTCTGTCTTTGAAAACACGGCAGAAAAACTGCTTGCTGTATTTGTTTTTTCTGTTTGGCCATGTTTATCATTTTGGCACAAACCTGTAGGTGAATCAGCAATATCTGCAGAGATGTCCTGTCCAGAACTTAATCTGCTGCTTTCTTCTCAGATGAAGCACTCTACCTGGTGTATCTGCTGGGATGGAGAGGTCCTTGTTCATGATCATAGCTGCAAGTCTGACTGTCGTGTAGCTGTTTCCCAAAAGTAGCTCATGCTAGAGCCTGAAGCAGGACAGGTGCTGTGGAGGTCATGTATTTATCCTGTCTCCCCGAGCAGGAGCACCTATACTGATAGCATTCAAGAGTTACTTGTGTAACTGCGCTTAAAAACCTCCAGTATTTAGGATGTGAAACCTCCCCGGGCTGAATGGGAAACTATTTCAGTGCTTTCTGACTTGTCTAAGTTCAGGATGGCAGCAAAGTCAGAGATTTTCAGGTTTGGAGTGTTGGATGTTTCACTGGGGAAAGGAACATTCTTTGGAGAAAAATAGACATCCCTGTGATTGAAAAGCTAAGTTTTCATTGCAGCTTTTAATGGAAATCTTCCAGCAGATGTGGGTGAGGCAGTGGTGTGCAATAACTGCTCCACAAGAGCTGCTTCAGCAGCACCATGACACAGATGGGAGGTCAGACAGAGGAGGAGAGTAAGAGGAGAGATCTCTGCTCCTGCCTTTCACTGCAGCTTCCACAGTTAACTGGCAGCTGACCCTTCCCATGCAGGAGAGACTCTGGGAAAACTGCATGAGGCATCATGATCTGGGTGGTTATCCCCAGCGTTTTACTTGCGAAGCCAAATGCTGGGCTGTGCTGCTGAATGCAGGGAGAAGTGCCTCTCAGAGAGGTTGGTCCTGGCACTGCTGTCAAGCTGCCGCCCCCCTCCTGCTTTAATAACACACAATAATTCCAGCAAATGGTTGGTTTGAATAAAGGTTGCTCCACCACAACCTCAAAAGCTTTCTGTAGTGCAGCCTCTGCTGTCTTTAAATCTGCAGAAGACTGTGATTTAGCCACTAACTGTGACTGTGGGGAGCTGGGTTCCCTTGCAAACAGCAGAGGCATGACTGCCTTGGCTTTCCTCCTCTCTTCCTGAAAAACAATGATCGGCAGATGCCTGCCCTAGAACAAAGCAATTGCCCCTATGTCTGCCCTGCTGGCTGCAGCAGGACAGAAGAGGGCCAGAGCTGAAGATACCCATGTCCTAGGTTTCCTTATCCCATGAAACAGTGGGTGAGTCTGCAGTTCTGCTTGTGGGGCTGCCTGCACGGTGTACATGTACAGAGGGGAGAGGAGCTGCTCATTTCCCCCCAGCTTGGGGGTATCCAGGAGTGAGGAGCTTGAGTGACATCCAAGGTGTCTGTGAAGGGTGCCCAAAGACAAGCTAGCCTGTTGACTAGGCCCCAGGTCATCATCCTTGCAAGCCGTCAGGCTTTGCAAATGAATAGAGATGGGGAGCTGCCCAGTAAGGAAGGAGCAGGAGCTTCTCTTGAGCTTTCAGGGAGGGGGACAGTCCAACTAACCTGTGCTCCTTGAAATCTTAATTATACCTCGCTTAAAGTACAGACTTCAGACTTGCTGGCTGGTCTCCTGGATGAGTGAATATTTTTGGTGCCACGTATTCACAGTCAGGAGATGAAGTGGCTTGTAATTGTATCAGTTCTTCACTGAAGTAGAGTGAAGGGTGGGATAAGTCTCTAAAAATGTCCTTCAGGGAAGTGAGATGTCTGGGGAGGATTTTTCCTGTCTCTACTTGGAGTAAACTCATCTTTTACAGGGGAAGAGACATAGTGGCAGGTAAATAAAGGAGAGACCTTGAAGGCAAGGACATTTATAGCATTAGTTATAGCACATATGGTCCGATCCACCTTAAGCAGAAGCTGGAGCCAGCAGGTTGATGCTGATTTATGACTGCAGTGGCTCTGCCCCACATTCTGCACTACTTTGGGAGGTTTAACTTTTAATATACTTCTGAAAACTTTTTGGTTGACTTTCAGATGTGCCCTTGGTGCCCCCACCTTCTAGAAATACAGGGAAATCACTTAACATGCAAGGAAACCGCATTAGTGCTTGGATCAGAGCCTGCTGCCTCACCTGCCTCAGCAGAACCTCCTGGTTGCTCTTTGTTTTTAAATCTTTTCTGACACTGCTCAAATTTCCTCACTACTCCTTGATGTTTTATATTCTGTATCCTACTTGAAGCTATACAGTGTCTTTTCTCCTAATGTTTTTATTGCTGCCAATAAAGGTAGTCACCAGGAGCCAGCATACGCTGGTCCTCTGGTCTCCCTCACACAGGTCATGTTGCGATGGGAAAACCTGGGATGAAAAGAGAGTTAGATGGCGATTTTTGAGCTCTGTCTCTTTGCCTGCCTCAGCCTCGTGCCGCTGTGTCCTCTCTGACCTAGATTTCCCTGCTGTCCCTTGGGCATTAGATTTGATCCTGATTTGTGGCCAGTACTGTCTTGTCTTCAGATGCTAGTTGTTGGCTCCCAGGGCCTCATACTTCCTTCCCCGATGACAGTTTTATGCAGGTGTAACTCTAGTGCCTTTGGTGGAGATGCCCCTGATTTACCCCAGCCCTCAGTGCCTGACAGCTAGTTTTCTCCCTGAATTACCGTGCCTGACACGTAGCTGTAGGTGTTACGCATTGTCACAAAATTAATTTTCCCCTCGAGAGCCCTCAGTGATTTCAGCTGAACTTCGTGGCAATTGTTGCTCTGTCTCCCTGGAAGATTCATGCTGCTGGGGTGGCTTCGACCTTGGGGGATGGGGAGCCAAGCCCAAGTACAAGGCAAACCCTTTTTTCCCTTTTTTCTTATTTTTTAATAGCTGGATTTCCATGAGATATTGCAGTTGGATGTGAGTGGCATAGAAAAAACTGAGATGTATATCAAACTCTTACTCAAAGACTCGGATTTCAGCAGAAGCCCTTCTCCAACTCTAGCTTTTACCTCCCTGCTGCTGAGCCTTCTCTCCCTGGGTGTGGAAGAGCCTGAAGCTGTAGGGTAATGATTTCTGTCCTGAGTTTATCACAGCATCAAAAGCAGCTGGCATTGGCATTTCTCTCTTTTCCAGGCTGAGTTTGAATCTGCAGTCGCATGGCTGTGGATTGCCTTACAGCAATTGTGCAAAGCTGAATTTATAAGTAACTGGGACTCAGAAAAAGTGGGGCTGGATGTGCAGGAGGTGCCTGCGGCAGAGCCCTGAGATGGAGGCTGGGCAGGGAAAACGGGTGTTTCTGCGAGGGGTATTGAAAGACAAACAGATCTGAGTTTGCAGAGTGACCAACTGCTTCGTAGCAGTCTAGGGGTAAAAACAGTGAATGGCTGAAGTTCCTGAATCATGTTTGAAACGGGATTTAGGTATTTTAGAACTTAAAGACAAATGAGACTCAGCCAAATGCATTCAGATTTTGTGAGATACTTTGGTGTCTAGTGTTCTAAAGGGAGTCGGGCCCCATTTCAAGTCATTGAAAAGCATGATTGAGGTGCTAATTCACTTAGTGCTTGGAGTATTTTTGTCGTGGGACTTGGTAGAGTTTGATCATTCCGGGGGAAATGTGACTACAGTGAAATAAGAATGAATTACTCTCATAAGCGGGATTTAATTATCCTTAGCAAAGTGTATTTGATAGCATTTTAGGCAGTACCTTAGTGTCGCTGAACCCTACTGACCAGTCATGTTACTCGTGCTGGTACTATCACAGGAGTGAAAACCTGCTTTTTTCCTGAACCAGATTTTTGTTAAAACTTACTAAATGATATTTGTGTCCTTTTCTGATAATTATGAAGATCTGCTGCAGCTACACTTCTAGCAGGACCATTTGCAACTTCATGCGTGTTTTAAACCTTTCTTGTGCTCCTCTCAAGGCACTTTTTCAGTGTTCATCCTCTCTAGGGTACTGGCGAGGGTTGTCATGGACCTTATACCAGGGTTTTACTGCCAGGTCAAATTGGAGCTCTCTGAGGCCATTTATTGAAGCAGAAAGCCTGGAGGGGATGTGGGGGTGGGAACTGCTGGATCACTTTGCACACCAGCTGGTTGGCTTTGGGGAACCTGCTGAGCATCCCCTGTCAGATGCCGTGAGCTCTGTGGATGTCCATGGCAGCTGAGGATATTCAGCATCACCAAACCAAGCTCCACTCCTCTGTCTGACTTGGCTTGGTCTGGGGTGCACCACGAGACCCACAGTGCCTATTCAGTGGCAGCAAAAAGGTGGACTCTGGTATCTTTTTGGAGCGGCACTGGCAGGGAGACAATAGCTGTTGTGGTGCAGAGTCCACGACAAAAAAAATTATGCTGTTAATAGCCTGCCGGGATGATGGTGCCGGCAGCACAGTGCGTCCTGCATTCCCCAGAGTGGATCTGTCTTAATCTTATTAAAAGCTCATCAGTGTTTCCTACACATCCCTTCTGCAGATGGGGCTGTAGCACTCAGCAGCTGAGCCAGAGCCTGATTTGTGTCCATATGGTTTTGAGAAGAAACCAGAAATCAGCTGGGGCAACAGAAGAAACCCCCAGGCCGGGTCTTGAGAAGCCACTTGGAAGGACCATGCTTCAGTGTAACATGGTGGTGACCTGATACCAGCTGCTGGTGGTAGTGTCTCAACCGGGCAGCCCCCAAACTGAAGCTCCCAAAAGTGTTAGGGCCTCCAGGGGTTGGAATCTGAAAGCAATTTCTCCCCCCTTCCAGCCTCTGTGTTTATTAGGATGTGGTGATATGCTAAAGGATGCTTAACCTCAGTAGCCAAGGTCAGCCAGCTGACCCCCCACCCCCACATATATTAAACACATGGAGGACCAAAACGTGGGAGTCCCTGGAGCTGGAAGCTGCAATGCCTGCTTACACTAGACAGCTAAAGCACTGGGGCTGGAGGTTGTAGTAACTCATATCCTCTGCAAATTGACCTGGAGGAGGCCTTTTACATGCATCAAAGCATATAATTAATTTGTTTGAGTTTAGGACTTGCTTTCCATCTCAGGCAGGATGAATCAGAAAGTCACTCCAATGAAGTCAATGGAGTAACCAGAGTGTAAAGAGAATTAAGCCTGTTTTTTCCACCTTGTCCTTTAGCCCTCCTACCTGTGCAGGAGACAGGACCTGCCTCTCTGCATGGCAGCATTTCCTCTGGCTGCTGTGGGATCTCGAGGGAAAGGATGAGTAACTTGCCCAGCTGATGCACTGAGTCACTCCTGTCCCCAGGAGCTAAGGCGCAGAGCTGTCAGCTGCTCTGAGACAGCGGGAAACAGCCTTCTTGCTGCTCTGAGTTTCCCCAATGCATTCAGAACCCACGCATAAAACCAAGGGGAAATAATAATAGAATAAAAGCATGTATCCTTCCGATACATCCAGTTTTCTTATAGCATCTATTGTGCAAATGAATCCCAAAATGACTTTCGGAGTGTGGCCATTCATGTTTGTGAATGCTGTGACTTGTGGAGTTCTATCTTTCCCGCAGTCAGGATCAGGAGAGTTCTGGAGGAAAAGAAGTTGCTAACCTGTAAAGTGGCTTTGCAAATCCTGAGCTAAAAGAAAGAGCACCATCTCCTGGCAGCTGGGAATAGCTGGCACTGCTGCCAGGGATGCATGCCTAGTTCTCTTGCAAGCAGCTTGCTTCTGTCTGCATCTAACCTATAGCATCTGGAGGTGGGATAGCTCAGGGCTGACAGCTGGCTCTGGCTATTGAGAAAGGCTAATCCAGGGGAGACCGATAGCTGATTTAGTGGTGTTATTCACAGCGCAGTGATGCCTGCACTTGGCATGAAGGGTCTCAGCCATTTGGGTTACAAGCTCTACTTGAGTTGACACAAAAGTGCTCAAGTACTTTTGAGGTTTGCATGGATATTGAAGTGTTTTGGGTTAGAAAATTCATGGAAAAGGGTCTTGCAAAATTGAGAGCGTGGCTCCCAAGTGGTACACTCAAATATCCCTGGGGGCAGCCAGCCTACTTTGAAGCATTGTGCGATTTGGCATGGGGCTGAAAGATGCCTCTGCCATTCATGCAAGCTGCCCTTGCCACTGCTGGGAGTGTGGACTAGCAAAGGACATTTGGAAATCTGTGGACCTTTCCTGAGGTTAGAGGTTGGACTTGAAATCAGGCAGAGAAGAAGAAACAGCTTGGTCTGGATCTAAGAAGACAGGATGTGCTTTGAATTTGGAGATAGACTTGGGACTGCTGGTCCATCTGGGTATTGTAAAGAGATGTGTAAAAGTGATGAAACGCTGAACATCTGTATAAAGATGTATAAGACAGAACATAGTAAGGCAATATAATACGAGTTTTAAAAAGGAAGGTAACCGAGCTGGGAAACTAAAAAGAAACAATGAGACATCATGTATCAGGGTCAAAAGAACAGGAAAAAGTCTTTGCCTTTTTTTCTCCTTTTTTAAGGATAAGTTAGGAATAAAAAGAAGCCAAGATCAAACACAGGCTTGTTGCTAGTGGCTGATGACAAAATTGTAAACTTGGTACAGAAAAGGCAGGACTGTTTCATAGCTACTTTCATTGTGTATTTGGAAGAAAGCAGGAAGATGCATGATGAATGATAAAAACAAAGGAGAAGCTGGAATGTAAGCTGCTGATGTGGGGCTGGGAAACATGGACTGTGCTGGTCATCAGAGAGGACCCCGAGCTGTGGTTGATCTCCAGACACAGATGTTTAAGTGGTGGCAAGGTCTGGACAATGGGACTGTCCTGCCCCACTGCCAGGTGCAATGGGAGGCCATGGTAGCTCCTTAGATTTAGACAGTCAGCCTTGCTATGAAATCAGCCTTTCCAAGGGAGAAGGTAATTATAAAATAAAAAGCTTGGGCAGGTGGACTGTTGGTTGCCAGGATCTGTGTCGACACAGCAGAGAGCTGGGGAGACCTTGCTCCTGGGAGCTAGCAGCCCTGCAGCGCTGGGGTGGCTAGTTAATGACTCCCGAGGCTCAATATTCAAAGCAAAAGTCAGAGCCAACTATTTAAAAGACTTACAGGAATTTGCTGGAATCAGCTTGCTCACACTACTCTGCTTTTGTCTGAAAAGGTCGCTGAAACCTTGATTCTTCCAGTTGCAACCAAAGATCCTTCCTCTTCTCAGTGCAGTTCCAGGCTGTAAAAATAGCATCATCTAATTAAAGATTAGTTTCCTCTCTCCTCCTCTGAAAAAATAATAATTCTGTCTGAATCACTGACACACAATAAATACTGAACCTCGCATTGTGGGGTTGCCAGCTGTTCTGCAGGACTGAAATTTCATGTCCTTCTGTGTCAGTCTGTCAGTGCCATTGAACATCACCAGAGTTGCATATGAAGATTAAGAAAGGCATGTTAACATGGAAACTGGTTACTTTATTAAAAACTGAACACAATATTCTGAACTGATCAGTTCTAAGAAGACTGAGCATAGTCTAGTTGGGGCAAAAAAAATCAGTTTTATTTAAATTAGCTCTTTTTCTTTTCTATTATCCTCAGCTAACTTTTTGTTTCCTCTTCTAGTGTGCTGCAGCAGTTCAGCTTGCATTGATCCAAATTGGGCTTCAGCTGCCTTTCTTAAATTAAGAGTTACTCTGCATGGAACCAATGATTTCCAAATCATTTCCTGTGTCAATTGCTAAATAGCTCTAAATCCAGTGCTGTAGGAGAGGATTTCTGGAGCATTCACTTACTTATTCTGAGGAAACAAAACAGTCATTTTCTAATTTTTTTTTTCTTTACAGTTGATGAAAACAAATGTAACTTGCTGAGCATCTCAGCTGTGCTTGAAATGATTGAATCAGACCCATTGCTTCTTAACTGGTTGCAGGAAGTGAAATTATTTCCCGAGGGTTCATATTACAAGAAAGCACGACTGCTGCTCTCAGGCACTGAATAGCTTTGCTTTACCTGAACTGGCAGGCAAGTTTTTGGGCACATTTGAGGGAAATCCAGATTAAAAAAACCAACCCTTTGTAACAAGGGTAGATTCAGATCTGATACTGCCATCCGTTACCAGTGCTATTCAAGGCTTCTCCTTCCCACGGATATTGAACTAAATAAACTTAAAGTCAGAGAGGGCATTGCTTAATTCACCAGGATCTGAATACACTATTCTTCAGCAAAAATCTGCTCAGCTATTATAGGTTTCCATGTCTTTAATAGCCAGCCTAATAGCTGATAGATTCACACTTCCCAAATAAGAGGCAGTTTCAACAATGGCTTTAAATCGTTCCCTGTGGAAATAGAGAGTTGCATTAAATCCTCGTAATTAGGCAATTTCAGCTGTCTTCAGTGCTTTTGACTCTGTGGTTGCCTTGAGAGTTGGGATCCCTCTATGTCCTGCTAATGTGAACCTTCTTTTCTGCTCACGCATGTGCGTGAACATGCTCATACACCCTTTAACTTTTTGTCTTCCTCCTGAACCCCAGAAACAAATGCATTTTCTGGTTTCATTGTTATTTGCAAAACCATTACAGGGGAAAAAAAAAAGGTTATGATGGACAGTGAGTCCTTTAAATCAGCTCTTGTATTAACATCTACTACAGCATTGGTTTTGTCCTGTTTGAAAATGTGAAGTGATGTTTCTGTTGATGACTATTCCAGGGTTATTTTTTCTTTCTGCTGATGAATATCATAAAGAATAGGATGATATTTTCGCTGGCTGTCTTTATCACAGTGGCCCTCCTGCGAGCAATCCTGGCTTGCTATAACTCCTGCTATGAAGCACCTGACACAAATGCATTACAAAACCTTTCACTGCTCTATTGATCAGCATTACTAAGTGCTGCAAATGCATGTTCATCTGGCTCACGTATACTGTCGACAAAGCAGAAATGAAAGCTGCAAACAGCATCCATGAGTATTGGTTTGACGGCGACTTCAATCTCCTTTAACTATGTTTGTGCTCCCTCTTTACTAGCAATAGTGGGATGTTTGTAGAAACGGATTTTTGCTCATTGATGGGGTTGTGACGGTGCATATTACTTGAGCACCCAGAGCAGAAGGTATTGCACAGCCATCTTGAGCTGGTCCAAAGCCACTCAGAATCAATAGGAGTTTTCTAGTGAATTCGGTGGCCTTTGGATTAGGCCCGGTAGGCACCGAGGAATCATCTAATGAAAGAGCAGTCGTGAAGCCCCATGATTTAGACAGCCACTCACCCAGCACAAATAGTAAATTACAAACAGCAGATACTGGCAGCAATAGGCATGAATAGTCTGTAGTCAGCAATTCACAGTCTGAAATATGTTGGCATAAACAATGCACCAGATAATTCCAGCTAAGCAACATATTTGTGAAAATCCAAGCCTGTTTATGGATAATTTTCAAAAAGGCAAGTTCAGCAAGAAAAATATTTGCAAGAAAAAGAACTTACCCCTTTTTGCTTACTGATTATTTAGAAAAGTTTTTTGGGTATGAGCTGTCCTTGTGAGGCACTGGATGACCTCACGTAGGACCTGATGTGGGTGCTGGGCAGCCCAGCTTAGCCCTATTCTGCTTTGGTTTCACTGTGGTTTTCCACTTAGGCTCTGTTCTCATGTACCTTTGCTGATAAGACTGAGTCATTTGGAGCAGTAAGGATGAGAGATGCCTGCAGCGAGTTGCAAAAGGATCTTGCAACCCTGAGTGAGCTGGCAGGAAAGTAGAAGGTGAAATTTAGAGCAGGTAAATGTAAAGTTACGTAGAGAGGAAAAAAAAGTCCCAAATTCACATGTGTAGGAAAAATCTCTGCAGTGACCCTCACCATTCTGAAACAAGATCTTGACTTGATCACAAATATTTCTATGAAAAGTTCTATGCAGTGCTCCATAGCAGGGAGAAGAGAAAACTGAAGGCTGTGAATGACTGGGAATGATGATGATAATTTTTCATCTGCTAGCTACAGAACCCCTTGCTCTGTGCTCTCGTATGGCAAAGGCAGCTGCCATGAATCCCTGGCCATAGGCTCTCAGGGTGTGAGGATAGAGCTGCTGTCAGCGTTGTGTGTGCAGTAGCAGATGAGCGGTGAGGGCTGGCGGCGGACCAGCAGCACCCAAAGTCAGTGAGGATGGACACACAGGAGCAGGTAGTGTAGGCAGGCTGAAAAGCAAGATGTGGCACTTTTGGGTTGCTTTTTCCCTATGCTACCAGGTTTCCCCTTGTAAAAGAAGGAACATGCTGTTCCCACCCTAAAGGCGGCCCAGGGAAGAGAAGTTGCTTGCAAGTCATCATAGCACTGAGCAATGCAAAAATACGGTGAGGGAAATCGCCATTCTGCATTTGTGCAGGGCTTGGGTTATGCATGTCAAATCCAGCAAGGTTGTGCAGTAAAATAGAGCCTGCAGCTACATGCTGAACAGTGATATGGGGGAAAAAAATGGCTTTAGGGCTCACTAAATGAGCTGCACTTGCCTAACGCATGGAGCGCTGTGCGAAAAATACTTGCAATGGTATTTAGAGATGCTTTCATTATGTACGTGCAAGAAGAAAGAAAATAACCAAATGCAAGTAGCTCAGGAGCTTTCATGCTGACATTTCCCAGCTTCTGACTTTACAGCTGCAGCAACATCCCTTTAATATTACTGTTAAGTTTGCATTGTGCGTGGCAGCCCAGGACACGACACATGTGGAGCAGGTCAGGAGCCCCACATCCCTTGCAGGGTGATGAGCAGAGGTTGGAGAAAGCCGGCCAGCCTCTGCGATGCAGCGTGCATCGGTGCACAAGCGGTTAACACGCTATCACCAGCTCCTATATGCACCAGCTCCTACAGACATTAGCTTTGTTCCTCTACATCCCCGCTCCCCTAGCCCCTACAAAAATTTGTCTCCCCACCTCCCACCTCCCTCATGGGGATTCTCACTGTTCCTGTCATTGAGCTGTGCTTTATAATAATGCTCCAAGTAGAGAGTGGCCATCGTTTGTCATTCAGTTAGTGACATCCCCAGGAACTTAAAACATTACAGAGGGAATTGGAGGTGGTGTATGAAAATGATGCATGGGTGTGGGTAGAGGTTTAACCACTTTCATGCTGGTATGCTTTCTAGATGATGCACACAGGATACTGCTTTCTAGGCATGTGGAAATGACTAGATGAGGATACTTAGTCTCTGCCCTGGTGTTTCACAAATTTAGGGTGGCTACTCTTAAAAGAGAAAATGAAATCTAAAGCTGCTTACCAACTTTTCACCTCAGTTTCTGTCCAGCAGAATTTTTTTGTTAATGAGAAGTTTCCTTAGGGTGAAACTCCTCCATTTCTCTGTATTAAAAAAAAAAAAAAAAAAATTTTTTTTTTTGCTGAGGACTGTTTTTGTATTGGACATTAGTTTTTTTTTAAGGATATTGGATGGTGACCCCTGAATCAGATTGTGAGGGAGCTTGTGGGATTGGAATCACTGGATATTTTTATGCACAGGCTGGGCAGGCATTGGCCAGAAACTCTTAGCAGCTATCAGGATCGTTGTAGCTATTTTAAGATACAACAGCAGCTGGAAGCCTTGTCTGACAGATGTGCCGTTATGTTGCCCAAAGGTTTAGAAAGAGACAGTCCCAAAGAGCTTGCAAGCAAAGCCAAGCCTGGTGCACAAACCAAATATAAAATCAGCAGGGAGTGAGTACGGCTTTGCAGAAAAATTGATGCGTGCCAGCACTTGTCTCTTCACTGTGCATCATTTTTGTGTCTTTGCTTTAGGTGTCACAGCCTCATCGCACCTCTTTGACTATGGCTCCACTGCCAATGGGGGCGACAGCTCCTTCTACACCTCTCTGATCTCAGACGTCCACTACACCACTCCGCGGGACTCCACCTATTTCACGGGCATTTATCAGCAGGAAAACAGCCCCATTCCCTGCTCAGGCAGCACAGAGGGGTTTAACACGCTGGGGCATCCTGTTCAGGATGTGACAGGGTTTGAGTCCCGTGGCTTGTTTAGCTCAGATTCAGGAATAGAGATGACTCCTGCAGAATCTACTGAAGTCAATAAAACCTTAGCAGATCCCATGAAAGTAGAAGCTTATAAATACATGGACATAAGTAGATCAGAAGAAATAAAATACCAAGAAAAACATGACCCTGACTCAGAAGATGAGAGCCCAGGCCTTATCGATAAGTACCGGGGAATACCGACCAGGTCCAGCCACACTGCTGAACCTCAGCAGATGGCTTTGGAGAGCACGAAGGCACCCAAAGAGCAAGACCCACTTGAAGACACAAGGTCTGGAGATCAGCACAGCACCTCTGTGGTTGCAGCCCCCGTCAAGATCACGCTCACCGAGATAGAAAGTGCCGGGGAAGATGCCAGCAAAAAGTCAAGCCTGACTGAGCCGGAAACTGGCCTGAAGCCGAGCCATGAGGTGGTACCAACAGTGACAGTGTCAGAGCCAGAAGATGACAGCCCGGGGTCTGTAACGCCACCGTCCTCTGGCACAGGTAATGCTGGTGCGTGGCACCATTTTTTTTTTTGGTATTGACAGAGTGGTTGCAATTTTAGCCCTGTACGTTGGAGAATTACTATGGGTTTGTGGGGTGGGTCTAAGGGGGTGCGAGCAGACATTAACAGGTCTCCATGGCTGGAGGTGTTTCTACTCTGCCTGAGCACCACTTTGCGCTGCTGAACAGAAGGGAGATGTGAACCATGCTGCCCCATCACTAACACACTGCTCAGGATGGGCTGCCCTTTCTGTATGAAAAGAAGGGAAGACACCTTTTAGAATTCACAGAAATAAGTTGCCGAGAGCCACTCAGGAGCACGACTGGGGTCAGATCCAGGCTTGCTGAGCCAGGTCCCCACGGGGATCTCTCCTCGAGGGGAGGTTGTGAGCTGG
The DNA here is from genome assembly GCA_013397275.1 of Burhinus bistriatus. Taxonomy (NCBI): domain Eukaryota; kingdom Metazoa; phylum Chordata; class Aves; order Charadriiformes; family Burhinidae; genus Burhinus; species Burhinus bistriatus. The sequence continues at coordinate 239,635 of VYXH01008480.1, read as the reverse complement.
CAGGTGTCATTGAGGGTATCGTCAGCCAGGCAACAGTTTGGGCTGGATCCCGGTGATTTTGAGGTCTCTTGGTCACCCTGGCTGGTCATGCTCCCCAGAGGAAATGAGATGTGTGGGACTAGGGCGCTGCAAATGTCTGGTTCATTTTTTTAAATTTTAATGGCTTTTTTTAACACCTCTTTGCTCTTGCAGAGAATAAGGTTAAATTGTTAAAAATAAGTGTTGTTTTCAAGTGAAAGTGCTGCTTTTAGAAAGTGCTGATGAGGAAAATGCTGTCACCTCATTTACAAAGGGGACTGGAGGGAAAAAGGGCCAGTCTCTTTTAAAGGTTCCTGATTTCTCTTGGGGGGCACCAAAATCCCATGTTTATAAATTTTCTTATTGTCTGATTACTGCAGTAGTACATAATATCTATTCCTCATTTTTCCTATTATACACTGCTAAAACATGAAAGTGGTGTAGTGTTTTAAAAAGGAATAAAGTTCTGTGACAGGAAATAGAATTTTCAATCTTGAAATTAAATTTCAATGTCCTGGATCAAAATCCTTTGACAATGAACATTTGACATTTGACAATGAACATCCCCAAGCTGAAATTTCCATTGCTTTGATGGCATCTAGAAGCATTTAAAAATCAACTGGAATTTCCTTAAAATGGCAGTCTGGGATTTCCACCCACACTAATACCTATCCTTAGAGAAATACTTAGTTCCTATCCCATACTGAGTGTGCGTTTGTACACTTTCACACAAGAAAAAGAGGTAGAAAGAGTCCACCGCAGCTGTGAGTTTATCCTGCCTGCATTGGCCAGAAACCTTACATAATAAATAGACTTTAGTGTCCTGTTTTTCTTCTTTTTTTTTGACTGGGTGACATCACATGCTACTTCTGAGACATGCTGATTTTTATTGATTTACACTTTTTGCACTACAAGGTAATTAAGAACTTCAGGCACTAATTGTTATTTATTCAGTCCTTGGTGACTGTTCAAGACTGCCTTCATGACACTTGATAACCGGATCCCATGAAAACAGCTGAATAGTGCGTGGCTGAGCCTCATGGCTCTTGCCTTACTGGGAGGCACTGGTGTGACCAGCGTAATTGCTGGCATGGAAATGTTCATCTCCATGGGCAAAACTGATCCCCAGCACTGCCTGAACAGCCCTGAGAGGTCCCACCACCTTACATTGGGGTGCTGGAAAGCCAGAAGCGCTGTTTATCTATCGTGTTAAGGAAAGAAGTGGTCATCTTCCTCTAGGGGCTGGCTCCCGCAGGGTGTTTTCTCTGGATTTCCCCCCTTTCCCACAGTTGGGGACACGCTGCGCCCACACTTACATTCTTAAGTGAGGAAGAAATGTAAAATCTGCCCTCATTATTTCTACCCAGTGACCCAGCAAAGTTGTTGCTCCTAGATACCCCTCAAGCATTCTGGCGAAGCCCCCAGTTCCCCCTTGCTTGGATCAGGACTTTTGAAAATGGTTTGCTTTTAATTAATGGCCATCATCTTTCTGGGGAAGGGAGACGTGGTCTGTTCCTACACTGTGCTGGCACTGAAAGGTGGTGAGTATTTATATGCCTCCCCTTGCCAGCGGTAAATATGACACCCTGCTGCTGGCCACAAAGGACTTTTTTTGTTCACAAGGTAAATGCCATGGCTGAGAGTTACAAACTGCCAGCGCAGGGAGGAGCAGGATGAAGCTGAGGGGCAGCACGTTGCTGTGCTATGAGGGCTGGCGGTCACATGCCCGTTTGGACGTGTGCCGGATTAAGTCATCGCTCAGGGAGAAAACGCTTACATGCGGTAATGCAGGAGAGCGGCGCAGCTCACGTGGGCTTCCTGCAGCTGCACTCCTCGGCGTGGCTGATCCAACAGAAACTTCCCAGCATTGGGACAGGAGTGTGTCGTAACAGTCCCAGACACCTTAATCCTGTCTACAGCCATACTCTGGGTAGCAGAAGGACTTTCTCATGCGAGAAGGATGTGTTACAAGAGAGCTGTTTTGTCAGAGGAGCTGTAGGCATGCCAACAATATGTGCTCAAAACTGCTGATAACGTGTGTATTGACAGGATGCACAAACCAAAACTGCTTGGAGGGGTGTGGGCAGGTTGCTTTTCTTGCCTATCTCCCAGCAGGATGCCGTGGCTTGAGTTCTATCATTAAAACCTTGCTCTTTACCTGATTCATCTTGGGGAAGGTATATGATCAGGAACAAATCAGCTATGGTATTGCCGTGAAAAATTAAGTCTGGAAATAGCCAGAAATAGTGATTTTGTCCCAGGTTACATCTGATACAATCCCTTTCTCACCCTCTGTTGTAGAGGAGCTTCCAGAGGTGGCCAACACAGCTGGGTGGGCTCAGGCAGCCAATGCCAGTGGCTGCACCCAAAGCAGGGCTGGGCTGAAGGCAAATACCCACCGGGAGCAGGCGTAGGTCAGCTCGGGGCTCCCCACACCTGCTGGAAACCTTGCCCCACTCTGCTGCGGTCCCCAGATGTGTCCTGCCATGGGCCTCTTTGCCAGCATCAGCAGGAGGAAACTTGGGGGTCTCTTTTCCTGATTGCTTTCTTGAACCCTCACCACCTGCAATACCACTTATTGACCCCTGTCATGTTAATAATGATATAAAATGGGTGAATGAGCACCTGAGAGTTCAGAGGACAAATTTCCATGTGTGCTTGATGGCTGTTTCAACCTCCGCAAAAAAAAAAAGTTTGAGAAAAATTTGTGACCTGGAACTTTTCACCCATGAAAGTTAAAGTTTGACAAAATTACTAGTAACTACACATGGGTTGTTACAATTGCCAGTACCTGGAACCCACCAGCTCTGCGTGCATGTTTGTCCCCAAAACAGACCCATATCTGTTGGTGACAGTCAGACACTGTCACATGTGGCCTGAGCCCGCGTTCCTCATGACTGGTGATTTACCTGGTGCAAACCATATTGCTGAGCTACTGGCCAAGCACTGACCAGCATTGCCTTGTGCCTCAGCTTTTTACTCAGTAAATTATGCTAATAATACATCTTTTATAAGGAGTATGTGCATAGGAAATGGTCTGTGAGGACAAACTGTTATTACCGTCAGTCATCCCAGACAGGAAAACTTCCTGCCTGTGTTACCAGCCCTGCTAGAGGGACCTGTGCTGGCGTGAAATCTATTGTGTTTGTTGCCTAAGCAGTCAGAAAATCTCATTTTTAACATTTTTTTTTCTTTCTTCCTCCCCCTTTCCTTCTGGGTGGCAGAACCATCCGGCTCAGAGTCACAGGGCAAAGGCAGCCTGTCAGAGGATGAACTTATCAGTGCCATCAAGGAAGCAAAAAGCTTTTCCTTTGAGACCCAGGAGGTGCAGCGGTCGCCAGCCCTTTCTGCTGAGAAGAGAGACCAGCGTGTCAAACCTGGGCGGCCTGCCATCTCCTCACCCCTGGATAACGAAGCCAGCAGCGCCGAGTCAGGGGACTCAGAGATTGAGCTGGTCTCGGAGGACCCACTGGCTGCTGAGGAGGTGTTGCACTCCAACTACATGACCTTCAGTCACATTGGAGGGCCCCCTCCATCACCTGCCTCCCCCTCCATCCAGTACAGCATCCTGCGGGAGGAGCGGGAGGCCGAGCTTGACAGCGAGCTCATCATCGAGTCCTGCGATGCCTCATCAGCCTCAGAAGAAAGCCCGAAGAGGGAGCAAGACTCCCCTCTGATGAAGCCCATGGTCATGGACATTATCAAGGAAGAGAACGGCTCGCGCACTGATGCCTCAGACTACAAAGCAACTAAAATGACAGAGAGCAGGATGAACAGGGAGAACCTGGCAGAGTCCGCATCCTACCTGAAATGCTCCTTTGTTGCACCAAAAGTAGGTGCTGAGCCCGCAACCTCTGCTGTCAGCACCGAGGAGCTGAAGGAAAGAGTAATCCTGAAGAAACCCATTGAAGAAACTGTTGTTAACCAAAGTAAAGTGTCTTCCAAGGACTCTGGCAAAAGAAGTCCCTTGGCTTTGCCCCTACTACCATTTTTAAATAAGCAGAAAGGTAAATGCAGATGTTTTTGTTATTTTTGCAGTGCTGCTGAGAAGGGGGAGGAGGGAGAAGTGCCTGTTCCTTGCACGGGAGATGTTAGTAGTGCCGAGCAGGGGGAGCTGCTGGCACTGGATAACCTCAGCTCAAAGCTGGGCACACTTGTGACAATGCACACATCATCTCCTTCCCATCCTCTTCTTTTTCTTCTTTTCCTTTCCCTTAGGAAAAAAACACAAAACAGCAACAGTAATTTTTAGGCTTAAGCATATATATACTGGATCAAGCAGGAACCCCAGTAACATAAGGCTGATTCGTACATCAGGCATCTGGAGGACAAAGAGCAACAAATGATCATTTTCCCCTTGAAATACTGCCTACCTTGCCCCAGGGAAGGGGTGCCATCAGGAAGGTGGTCCTGCCCCTCCCAGAAATGCGAGGATAATGTTTTTGAGGATACATTTAGGAAAAAAGAAAAATTCAGAGGAGGAGAGGTGTTGGGTTTAGTGGGTCTGGGTGTTTCTGAAGCTGGGGCAGCTTAAACGAATCTCTCTCACCGTGGCTGACACCCTCCATCCTGAATAGTGAGGGGTTTGTGTACACTTCTAGGCTGATGCAGGGAGGTGGGTGGCTTAGGGGTGCTCATGCCAGCTCTGCATGCCTTGAGGGGCATCCTGTCTGCCTCTCTGAAAGCCCCTTCCCTAATCCAGCTCTGAGAGGGGGAAGGGCAGGACGTTTCCCGGGTACTCAGATGAGCTCAAGGGCTCTTATCTCCCCATAAGATCCTTTCAAAGCCAGTGTAGAGCTAGCCAGGGCCGGGCTTGCTGTGCCAGGCACTAAGGTCTGGCTGCACCCACAAGTCCTCTAGAGCCACCACAAGCTTTTTGGTCTGAGCTAAACCCTGAGGACCAAGGGGTAGTACACGGTTACTGGACACTGACACTGCCAGGGGTCCCTGCAGCCTGTAACTGGTTTAGTTCACAAGGCGCACAAGAGAAAAAAGACATTTTATTCTTTGCAAGATGCCAGCTCTAAATAGCCAGGTTCTTTGTTTGCCTCTGGCTTTGTAGGCTGGTGTGGGAGGGAGGGACATTGGGGCAGCCCCACGCTTGCCCCGCTCCCCCTCTGCCGTCTCCCCCGGCCCAGCTTGGGGACAGCGGCTGTCCACGGCTCTTCTGTCAGATGGGGCTTTGCAATTCAGAGAGCTGCTCTTTCCGTGCAGACAGCTGGATAGAGATGGAGGGGGGCGAACCCCATCCCTGCTGCTTACTTAGAGAGCATCTTTTTCCTCTGTCTGCGTTTGTGCAGACGTTTGACCACATGATGGCCTGTGGCAGACACATTTAAGTGGCACACTTTTACAACTGATTTTTCTAGCGCTGTTAACCCAAGCGTGCAAGTCTAGTAAGGAAACAGCCTGAACTTGCATGATGTGCTGAGGACTGCAGGATGTGCAGTGCAATAAAATATGTTAATACTGATATTCTTAGTGGTAATGAACTAATGACGTTAATAGGCTGAATAAGAAACATATGATTATTGCTTATAAATATATTTTGCTGCCAGATTCTCAGAGCTTACAATGTCACACTGTGCATCTCTTAGCTCCCTCACAGGTAGGATGAGCTCTAACCATTTCTTTCCCCATTCCCAAATTCCCCTTTTGTAGGACTGGCCCAGGCCCTGCCCAAACCCTAGAACTGTAGGGTTGGTTGAATTTACCTTACACACCCTTCCTGTAGTGTCCAGCATTGGGTCTCTGCAACCATGTTGTGTTCTGTGTGTTCTGGGCAGACAAGTAACAATTTGGTCTTGGATTTGGGGAAAGCAGTTGGGGAATATTACACAGGCAACTAGTTGCCTGTTCCTCAGTTCTGAGATTTCAGGCCCCATTACAATTTTTAGTCCCCCTCAATTGTATTCAGATTTTTTTTGCCTAACTTTCATGTCTCATTTAATTTCTGTCATTGCCTAAACTTTTGCTAACAGAGGCTTGTTCTCATATGGTGGTCCGAGAAAATCCCTGTGTGCGTGAGCAGACTTTCTCCCTGCGTCACAGTGTGTCCGTGTTTCCTACCTGTATTCCCATAGGACAGTTGTGGCAGGAACATTTCCTCCAGGACTGACACCAGACAGCTAATTACTATTTGGCAGCGTGTAGAGGACTATTTCAGTATGTGCTTTTCTCCCTCGAGACATACCAGTGCCGAAGGCAAGGGAAACAAAAATGTAAAGCCTCTCAAGAAGATTACTGCTAAAACTTGTGAAACTCTTTAAAGCTGATTTCAAGGTATGGGGAGGTGAGCTCAAGATAAGAAAATATGGAGGACAGTAGGGTCCAGTTTATGCTACCTTTGAGTCACAGGTATTTGCTGCATGTGTCGCTGTGTCAGGGCATTTTTATGTTGAAGGTAGAGTACGGGGCTCTCCTTCTGACCTGAGAAAGGAGAGTTTGTCCCTCACTCAGAGAATTCACGTGAAATCCTTCAGCAGTTTTTCAGTTATCAGAGGTGAACAGGGGATGAATTAAGTGGTGTGGTGGAACCAGAGCATCCCCCATGGGTTCTCCCAGGCTCCATCAGTCTGGAGCTGCATTGGCTAGCGGCGAAATGATGTGGCAGAGCACATCCAAGGGGACAGGGACTGCCTCATCAGCTTGAAGCAGAGCTTTACATCATGGCATCATGTATGTGTCATATGCCAAATCAGATGCACCTGGCAGGCATTTGGCACAGGCACACTCAGCCAAAGGGATGAGAATAGAGGGAGATGTGGCAGCACTGCACAATGGAGGTGCAGCAGAACAATGTCACCCAAAGCAAGGACAGTGTCATCATTCATTACTTAAGAGAATTATCTTAATTATAGTTATCTATCATTAAAAGAATACTAACAAGATGTGACTACGTACTTGTTAAAAGACAGAAAACAGAAAAACCTGCATTGTTTCCTGTTACCTCCTTGTTACACATCACCTTGGAAGTGTTATGCTACCAGCTCATATCCTTATTAAGACAGAATTTTTTTAGCGATGTTCACAGAGTTCAGGTGGGGACTGATCCCCCAATGGCCATGGCAAGTCTCACCTGAGTTCTGGTCAGTGCTAGCCCAGCGTTTCTGGAGAGTTGAGGAAACTGATGGATCAAATGAAGATGTTTGACATGCCTGGCTGTGTTTTTGACACCCAGCTGTACATCTTTCTGTGGCCCTTGGCCAGCTCATAGCCAGGTATATGTCATTTAAAATAGTCAGTTGTCAGTTTCACATCTAAGTTTTAACTATTTCACAGTGTGATACTGTAATTCCACCAAGGAGTTTTTCACTCATATCCATGGCATTAAATATGCTTTGTGTGGCTCATCAGAAGAGTTTGACCTGGGCTGGCAAGACAAAAATTGAGTGCATACTCCAGAAAATACATGAAAAAGCTGTGCAAAGTGAAAACCCAGCGTTCAACCTGACCCCAGGAACAGTCCTGCTGATTGTGTTGCTGCCAGCCTGCGGCTTAATCCCTCAGAGACCGTTCTGGTGTGTCTGCTAGGCGTGCTGACATCACAGCCATTCCCCTAAATTACAAGGTGGGGCACAGCAAGTGCATGTGTGGTTGCGCAGTGATAACTCAATGTCTCTGCTTAACGTCTGTTGCCATCCAGTGGTAACAACAAAAATGGGCAGTGACTTCTTACCTCCATTTTACTGGAGCTGACTATCATGATTTGAAAGAGTGGATTAAGCAGCCTCGCTTCCTTTTCCGCACCATCAGAAAGATCGCATTGCTTGGTGCAACACAGGCTTTGCTTTGGCCGGAGTTGTGCATTTGCTACCCATGTTAGTGTTACCAACTCCTTTGCTTCCTGCAGAGCAAAGAGGGGAAGGCAGAGCTGTAGCAAGACATTTGCTGTTCAGCTGTCACTGCCCCCACATCACTCCTGGCATCTCCTCCCAGAGATGGACGCAGCCCTTACACAACAGGGCTTAGCACACATCTGGCAGTGGCTCTGCAGGAAAGGAAGTTGCCAGCTCAGTTTCTTTTTTTTTTTTTTAAATATTCAGCATGGAGAAGGAAGACCAGATGCATTTGTGTTTTCCAGTAGCCAGAGCAAGGAATGCAGGATTTTAGGTTTGTTCTAAGGAAACCTTGTCTTGCAACACATTTTCACAAACTTTGGAAAATAATACAACTGATTGGTGTGGCCTGCACAGCGCTATGATATTGCATAGCCCAGGTGACATCCAGGCTGGGCTTGCACATGGGCTGGGCATGCAGGAAATTTCAGAACAGACCTGCTGTCCTGGAAACATGCATCTTTTGGCCTGGGGCAGTTTGCAAGAAGCCCAAAAGAAGCCTGGACCAAGGCAGGCTGGGAAGAAGTATGTTGGCTGAGTCCTTTCCTGTCTTCTCTTGCCGTGCCTGTCGGTAGGTCTCTGCCAGGGTGGCCTGGCTTACTGCATGCTGGTGTCCCACAGCCTGGGGACCTGGTCCTGGGTGGAGATTTCCCTTATGCTGGGGCACCATGTCTCTCTCCAGCCTCTCCTTCAATGGCAATATTAGGAGATGCCTTCTGCTTGACCCATTTAATGAAATGTGTCAGATAAGATGTCTGAGCTCAGGTTAAAAAAAAAAGAAAAAGATGTGGACATTCATAGTACTGTTTACTTTCATTTTGTTTTTATTTTATGGCAAAATTTAGCATAGCAAAAGGAAAGCCCAGGCCCAGGGCTGTGGGATGGTGCTGTAACTCACATGCTAGATGGCACAACTGGCAGGACATGCTGGAAACACAGTCAAATAAAATTCATCATTTAAAATGCTTTATTCTGTGGCACAGTACTATGCCACCCTACTATGAGGCATCCTGATTTTTATGCCTTATGGAGGGCTTTTGTAGTACTAATCTGGTTACTCCCCTACAAAAGTGTGTCCTTACCATATACCCTTTGTGGCTACTGTGGCTCTAAACACCCATGAGGGACACCAAGGTTCATGGCCACCCATCTCTATGTGGTGCCCTGATGTTTCCCAGGTAGTGTCACAAGCTGCAGTCAGGATCACTTCTGGTTTTGGGGTGACACTGGCAAATGCCCTGGGTTGAAGAACATGTTTCCCCTCCTCCCTGATGCCTCTTGTGCCATCCCATGGTGTCCAGGGCTGCCACGCAGTGGACAAGCACAAAGCAGTGTGGGCTTTTCCCCTTTAATCTCTGATTGCATCCACCCCTATTTGGTGCCACAGACAAACTGATTTTACAGTTTCTCAAGGAGATGGTTTTCCAGCAGAGATCTGGGAGAGACCTTAAGTTATTGGGAATGCTTTTTGTTCAGCAAAACGTCATCTGCATCACATAAGCTTGTCCCTGCTGTTGGAGGAGTTGCTAGTGAGGCATTTTTCTGTGGGAAGGGGATGTTTGGTAGGGTGATTTAGCAATCCAAGGCTCATTTCTCATTTGCATGCTTTCACCAGGCTGGCTCTGCAGTCAGCAGCAAGCCAGGCCGCGGCTTAAACATACGGTAATGTTAGTTTAATATTTTAGTGCCATCTGCTGTAAGTGCCTCCACACTCCAACCCATCTGTTTTGTGTGCTTCAGTTTGCTTTTTATGGGGCTCTGGTAGCTTTGCATCCTTTGGAAAGTCCCTGCCTGGAAAGTGTAGGAGAGAGGGATGTCCTGCCTGGGGCTGGAGTGTCTTCACCTTGCGATGCTGTAGGAGGAGTGGGGTAAAATCTCCCTGGAGAAGAAAAACTGTGAACCTAGGTGTGGCCTTGACACGAAATCTTGGAGTAGATTGGTGAACCTCTATGCGCTTGCCTCCCACATGGAATAATTTAGGTGGGAAAGGACCTGTGGAGGTCTCTGGTATGACCCCTTGCTCAAATCAGTTTGGTCAGGTTGCTCAGGGCCTTGTCTACCTGTCCATCTTCTCAGCAAAGGCAGAGGTTTGGGGGTAGCCAAGAGCTGGAGCCTGCAAATCTGGGTCATTCCCGTGATGCTGCCTCAGTGCCAGGAGCTGCAGGCACACTGCAGAACAGGGTAGAGGAGAGATACCACTCAGTGTAGCTTCATACAGAGTGGGCTGGCAGGAACTTCACAAGATCCAGAGAGCCCATCTCCTGGCCCACAGCCAGGATTCCTGGTAGAGCAGTCTTGACAGATGCTTGTGACTCGTTTGGAAAGGCCTCTGTTGGCAGATCCTCCACCAGCTCCCAGGCGTCTATTGAAAACAGTTGCCGTTCTTCCGTCCTTCTTTACTTTAGGCTAAGAAATTCTAGCTTCTTCAGCTTTTCCTCTCTTGTCATGTTTTTGAGCTGTCTGAACTGTCTTGTTGTTCCCTTCGTTCTTTTCTGCCATCAGTTGAATTCTTCTTGAAGTGAACTGGAGAGGGTGCTCGCATGGAGGCCATCCACATGCTGATGATGGGTTACGCGCCTGCCCTACAGGTTAGGACTGGGCTTGTAGAGCCCACTGCGGCAGCACAACATTGACTTCTATCACTGCAAGAAGGATCTCTTCCATATTGCTTGAAAATGCCTATTAAGACTTCTGTAGCGGGCTGCACTGACCCATCTTTCCCTACTTGGACTCATTTGATTCTGTATGGTAACAGGAATGGAGTAATTTTTGAAGGGCTGGGAAAGTTCAGTGGAAAAAATGAAGTTAACAATGATAATCTTGCCCATTTCTGAGAAACTGAGAACTTGAATGACTTCCTGCCCAGACGATTGAATGCCAGCTGAAGTGGGCTTTCTTGGTTAATGCAGAGCAGATGAATCTAGGGGGACGGGTATTTTCCAAGAACCATGAGCAGGTGTTGAGTGGAAGAGGTCCTGCAGGCATGACTTAAAGCTTTTCAACAAATCTTCTGGACTCTTTCCCTGAGCAAAATGGTTTCTTTTTCTCCTGAGCTGTCTGACACCACAGCCCACTTTGGTTCACAAAGCTCTTACTCTGCTGTGTGCACAGCCCTTCCCCAGTCTGCCCTCTTTAGGAACTGATTATGTCCACTCTCAGTTGGAAACCAGTGAAATAGCTTAAGAGGAAGAAATGACACCTGTGTTACTAAAGCTCTTGCCAGGGTCACACCTGGAGCACTGGCAATCAGTCAGTTGTCCAGGTCAGTCTTCTCCTTCCATACCTCTACTTGACTGCCCTTATGTAAGGCCAGGGAAGAATTTAAGACTAAGGTGGTGGGCACGAGAAAATGCAGCTAAGGCACGCTTCAGCCTGCTCTTGTCTCTCTGCTCTGATGCATGTTATTCCTTGGCTTTGTGGCCTAGTAACCTAAAGTTATGGCAAAAATGGACTATTAGCTGTTTTTTGGCTAGATTAATCAAAAATGGTCAATAAAGAGTAATAAAACAGTTTTAACTGAAAGCGTCTGAGTCATGCAGAGCTGCAACCAGGAGTGAGGTGTGATTTTCTTACTAAGGATAGTTTCACACCAGGGATTCACCTTTCCATGGTACATTCTTGGTATTTTGGGAGATTTTGCAGTAGATTGGTAGACCAAGAGGTCTTGACTTCAAGGTGCTTTGCAGTTCTGCTTTCGCTCTGTTCAAGGAATCTGAAAAATTACTCTGAACAGATGATAGGACATAAACAGTGAGCTGTGATGACATGAACTCTGCAGACACATTCAGATGGCCTCATTTTATGGGATCTCGCTCCAGAGACTTTTGAACAACTGAGGCAGTGGCATCCCAGACACCTTCTCCAGCCACTGTGACTGGAAGAGTTTCCCCATCCCAGCTGAGCTGCCCCAGCAGCAACTCATGGGCATGTTCCTTTGCCCATGGAGGAGGGGAAGGAACATCACAGCTACCCTTTTTCACTGTGGCCCAAGCGGTTGGAAATGTTTCTGCCTTTGCAGCAGGCTATGGCCTGCCTCCCCATTTCTGGCCAGTTAATGCAATTCAGCTGCCACATGACAGCTTGTTATAACCATCAAGCTGTGACAACTCAGCCAGAGCTGAGCTGGAGAAACCTGGAGACGTGCAGGTCATGGTGGTGGAAATGAGCAGTGTGCACACCGGCAGGTTTGTGCTGTATGTGATTTCTCTTTCACTCCTCCCAGCCCCCTTTTTTTCAGGGAAGGAGTAGTGAGTTTGGCACTTTCTCACCTCAGGAGTGGTTGCAGGGTCACCTGTCCTCTCTGCAGAGGGGACAAGGAGAGCTGATAGATGGTCAGATGCTGGCTCTGGTGTTCTCCCTGGAGTTCTGGTCCAGTGGGAGCATAGCAGGGTCTCCTAAGTGGGAGAGGTCACTTAGAGGAGATGCTGGAGTCCTGGAAAGGATCAGAGCAAAGCAAAGAACAGGGGATTTTCTCTCCTCTCCCCAGATGATGATTTACTTGGGCAGTGGCTGAGATCAGTAGCCACCAAGTGCAATGATGCCCTCTCATGATTAGCAAAGTGCACATATACCAGAGCATGACCTTGATATGACCTTCAGAAATGTCTCAATAAATCTCATGCCCTTCAGATCACAACCTGCATTGTCCACAGCCTGAGCATTTTGGACCATTTCACCTCTGGCATCTGTTTCCTCCCCTGATTTTTGGCTGTGCTCATGAAAATTACTCCCCATGTGTTGGGTAAGGTCAAACTTTTAATGCAGAAATGTCAAAGCATCTTAAACACAGTGGCTGGATGCTCAGAGGCGCTTTTAAAATTGGGCATAGTTTAATGCAGGAGGATCATACATCTTCTCTTGGGACTGTTATCCACTCCACTGCCTGTGTGTGAGTTAAGTACAGAGCTATAAAAATTTATAGGCTTTATCCTTCCGTTTCCACGTATCTTCCCTTTAAGAGCAAAGGACTGCCTCTGTAGAGCTGTCATGAGTCATAGCACTCAAACAGAAGTATACAGACCTTTCTGATAGATATGACACAAGATGGTATTCATACAATGTTTCTGCCAGGTCAAGATTACATTGTGACCAGTAAAAAAAA
>VYXH01008480.1:137474-226657 GCA_013397275.1 Burhinus bistriatus | reverse complement strand
AAAAAAAAAAAAAGAGCTACTTGTTTGACTGTATACAGGTGCCTGATGTTTATGTCAAATGTTTAAATATCAAAGCCGTGAATGGCAAAGTCTAAGTCAAGCACAGCAAGTTGGTGGGTAACTGCATACAAACAGGAACCTTCTGAGAAGAGGTCCAAAGAAGCAAGATGTGTAATGTGTGAAGACCTTTCTCTGCGAGCTGGGCTGCACTGCTTGCACTGCCCCTGTCCATGTCCATGTCCACATCCATGTCCATGCCCCTGGCATGTCAAGCCGAGCACCCAAGGACGTCCCAGTCCTGCTCCTGGGGAAGGCTGCAAGGAGACAACTGCTCTGCTCACGAGTGATTTTTCTGTTCATGCAGACACAGCTCAATTGCAGAATCACTGACAGTTTAAGCACATTTTAGAAGCCAAAACCTTGACACGGTGTCCCTGTTGGTGTCTCTTGGTGTTAGTGATCAATGACTCAGCTTTCAGGGAAGGCTGTGATACTGACAATCTGATGGTAGCCTGGTTATCCCAGATGCCTACGTATAACAATTCTTTGCCTGGATACTCCCACCAGATCTCAGAGATTTGTTATTGACAGAGAAATCTAACACCTATTGATAGCTTTTCTGTGGCTGACAGAATATATAAGAAGAGAGATGTTTATTCTGGGCATAGAGAAACAAGAAAAAAATGCAGTATATAATGAAGGGGGAAAGTTATACCACCTGCAAGGCTTTTCTGTTAATGATATTAAAGAGCTTTTTCCATACCAATTCATGGTTTTGGCTCAGAAGGTGCTTAGGGAAGTTTATATACTATAAAACAAATCAGGCGAAGGAAAAATAAAAAAAAAATATTTTGGTTTTAGTGACAAAATATTTTGTCCATTAATGCAATTTTCTCACAAAAGTAGTATTTTTTAGGGAACTTCTGGAATATTTTCTGATCTGCTAGAAGTGCTGCTTCTGAACCTCTGCAATGTTCTGTGAGCTGGGAATCACAGGTTTTCACCAGTTTTATTGATTAATTCAAATTAAGAGTTTGGACTCATTTCAGGTCAGATTTAAAATTATGATTAAGGTCTGGTGATATAAAATAAATCTCTAGTTCTCAAGGAGAGGTGAAATACAAACTTTTGAACATCTCTGCCTGTTTCAGGATGGCTCAACACTCTAATTCTTCAGATGTTAAGCAGAATAAGGACTTCCCTGAGTACTGCTATTTGTCTCTGGTAGATAGCATGAGGTTAAAATTAATGTATTTGACTCTAGTGAAGGGGGGGCATGTGACAGGAGATCTCCATTGGGAATAAAACCTGGAGGTGGGTATTGATTTTACTGGTGTTTTTCCTTTGCTTCTGAGAGTGCACTGCTGATTGGGACATAATAGCAATATTGACTGAAAAGGGAATTTATTTTTTTTTTTTTCCCTTGGGGGGCTGCTGTGTTCGTGTCATTTCAGAACAATATAGAAAATAAGGGACATGCAATGATCCAACAATTCAGAGGGCTTGATTTCCCCCCTAAAGAGTGTCTGGTGTTTTTCCCATTTTGACTCTTAATCTTATCTTGATTATGACTTTTTTTTGTTTTAGTTCTCTGTGGTAATTTTTTTGGTAACTCTTTTGATTTTTACCCAACTTGGGCAGTTTTGCCTACTGTTTTGTCCAGAGCGGTATCACAGACATCCTGTCTTCCCTCTGTCGCTCTGACAGCAACCCGGTGGTTACATGGGAACTGTACCAGTGAGAGGTCATTCTGGTGTTTTGCCTTTGTAGCATGTCATTTGTGTGTAAGGAATACAAACAAGTATGGAAAAAATTAATGCTACAAGAGGACAGTTGGTTTGGATGGCAATAATCTTCTCCCTCCACCACAGGTCTGCCAGACACTAGCCTGCCTGTGGTGGGGACATTTGGTGATGTCAAGGTTGCTTAAATCAGCTCTAGCAATGAAAGTGAAGGTTTGTCATTTTGGTAGTGATGCTAGATTTCACAAGTGCTCTGAGTCTGGGAGGTTCCATCATTTATGAAAACTGGGCATACAAAGATCCCCATGGTTGTGAAATAGGCATTTCTCCATTCAAGAGGACTGAGTGTTCATTTCCTGCCTATTCAGGGCTCAGAAGACACAAAGCATGAGTGTTTTGAAAGCCACATTACATGGCAGTGAATATTTTGTGGGGAAAACCCCTGCCAATTGGGTTGCTTTTAGGTCAAAGGCTCTTTGCTTTTCCAGAAGTCTCATTTTAGGGTTTATCTTCCTTGCAGCTTGAACTTGACTCACAGGTCTATGTACTGAAAGCCCTTTGGTATCATTCGCTCAGAGAAACCCTTTCCCAACTCATGCCATATGATTTTATGCAGAATTGGTGATCTCTTCCAAAGGTTTCAGCTGGGGTTGGAGTTTGCTTCGCATCGCAGCTCCCCGCAGGAGTCTTCTGTAACATGGGCACTGATTAGGTCCACCTGGGTGCTGCCAGTCCTCCAGTACTTTCATGCAATTGTATAACATCACTGGAAAAGATGCACAAGCTTTCTCATAGTTCGTATGAAAATAATGCACAACTCAGTTCATTAGAATGCAAGCTACTGTGAGAGGTGACCTCAGGAGTCCTCTAGAGCTGGGGTAACTTGAGAGGCACAAAAAGGACACAGATAATCAGTGTCACCTTTGCAAAAAGCCATGTCTAAGAGAGAGAGAAGGCTTCCAAGGCAGCAAATTTAGCTTGTATTAAGAATTTGGCATTAGACTATCCAGATTGCTAGGTAAAGTTTGAATCTCAGTAAAGACTGTCCCCTTTCAAACTGGATCCTGAAGAATAGTTTGCCAGGGAAACAGCTCTTGGTGTTGCTACATCATCTGGGTGGATGTAAACACTGCTGGAGCAGCACATTTCATACAAATGAGCAAAATGTAAATTTTTTTAATTGCTTCTTATCTTTTGAAGAGAAGGTGCAATGAGACTGCAAAATTTAAGGGAAAAAACAAATGCAGATTTCCAGGGACTGATAGCACCCACAGCCTGTCTGGTATAAACCCTCAGCTTTGCTTGGTGTTACTTTGGAACCACAGTGGTGTAAGATCAAAGTCCAGCCTCTGACAATCCCAGAGACACTGTTTTCACAGTGACTGGTTTAAAAGCAACCTAAGATCTATCCTCGCTCAGTGAGTGCTATTGGCAGAGGCAGGCATTGTACAGTCAGGTTTTTCTGCTCCTTTTTAGAAATACAGAGGTTCCTTACAGAGGCAGGGGGGAGTTATTGCATACATCCTAATGAAATGCTGATAGCATCCACAAAACAAGGCCTGTATCTGGGCAACGAGCAAGAAGCAGGGTAGGAGAGCTTACAGAAAAGCCAGCAGAGATTAATAGTCAGGATTTCTGTAGGTTACTTTGTTGGCTAATGTACCATTGAAACATGAGCAGCTATGCTTACTTGCTTAGGTTAAGTGCAAGAACTTTTCCAAAGAATGGAAGTTACTTCCCAACGCAAAAGAATGGGCTGCCTTCACTATTCATCTCAGATGCCTGCACTGGAGCTGCTGGAGCTTTGCTGCTGCTGCTCAAACAGCAGACCCATGTATACCCTTAGCTGAAAGTGAAAGGTTTATTGCTCCAACCAGGGAGTCATAAAATGAGTGGGATTTAATAAAAGCCATAGTAGCAATTGTGCCTTCTGAAACAGGCACTCACCTATACACTTTATTTGCACAGACAGTTATTGCAGCTGGATATTATGTGCTGACTCTGCTGCCTGGTGCTCTCAGACACGGTAATTGCACATGCAAACTGGGTCAGAAATTGTGTGTGCAGTTATGTCTGATGTTCCAGAGAAACTGCCCTCAGTTCTTGCAGGGAAAAGGTCTGAGTAGTGCCATTTTGGGGGACTGAAGTAAAGACGGTTCAATCACATTGACAGGACTACTAGAAGCAGCGAACCTACAGGTTTTGTCCATACTGAGAGCCCCAGTTTTCTCAGCACTGCAGGCTGGCAGCAAGGAACAGTGAAACAGTCCAAAGCTCCAGGCAAAGCAAGAAAGGAGATTATATTGTCATCTTACAGATGGGATGCTGAAACACATGCACACCCATCTTAAAGCCCCTTTGTCTAGAAAAGCTGGTGAAAAAGGGACTGAGATTGACTAATTTATCATATGATTGATTTGTTGGCTGTGATGAATTGATTTCACTGCGGTAACACCAGGAGTACACAACAGAACTGGGAAATGACCGCAGGTTTTTCTGGTTTGTGAGTTCATCCTTATTGCCTGGTTATTGACCCTTACATCCAATAGATGTCTGTAAAAAAATAGTGGGTTTCTCCATCATTCAAAGTGGCAGTGAGCAGGAGCAGCAAGGCACCATGCATCAAGCAGAATGATTAGCATTTCTATCAAAGCGATGATTTCCATATATATAGCTATATTTCCATATAGTTATGGCAATGTGATTTCTACCTGTAGATCTTGCTCCTCCAGCAGCAATAAAGGGGCGATTCTGTTGGAATGAAGTTTAAATGGAGAAAAGGGCCAAAGAACTGATCCTACTAAGTGCCAAAGCGACTTTGACATGTGCTTAATGATGCTGAATTATTCATTGAGCTGGCCAGGCAAACTGACATTGCAAAGGGAAATAAATGAGGGTGCTGGAGAGAAAATGCCAAATGATTGTCAGCCAAATGCCCCAGTGTCACAGATTTCGTGAAGGATCTGGCCTGGGATCCCACCCCTTAAGTGCTGGTTGCTGCCAAGTGCAAGCCCTTTGTAAAGGAGAGAGTGAATGTTTTCGCCATGCAGAGAGGTGTGATTTTGGTGATGCCTGTGTGCCCAGATTAGCTCAGTTTGTGATGGGAAACCTTCCCTTTGAGAGGAGGTATTGCAAAGAGCAGGGAATGGCCAGAAGGCAGCTTTTTAGGGCCAGAGGCATATATGGGGCAACAGTGATATAGCAGGGAGAGCCATGAAGTCTGAAAGACTGAACCTTGTCAGCTACATCTGTCCAGAGAACATGCCATCTCCTCATCCCTTTTAAAGGTGTCTTGCTTTCTTCTGTTCCTGCACCCCTGGTTAAGTCAATCACAAGTTTTGCTGTGTCTTCCCCCAGTGCTCCTTCTCCAGGTGAGGGAGCCCCTTTCCCTGACCAATCTAGGCACTGTCTGTAGGTATGCCCCTCTTCCCTCCACTTCAGATCCCATAGAAACAGGGGAACAATGTCTCATCAAACTGTTCTGCATTATACTACTGTGTTTTGAGGGAAGGGAGGGAACTGAAGCCTTGTCTTTAGCATGGTTAGGATCTGTCCCTCTTCTCAGGGCCAGTCTGAGCAGATGCATTGCCTTTGCAGTATTCACTGCACTACAGCCCACAGCAGTAGCTAAGAAGAGTAGCCGGGATGAGCAGTAGCCATCTAACACATGCTTGATGCTGCATGGGGGAGGCTGAAGAGATCGATGTGATAATCATGGACTTACAGGCCTGGCTATGCTGTGGTTTGAGTCCTGCCTGGGGAGCAGAATTGTTTCCTGGCACCTCTCTGTCTGCTAAGACTAGAAACGTTGCCTCAAACACCATGTAAATGGCTCTGTTACATATAGCTGAGCTCTCCTGGGTATTCTGGAAGAAAATATTCAGAGCACTTGGCTTCAGCTCCTGTTGTTGTTGCTCTGATTTGGAGATGCTGGCAGCTGAGATTTTCAGGATTTATTCAGATGCAAGCTTTGCTTTTGCCCTGGGGGTAAGGGTAGAGTTCAGATCTGCAGTTTCTATTCATGGATTTGAATCAGGCATAGATATGTATCATACCTATATGTATAATTCTATACCTAAGCCTTCCCATCTCCTCCTGCCTTCTCTGTGCTTGCTGAGTAGAGAGAGTTCCCAGTGCTGCTAAGTGGAGATTTTGTAGAGAAAGTAAGGGGACAATCATGCAGCAGAAACACATACAGCAGGAACTGTCTGGGCCTTTGCAAAGCCAACATCAGCATGTCCAGCTGTGCTCAGCTGCATCCAAATACCACATCCTTGGTTTCTCTGGGCTCCTGGAGTCCAGTGCTCCTTCCTGTTTCCAGAACCAAAAGCAAAACAAGCCCCTATTCCATCCCCACCAGAGCTGAGCCCCACTCACACCTGGGGGTAAGACCATCCCATCCGCTTCCAGCAAATGCCACAAAACAATTGTGGCACTTGAGGTTCGTAGCTGACCCATCTCTAAAGATGTTCCTGCTGGGGCGTGCTGTGGTGAGCCCTGAGGTCCTGGTCCCCATCACTCAGGACAGGGACTCATTGGAGGGACCCACAGCCCCCACCCAGCGTGTGCTTGGGTTTCCTCAGAATCTCACATCCAGGTCAAGACAGACGTGACCAGGCATGTGGGCCAAGTGATGATCTCATCCCTATCAGAACTGGCTCAGGAAAATGAGGTACAAACAAGGTAGCATGCAAAAAGCATGTGCATCCTAAACCACCAACGTTTGTGTTTTCCCAGGATCAGTTCTTGCCTCAGCAACAGACCTTAAGAAATGGGGGAGTCCATCTCTGTTAGCTTATTATGGAATCATGGAATCACGGAATTTTTAGAATTGGAAGGGACCTCTAGAGATCATCTAATCCAACTCCCCTGCTGACACAGGAATGCCTAGAGCACATTACTCAGGACTGCATCCAGGCGGGTCTTGAAAATCTCCAGAGAAGGGGACTCCACAACCTCCCTGGGCAGCCTGTTCCAGTGCTCTGTCGCCCTCACCGTAAAGAGTTTTTTCCTTATGTTTGAATGGAACTTCCTATGTTCCAACTTGTTCCAACTGAAGGGAGAAGACATTTTAAAAATCAAATCACTGAGGAAGGTTCTGCCACACACTTTGGCTTCGTGCAGTTTTTTTAAACAAGATTTAACTGTAGGGGTTTGACTCTTTCGAGAAAGGTGAGAATGCAACACGCTTTCGGCTGTCACTCCCGCAGGATTTCGCTTTTGGTGACCAAAGTGAAGAGTCTGTAGAATGCTGAGGGACCCCCAATGCATCCTTTTAGCATATTTCAAACCAAAATAGGAAGACAGGGGATGTAAATATTTACTGGAATTGTGTATCAGAGAGCACCGAGGGATCCCCATTTGGATAATCTGCATTGCAAGAGAAGTCAGGGGAATAGCAGATGACTTTGAAAGGCTGTAGTGCTAGACGTGTTTCTTAACACACACAAATTGCTCCCTGATTTCATAAGGAAAAAGAAAGCTCTGCACTGATTATTGTTTTTAGATCTTATTTTAGTTGTAGTGCCTGGAGACCCAGTCAAGATCAGGATCTTTTGTTAGCCAAGATACGAGCATGCAGTAAGGTCCTCTCCTTGGACAGTTTACTGGATGAATTTCAGTCTAAGGAGGATGGTCTAATGCATGAAACCAGGAAATTCCACCTCTTGGTGTTGGCTGAGGGTGAGCCCTGCTTTGCCTGGTGCCCACTCTTTTTGTCAGTCCCCCAGTCCCCTTGCCGTTGTGTTACCCTTTGGGTGGAAGGGTGGGTGGAAAGGCGAGGCACAGGGGAGAAAAGCAAGGGGGCTGGGGTCTGCTCTGCTTTGTTCCCAACCCTTTTCCCTAATTGGATCAATTTGAGAAGTGAGAATTGGTAAACTCCTGTGCCAGCGAGTCACTACATGCCCAGCAAGGTCAGTCGGCCCCACGTACCCCGACTGCACCTTTCCCATCACAAGGAGGAAAGATGAGGAAACATGTCTAACATTTGCTTTATAAAACAGACATACAGAAGTCTGCCCACCTCCACTGAAAGATGAGATGAGTCTCTCCTCCTCTTCAGGAACTGTTCTGGCCTGTTACTTGTAGGTAATGTGAACAAGGTACATTATCTCCAGTCCCTACCCTTGCACACATTTGCTGCATGGTAAGATGGGCCTGCCTTTACACCCCTGGTCTGTCATCAGTCTGATTCGAAGCTGCTCCCATTGCTGTTATATTTGAACACAGCTTTAAATACAGCTCATGGAGAAGGATGCAGTGAGTTTGGTAGATGAACCACAGCCAGTCTACGCGAGCGCATGATTCCTCCTGCCACGTACTATAAATGATGCTTCTGATGTACATTAGAATGAACGGAACTATGTAAGGGCTGCAGAACCAAATGGTCTGCTTTAATTATTCATCATTAGCAGTAGCTATTATTATTTAAGAGCTGCCCTTCTTGGCCTGAAATATTAACTGCTAGCCTGTTTCTTTCCTTGATTGCAGCCATCCAATGCCCTGCTGTATTTGCTCTTGAAGCGGGCCATGGCAAAGGTCTTCTCCATCAAGCTGGCTCCAACCCATTGCCGTTCCCCAGTAACCCAGGCCTCCTGGACCTCCTCTCAAGGCTCTTCCTTGCACTAATTCATACCAAGCCAGCCAGTGCTTTGCTTCTTGTGTTGGTCCCAAATGTGTGCTGGGTTTCCTTTGCTGTGCTCCCTCAATATCCCCCTGAGCCTGACTCAGATGCTGCATACGATACATTCAAAGGAAGAGTTCCCACCAGTGGTGCCAGCACGCCTTACTATCTTCTCCATTTCTCCCTGAGAGGCACAGGCCTTGTTTACTCTTCTTTTAATAACACAGATGGTTTTAATAGTTCTCTGCCTTCGCCCCCAGTTCTTTCTCCTTGTCTGTAGTCTGTTTAATGCTTCCTTCTAAGTGATGGCTTTGTCACTTAATCTCATTAAAACTTCTCTTCATTGAACTCCGTGAGCTGCTTATCAGACCGTAAGCCTAATCTCCCATTTGTAATTAATTTGTTCTGTGCCTCCTACAATTTGGCATCATTAGATAATGGCATCACTCTCAAGGTCACAGATACACAGCATGAGGTAAACACCCGTGGCTCCAGTACTAGCTGCCTTGCTAGCCTCCTCCTTCCTCCTCTCTTTTCTACACTGCTTGATTTTATTGTCAGCTTTCTCCCTTTCCCTCAGCCAATTTCTGATGCCATTTGGATGCTTCCTGTCCAGAGTGTGCTGCTGTGTGACTCTGCAGATCAATATCCCACACTGTCTAGGGGCAAACGCTTTTCTGATATCCTCCAGACTTACCTGCTCTAGCTTTCCTCTCGCCTTCCAGTTCATTCCTACTTGGTCCAAGAATTTAGGTGCACTGTTCTTCCTTTGCTGAGTTACGTGTTTGTAAAACTTGCAGAGCCTTGTCCTCATGGACTCAGGGTTGGGCATGGGATACAGGAGTCTTTCACCTTCAGGCCATTGGGCCTCAATGGCTCACTCATCAATGGCATAGGTAGAAACAAGCCACAACAAATCACTATTATATTTAATGTCCATATTTTTGAAAAATGAAGAAATCATGGATTATCACAGCTCATGGTACCAACCAGTACCACCAGGCAATTCCTGTTGATGGGATGAAGAAGGAAACCAAGCACTAACCAGAGATGAAAACAAAACCAGTGCTTCCCTACTCCCTGCAGGTCCTGCCAGGATGCTGGTACTCAGCACCACCACAGACCTTACCTCTAGTCTGTGCATAAAGATGTTTGCAGGGCCCTGCCCTCTCTGGGTCTGCTGGCTTGAAGGCCCCTTTTAGCAATTAATTTCACAGGCTAGAAAAGGCAAGAATAATGCCCTTGGTGATACTGCCATTTGCTCATTGGGATTTGCTGGTATAGAGCTGTCTGGGACCTTTGCAGGCTCTGGAAATAGTGTCAGTCCTAGTCCAAGCTAAATCTTTTCATTTTTCCCAATAGATTTATTTTCATGTCAAGTATTTCCCTGTTCACATGTAGCATCTAACCAACTCAAGTTGATTTGACCCCTTCTTTCAATTTTTGCTGTTCTCTGAAAGCTATCTACTAAACTTAAGTAACAGATGCACACAGAGCTGTCATTAGATCATAGGTATTGGTATTCAATACAGTATTGATCACAGTATTCAGAAATTCAGTGTCCATGCAGCTATAGAGAACAGCTCCAAATCCATTACACAGAGCTGTGGGGAAGAAATCTCACAAGCACTAAAAACATAGGATTTTTAACTCACTGGAGTCTACAACTCTCCTAATTGGCAGTTTTTGTAAGTATGACTAATTTTTCTTGCCCAGTAGTCAAGAAAGAAAAAAAAAAATCTACTGGTGAGAAATTCTGCTGCCTTTTGGGAGAAGGCAGGCTGCTGTAAAACAGATATATTATTTTTCTGAGGGGGGTAAATGCAGGAAGGACATTTTGCATTTGCTCACATAATGGCTGCACATATATCAGCCTCGCTACCTTGCTGGGAGCTGGCGCAAGGCGGCCCGGTAGATTCATCTCAGTCGCTCGAGAGCAGCTGTGTGGAGCGGCTGTGTTCAAGTCACTGAGTGCAGCATTTTGGGTAAGAGGCAGCTTTTACCTGAGGATATATGGTAATTGCTCCCAGTGAAACGTGCCTGGCTCAGCAGCAAGAAGATGTATTTGCAACACACTTGCAAGCTGTTAGGAACTGCATGTTTTGTTTGAATGCAGTGATGCCTCAAGCTGCTAGTTTAAGGCCAGGAAAACTTTGTGGTTATAGTAAAAAATAAGTTTCTGCTCAAAGGACATGTTAATAAGTGGAACTGACTGACAGACAGACTGACTTCAGGGTGCTCACTCCTGAGATCAGAACTGGGTTTGGATCAACAGATAAACCTTCCATTTTCCTAACATTCCGTATTTCCTAAACCATCCTTGTTTTGATCGCTCTCTGCAATACACTCCTCCAAACCACGCTGAAAACATCTTTTTAATCCGTTTATATAACTCCCTTTGTGTGCTGCACTGCCATTCTCTGTGCTCACACAGTCACTACACCAATGTCATCAACAAAAGAACAAAAATAATTTTATTCAGTGCATACTCTGTTTCCTCTGAGAATGCGCTTAAGTTCGGTTTCATTCAGCTGTAATGTGCTTGGACCCCAGTCCCTAAAAACAACATTGCAGCACTAAATATCAGCTATCTACTATCAAAAGGGATTTTTTTTAATTTCAGTTTTGTTTCATTTTTAATTATCCATTTGTCTCTTCAGACTCGGGAGCAGGCAGTGAGATAGCTGTGATTTGCAGCCGCAGGCTGCCTGTTTCCTCCTCTGCTTCCATGGAAACACATGTTGGATGAGGCGAAACCAGGCATAAACTTAAAATGCGTGATTTCCAAAATATTTGCTTTTCCTTGCAAGGAGTCCTTTACCTTTGTACAAAACTCCGAGTGAAGAAGAAATCCCTTTAGGGAGAGGCAACTTTTCAAGGTGCTGACTGGTGTTGCTGCAGGGGTTGAAAGCATCCTCCCTGAGCACGTGAACGTGTCCCTTTGCTGCTCAGAGGTGAAATGCATGAGGCCGGGCAGGGACAGTGGGTTTTGGAGCTGGTGTCATTATGGCTGTGGCATTTGGGGTCAGGAAAGTTCAGCTTTAATGTAATCTCTTTGCTTTACCTTCATTTTCTCCCTGGAGAGGTGGCGATCATACCCTCCTCTGCACTTTAGGACCCCAAAGATACCAAATTTGCTCATGTAATAGCTCTATGTGTCCACTGGGCAGCCTCTCTCCTCCCTGGGTCATGGTAAAAACCAGATTATTTGTAGTTTGAGGGCAAAACAAGGAAGGGCTGAGGAAACAGCGGTGGCTCACACTGACCTGCATAGCATAGGCAGGGCTCAATACAGCTTTTTGGGTGGCTGGAGTGTTTTGTATGGGGAACTGATTCAGAAAGAACTTGCAGGAGAAAATGGACCTTAAGCAACAGCCACCAGCACCTCCTGCATCTCTCATGCAGCAGTCTCTCGCTAGAAGGGTTCTCACCCCACAGGGACACCAGCTCGCTCTGCTGCTGGAGGCCAAGCTGGAAACCCACTGCCACAGGCATGACTCCGCAGGACCTGATCCTGCTGTGGGAGCCAGGTCCTGCTGTGGTGGTCTGGTTTGCAGGATCTGAGCCTCACTCCTAGCAGCCGCATACCCAGTATCTTCTACTTGACCCCTGTTTGTTGGTGAGAGGGAGAAAAGCCTCTTAGATGTGGTGCCTCTAACGAGGCACTGAGGTGAACGAGTTGGCTGGGTGCTACTTATCCAGGGTGTCTTTCCTACATGGAAAAGAAGTGTATTTTATCCTCCATCCCTTGCAAAGTGTTCAGATTTTGAAGGCGTCTTCTGTCTGTGGCAGCCTAAGAACAAAGTGGGGCAGAAACATTCTTTCCCAAAATAAACCCCAAGCCAAACCCTTTTGGCTGCAGGACAGCCTCCCATTTCAGCAGCCGGGAAACCCATCCATCCTTGGCCTCTTAACAAAGCCCCATCTCAGGCATCGAGAGGTAAAAATAAATGTCACTCTGCGCTGTCTGATGATTCCACAAGTTTCACACTAATCAGAGCCCTTCATTAATTATTTAGCTTCAGGGAAAAGTGCCGAAGGGTTCTGACACTTCAGATGTGCAAAGTAATTGCCACATTTACTTCCCAGCTAATGGGGAGGCCAAAATAAATTGTACTGGGCTGAGTAGGTATGTGTGGGTGGGCAAGGGAGGAGGAACCAGGACCTTCCTGCCCTTGCATGTGGTTTTATCTGTACCCCAGAGCCCACAGAGCTTCACCGTGTCTAGAAGGACTCAGGGTTGTCCTCCTGTGTGTCAGCGTGGGCTGGGCATGTCACAACACTCAGCCACGGCCACCTCCACCATCCCCTCTGTGCGCCCCTATAAGCAGCCTGTCTTTGTGCATCATGCCTCCTTTTGCTTTCTGCCCGCTCCAGGGTTGCTCTGGCTCCTCAAGCCAGCACAGGGGCTGCTGGTTAGTTTGCTCCGAGTTGCCAGAGCAGGATTGGACCCCGTGTTGCGAACGGTGTGGAGCTGCACCCTGCAGGCAGGGCTGTGCTCCTCCCCGGTTGCTGAAGCACGTGGTGACAAGCAGCAGCTCTCCCTGCTCCAAAATAAGTAGGTCTCGACTGCAGGTTTGCAACCTGAGGAAAACAAACAGATGCAGAGCAGCATGGCTATATTTATCTGCAACTTAGAAGCTGTGGTTCACAGGGAACTTTGATCACTTTAAATGTCAAACCACCTGGGAAAAAAAAAAAAAGAAAAAAAAAGCACAATTTAAAAGTAAGTGTTTTGGAAAGGGTAAAAGATGCTGTTTCCAAAATGAAG
The DNA here is from genome assembly GCA_013397275.1 of Burhinus bistriatus. Classification (NCBI taxonomy): domain Eukaryota; kingdom Metazoa; phylum Chordata; class Aves; order Charadriiformes; family Burhinidae; genus Burhinus; species Burhinus bistriatus. The sequence goes on along the minus strand of VYXH01008480.1, from coordinate 213,522 downwards.
TACGATCTCTTCTGGCCCCCAGTACTAGACATCCTAATCCAGAGAGGGCTGATGTCTCTCAGTTTCAAGCTGGAGATGCTCAGAGGCAGAGGTTTCCAAAGCCCAGACCCACAGGTGCTGAGGACCAGCAGGACTCAGAGACCTGCCTGGCATTCAGCAACAGCTGATCACATCTACCGTACCTGTGAAAGATGAGGTTCATCCAAAACAAAATATGGCATTTGGGTTTGGGGTTTGGGTTTGTTTTGTTTGCATTTACAAAGACTGTGGTTTTCTTGAATTTATCATAATTTAACATTAATGTCATGCCATTATGTTTTATCTCTGATTCATTTGCAAGAAATTAATTTAAAGTATCTGGCAAGAGCCTTAGATGGGACACAGGGATATTGTGCTTTTGGTCCCTGGATGTTTTTATGAAGAATGAGGTACCAAGATAGAGTGCAAAGGGCTATTTGGTGGTACCTCTCAGTCAAGGAGTGTCAGCAAAGCCCCATCTACGTAAATGTTTGCAAGAAGTGAAACACTTGGGGAAAGCAGTTGAGAAATCCCAGCAGACCTTTTGCAATGCTTGCCCAGACCTATTTTACTATTCTCGTTGGAATTCCCCAGTTTCTGCAAAAGCCAAACCTGTTGCAAGGGAATTCACTATTCATGCAGAAAATGTATGCTATCCTTCCACCTTGCATTGTTCCTGTGCGGTGCTCTGGGATAACAGCTATTTCTGTATCTCTGCAAATCTCCACTGTTACTCTGAAATTAGTGCTGCTGCTTCTACCATATCCACGTGCTATCCATTATTGAAGAGGAGTGGTTAAATGTACTGTGATATACAGAAAACATTTTCCGTTGTTCAGTTTTGTCCAGTGAACTTTCATGCTGCTTATTAATTGATAAAGATGGCAAAATAATTCCATTTTGCATATATATATTCAAATTCACTCTATACCTCTTATTATATATTCATGCTCATCCCAGAGCAGAGGGCTATTTTTCCTTTGCAGAAGCAATCAGGAAAATGTGGCTTATGGTGTTTAACGATATCATCAGGGAAATCTGAATTTCTTAGGCCTTTTAGTTTGTTTTTCTAAATGTGAAACAGTTTTGCTGGTCTATCTTTAATCCTTTGGCCTTGAGAATGGGAAATGAAATTATCTTTTCTCAGATACTCGATGTCAGCATCCAAATCAAGACTTTCTTATTGTGTGCAGAGAGGGGGAGCGAGGATACGTAATATTCAAGTACTGAGAGATGAAATCTGTTTTTCAGAGAGAAATGCATTTCCACAAATTCAGTGGGTTTATCTGGGTTCTGCATTTTTTTTCTTCTCCTTTTCCTCATTTTGCATCTGTATGCATAAGATATCTAGTTTTAGGGATGACTGATGTTAAGTTCCTAATGAGCTGGCTCCAGGGTGTGGATTTTCATTGCATATTTTGCTGATTTGGTGCTGGAAGCTTATTTGACCTTGCTTGTGGGATCTTCCATAAGATATACACATATGATCCATCCTTTCCTCTTCTTTCTGCCCCATGTGAGGGGATGTGCCAGGGCAGGGCCAGCTCTGCCAATACTCAAACCATCACTGCTTTTCTGTGTACCTCTTCTTCCAGCCAATGTCCTAAAATGCCCACAAAACCATTTTCCCTGCTCATTTCCCCAGCAAACACAACTCTGACCACTTCCCAGGCAATACTTCTGGCACATCATTTCCTGATCTAATTCTTCTAATAGCCTTAGAGGCCCATAATAACATTTAAAAAACAGAGTGCTGCTTCACTGTCCAAAGAGTTTCTCTAGCCAGTGCTCATACTGGCTCTCACCAGAGGCCTGCTCATTCTTTCCTTTCCCCCTCTCACAGCCTTGCACTGACATTGTTGTCTTACGCATCAGTATTATATGTCCTTCATTTTTCCTTTTGTTTTGTTTTTTTTTTTTTTTTTCCCTTGGACAGTACTAATGCACTGCTTGTTCATCAGCCCTTCGCCCCACGCAGCACTGTTAGCATTGCTGCAATAAGCAGCCACACTCTCTGCCTCCTCCATCGCCTTTGCAAGCGCTGTAGGGTTGCATTTGCTCAGGACAGGAGCGGCTGCGTTCTAACCTCCTCTCCCTCACCTGTCCCCCCTTCCTCTGCAACCTCGGCCAAGATCTTTTCCATATTAGCAGCCAACTTCCCAGGTCAAGAATGATCTGGAGCTGTGGCTTGGTGAGTGTCATCCCTCCCTTTGCAGAGAGCATTTTGGTACCCAGGTGTCTCGCATCCACGGAGGAGGCAGTTGTGGCTATTGCATCCAGTGGTATATTAGTGATCTGTTGCTGTTGTCTGGGAAAAGCTGGGGTTGCCATGGCAATTGTGTGTCGGTCCAGCTGGTGCGTGCATGGCCACAGCATCTGCACACCTCCGCCACTAACACATTTATCCTCCCGGCCTCCCCATGCAGTGGGGGCAATGGAGGGAGGATGCAAAGATGTCCATGCTGAGATGCTTGAAGCAGCTCTCCAGCACAGTGCAGAGGGGTGAGCAGCTTAGGGCCTATTCAGTGACTCCTTTCTGCAAAGAAAATGACTTATTTTTTTGGGACCTGGTCTGCAACAAGTCAGTCTACACGTTCTCCCACCTGCCTGGTTTGGGCCGGCAGGAGGAGCGCTGGCTACAGAAGCAGAGGAGCCAGCAGAAACGCTACAAACCAGAGCCCACAGAGCCCATTTGCAAGCACCCCTGGCTGCCTGTGAGAATCCCAGCCTGAATTAGAGGCCTCGGTCTCCTGAGTGTCCGCTCACAGGCTGTCGGTTTAATTTGCAGATGCTTTTGCACAATTTGTAGTTGCATTTTGCACTTGGACAGAGCATCCCAGCCCCTGAATCTGCACCTGGAGCTTCAAAACTTGGGCCTGATCCCAGTAGGGCAGAAGGGAGGTGCTGTAAGCTGGAAGCAAGGCTTGAGGCATTTTTATGGGCACGTCATCCCTGGGGGCTGCACCAGAGCTGTCTCAGCCCAGGACCTGGACATCCAGAGGAACAAAGAGCAGGACTTAACCTGGCAGGCCCTGTCTAGTGCTGCTGTGCGGCAGAGCTGCGTTGGTGTGGCTCTTTGCCCGGGCTCGCAGCAGGGCTGCCTGCCTGGGGCACCGTGCTGTCTGTGTGCTGCTGCACCACGTACCTGCGTGCTTGTACTGGCACAGTTCCTGCTCATGCTCTTAGTTCTGCCTCTTACTGCCTTGTCCTCCCAGCAAAGCAGCTCGGAGGGGCTGTGCCTGCCAGCATCATGGGAGAGAGCCAGTGAGATGAGCTGCTCCAGGGCCACCTCCTCTGCTTCCAGCACAGGACCTTGCCCAGGCAGGGTCAGGGTGCCTGGTGGCTTGTGGTACACCCATGGGGTGAAGTCCAGGCCTGGTTTCCCCAGCTCAGGCACTGACAGCCAGACATTGCTTTAAGAATTTGCTACTAGTGAGTCTTCTTCATCTCTGCTGGGCATGCTTGGCTAAAGAGGAGGGTGCTCTGTCCCCCAGCATCCTTGCACAGCACCAGGCAGGATTTCACCATTTCCAAGAGCAATGCAATCCCGATTCATCTTCACAATCTTGCCCGATCTCCACCGGTCCAAGAATGACAGCCAGTAACACCAGCCTGCAAGTTGTATTGCAAAAATGAATGGGGCTCCTTTGCTACAGCAGCAGATGTTGTGCTGGGTGCTGCAGAAATAAAGCTTAAAAAGCAGAAGATGCCCCAAATTTAAATAGACCAAGCAGACCCAGAGACCTAAGAGAGATAATTCCCAAGGTCATGTAGGAAGCCTATGGCAGACACAAGGACTGATCATAGATCTCCTGAGGCCCAGCCACACTGTGGTCTCAGGACTGTCTTCTCTTTTGTCTTCCAGTCCATTAGGAAGATCAGTTAATGAAATAGAATTAATAATGCCAGCTGCAGCACCAGCAATGCTGTAAGGGAGACAAATTTAGCAGCATAGGCTTAAAAGCAGCAGGCTTGAAAATGGGAGTAGGCTGCAAGCGCCATAAAAGCCTATTCTAATGGGGGAATGCAGTAGGTCAGCCAGAGTTTTAGGGTCTCATCAGCTTTACTGATCAAATCTTAAAGGAGGAATGAAGATGTACCAACTACCTCCCCCAGAGGAAAGAAGCACCCGATTTTAAGGTTCCCAGCAATTGAAAAAAGTGGTCCCACTGGAAAGAATCAAAAGACTTTTCTAGGTCAATGGCAGGAATAGAGCCTTCATTTCTATGATCCTCACGGTTCAAAAATAACATTAAAGAACCAAGAGAAATTATCCACTGCTGAAGAGCCAGGAGTAAATCAAAATTAATTCTTATGTGTTTGACGTGCTGTTGCCTGCAGTAGTCAGTGAGCTCAAATGGCACTGCAGAAGCATCAGCCATCTCTGGGATGGCCAACGAAGAGGATCTGTGCCAGGTTCGCTGAGGGACTGCACATCAACAGTTCAATAACCAAAACGGAAAATTGTTTCTTGACAGCAAGCACCGAATCTAAGGACTTCCCCCCAGATAGCTCATTTAGTAGGATTCAAAGAAAGGCCACCTCATTCCTGAGGAGGGAAGCAAGTGCAAAGTATGTCTCACCTGATTCTTTCACCTGCTTATTTGACTCATGTCACATGGTTGTTGCCGAAGACCTTATGATAATGTCAAACTTTAAGCAAAAATGGGCATGAAAAACAGATCTGCTGAGCAGAAAGTGAAACAGAGGCAGCAGAGCAACAGCTTAGCAACACATCTCAAAACACACTTCTTGTCCCTCTGAACAACCCAAATATTTTGACTGGTGATTTTAAAAAACCCTCATAAACCCAGGCGTTTGAAGACTTCTAAAAGAAATCTCAGGGAAGCTAGAACATTGTGTGACATGTTGGGACACACGGTTTCTTTTGTTACGAGTATTCAGCTCCAGACTTAAACTGCACCAGTTTAAGACCCTATTGTCTTTTTTACCAGCTTATTGATTCCTTTTGTGGTCTAAAGACCTGAGAAAATAAGTAATTAATCTCCTAAGAGAAAACACCAAAGACCAGGAGCAAAAGACAGCAAGGACAGAGCTGTCTATGTACCACCTAGACTGTGAATAGTGGTGGACCTGAAATAGCCATCAGCATCTCCTAGCTCATGGCTTTTTCACCTGAGCTGCCTTGGAGTGATTCTGCAGCCCAGAAAATGTGTTGTGCAAGAATGAGTGCAAGACCACGGGAAGGATGAGAGCAGAGCCAGGATCTGGCCCATCTCTCTGCTATTGACAGCCTCCTCATGAAAATGTAATTCCTGGCTGCCCTTGGCTTGGAGTACTCAGGCAAAAATTCCCCGTTGCTCTTTAGAGCTTCCAGACACATTAATGCAACTTTTAAAATAGCATCCCCTCTATTTTTGTTGCTAATGTTAAGAACAAATTAGCTTAGAAGAAAAACCCAATGATCTTCCTTAATGCTATTGTTCTCCTAAAGTGCTAAATGTCAGGATCTTACAGCACCACGTTGCAGATCTGGCGCTGCCCTCAATGCGTCCCACGATGCGTTGACGTGGAGTGATGCAGAGCGCTGTTCTGAAAAACATAATCAGTCCAAAGTGTCTTCAAAGTCACTGCACTTAGAGCAGAACTGGCACCGGTTTCAGCTCTATCTTTGAATTTGTTTTGATTAAATATTCTTTGAAACCAATGCTGATTTCCACCCTGCCCTCCAGCAGGATTGTTAAGGGACAGCCCTGAAGTTTAGGGCCATGTGTGATCCTTCCCATGGTATAACAGTGGGTACTTCCGAGCTCCTATGAACTGGTATGTCAATTCAAGTATATTTACCTAAAATGCCTTCAGTGTTGCTAACTCTGACCTCATCAGAGCTCATCAGTGGTGCACAGGCAGGCTGGATCACTGTGGAAGTGGGAGGACCTTTGGAGGGAAGCAAGGTAGAGCTGGAGAGCTAATCCTGGTGTGGGGCTTGTTGTGTCTCTGTAAGCAGCACAACCCTGGTGGCCCACTGTCCTGGTTTGAGGTAAAACAGGACAAATTTGGTTCAGTAGCTTTACTTTTTAGCTAGGCCTCTTCTCACTACTGAAATTAACTGCACATTATGCAGCGAACTGTTTGCTCTCACAGTGGTAAGACCCATGTTTATAATTGATGCTGAGGAATGGTATGCAGAGAGGCTCTTGCTTATACTGATTGCTCTAATGACCAAGGCTGACTAACGTTGTTATTTGCTCTGTTGGAGGGTCGGAAGTGGAAAAGCGTAGAGGGGGGTCACCCCTGCAGGGAGGAGCGGACAGGACAGGTGACCCCAAACTGACCCACAGGGTATTCCATCCCATCTGCCTCATGCTCAATAGAAAAGCTGAGGGACCAAAGGGTCAGCCCTCTTTCTTCAATGGCTCGTGTCCAAGGAGGACTCTGTCTGTTTGTCTGCCTTTGCTCCCAATCCGGAATCCAGATCTGGAATCCAGTTCCCGTCCGTCACTAAGTCCAGTCTGGGACTTCCCCAGTGCCTGCCGGTGACGTGATCGTCATCCTGGGAGCTTGATATGGTTTTGTATATATTTCATTGTTTTCTTTTTTATTTTATTCTGAATATTTCATTAAAGTAGTTTAGTTCCTTCTAAACTCCTAAGTCTCTTTTTTCTCTCTCTCCTGCCTCCCTTCGAAGTGGGGCAGGAGAAAGAGCATCTGTTGTTCCGCCTGATTGGGCCAATCTGGCCCAAACCATGACAGCCACACAGCACAGCAGGGTGCCCATGTCCCTTGCTGAGCTGCAGTCTGCACATCATCCAGCAATCCCTGTTGGGGTTGGAGGGATGGAAAGAAATGAGGCAGACAGCAATACCCTACTTACACAAGTTATGCATTAACTTGGCCAGAGGTTTCCCTCAATGGGAGGTTAGGATGGGCTGAAAGCAACCAGGTAGCTTTATTTTACTGAGTCCTTTCCTCACACATCCTACATACATGGGTCATTATCTCCAGCAGAGCTACTTAACAGGCAAATGCTGATGAGCCCACTTAGCCTGTGGCTGTGCCATCCACATTGAGCTTTAGGTGACCTCTCTAAAACGTCTTAAGAGCTGTAATCATTTCAGTGACATCCTGTGGCAGAAGGAGGCTTCCCATGGACAGTGCTCTGAAGGGAAGGGAAGCAAATTCCACTTACTGCTTTTAATCCTGCTTCTATTCATGATCATAGGAAAACTCTCCACCAACACTGCAGTATCCTGCAGTTAATGCCAAGATCTCTGACCTGTGCATGTCTCACCCTTTGAAAGGCAGTGTGATGCTTGTTTGTGCCTTCCAGTCTGCTCAGTAGATGTTTAGTTGGTGGTCCTGGTTTAGTTCTGTCACAAAGAAGTAGTTCTCACCCTCAGTCTATTGGTGGCCAACTGCTTAGTCCTAATTCTGGCTCACTACTTACTGAATACATAATTTAAATTCTCATTGTAGAAATGCTTTTTTTATCAATTGCCATTTTAGTCCTAGATCCACCCAGTGCTGATTGGGATTTTGTTAAACTTTTTGTGCAAGTCTATGCAGACACACATGCAGCGTCAATACCAGGTGCTGCCTCTGTCCCTCACCTGACTCTGCTCCTGGGATAAGTGAGTGCACGCTGGAAGACCTTCTTAGCCCATTTGCATTTTCTAAGTATGTTCATCTCACAGTTCCAGTTCAGTTCTGTTTCTGACACAAATGCATTGGTTTTGTTACTGGTGGTAAAGTCATGGGTTCTGGTGCCCGTGAATTAAAATAGCTCTGGAAGTACTGTGGGACAGTCCAATCACATGGGCCAGGTCTGAAGAGATACTTTTCCAAAGCGAAGTAAGAATTTAAGCAGGAAAACGAATGGTATGGTTCGTTTTGGTAGCCTGGGGAAGGAGATGGAGACCTGAAGTCTAGGGCAAGAAAAATCCCTACCAACAGTGAAGGAAAGGAGAAATCGTCAGTGTTTCATACAACACTGGGATGTTAAATGTGCATGGACCACTTTTCTGTCCAAAGGGAATTTGTCTTTTATACTTGACTGAGAAATGTGGGTTACAGTGAGACTGAGCAGAGATTTTGCGTCTTCTCACTGCTGTGTTGCTGGTGGTACATGCCTAATAGCCATGAGTTTCACTGATGCACTGAGTTTGAGGTCTCTGGCTTTTTTTCAGGGACTCCAGGATTTAGGAGTTTCATGTGAATGATGGCTCTGTTTTATATGCACTGCTTGTAAATACCTTGTATTATGGATTGGTGCTGGGAACCCCATTGCAGAGCTGCAAAGCTGCAAAGCAGTGTGCAGAGCAAAACGAATCACTAGGGATATTTTCTGCTCTTGCAAAGGGTCTAAACCAATCAGTATATGCTAAGAAATCATCCCTTGCCAACCTGTTTCTTCCTTTTTTTAAAAAAGCCAGGAAGAACACAAAATCAAGATATTTTTTGTAGATGATTTAATTTTACTATATGCAATGACAATTGAAACCAGTTCTGCACCAATTAGTTAGTTATTTCCCTGCTAGGGGACTGAAGATGCTGGATTCAAGCCTAGAGCAAGTCTTTTGGGGTATTTCAAAGATGGTTTTGAAACATGAACAGTAGCTGTTGACCTCCATAATCCCAGCAGAGTTTCCTAGGTAAATGTTAAGATCATACAGTGCTGAATCTTTCCTTAAATTTTGGCTTTCTTGTATGACATGAGTTACCTGAGGGAAGGATAAGTGACCTACTACTGCCAGTTGGAGCAGGTCTCTGTTAACTCAGGCATTAAAGACTGTTTGGTTTTGGAGCCAAAAGAGCAGAGAGGTTCAAACTCTGTTCCCCATGTTGATGTGTACGTGACCCACTGTGTCTGTGCTGGTGTCTGTTTCCATATAAAAAAGCTAAACTCAGTATGACATGGCTAAAGTAAGATTATTTCATAAACTAGCAAGATCTAAAAGATTAAATACAACCTCAGAGCTGAGAGGTCCCCACTTGGGAACATTCTGCCAATGATGACTGGACCAAGTCTGATATGCTGTGTCTCAGGTCAGTCTTCAGTGAAATGGGGTGAATTGTCGCAGAGCTTCTTTGTGATTAATAACAACCCCACTCCCCAAAATCTGAAAAGGCAAATAAGTTGGGTGGGTGTAAAACATTTTCTTTCCAAGTATTTACCAAGTATTGCATGGCCAGTGCTTAGTTATGACATCTCTGCGATGCTACTTATAGTAATTTATTGATGGGGAAACTGAGGCAAGGGCAGTGTTTTACCCGGGGAGGAGTGTAAGGGCTGGTGTTAAAATTCAGCCATTAGTGGGCTCACAGTTACTACAGAGAGCACATGCTTTCTCACAAATTGTCCTGTATACCTGTACTCTTACACCTCAAATCCTGGTTTATGCAGCATTTTGAGCAGCGGGAGGAGGCAGCGCTCATACCCTGCACACCCTCATCTGGGTGCAGCTTGTGGTGCTCAGCATCCTGCTGTAGCAGGGCTTGGCGCAAGGGGCTGGGGGGCTGTGCAGGTCATCCTGTGCCTGCAGGTGCTCATGCCTGCAGGGGGAGAAGGGTGGTCCCCAGTGGTGTGGGTACTCTGCTATTTTCTTCTGTTTCTGGAATAGTTTTGAAAAAAATAACAAAACAGGGTTTGCTCTGTTGGGGTCAGATCCTGGGCTTGGTTTTCTCCTGCCTGCTCCCCAGCCTCACCCAGCTGGGCAGAGGAGAGGGGGGCATCAAAACCTGGAGGGGTTGGGCAAAATTTGGCCCTCACAAAAAAATGAAGAAAACACTAGATTTCATCACTCTCAAGAAATTTCTGGAACATGAATAGTCACAACCACAACCATACAGCCATATAGGAAACACTGCTCACCGCCCCCCCCGCCCCCCCTCCACGGACACCCAATTTGTTTTTATTTCTTTGCCATCAGGTTGCCTTAACCATTTCGATGGCTTAGGAGGCTAAGCCGCTGAGCGCAAGCTTTTGATTTGAAAAGGGACTGCATCCCCTTTTCAAAGGAGCCTGCTCCCTAGGGCAACCACATCACACTGCTGATTTGCTGCAGTGGAGACCGCAGCGCGTACAATATGCCCTCCCCCCTCCGCCTGTGCTGCTTACAGCATCAGTCCGGAGCCGAGCGGGGAGACGGGAGCGATACCCGCTAACCCACCCATGCTCGGGAATGCCTGACTGGTAACGCAGTGCCTCCGACGAAAGGACCAGCAATTCCTCAGCTCTCCGAGATGCAAGCCAGTGCCGATTCCACCAAGATGGACTGTCTTTGGAGCAACTGGAAATGTCAGGGTATTATATCTATTCTAGTGTTGCATGCTAGAAGGACTGCATGTCAGAGGAGGCAAAGGCAGGATCCATCCATTTTTGCATTGTTCACCTGTGGGCCTTTGCATGCTGTTTTCTTTCCCTCCCCGTGAAGCTTCTCTTTGGGGGTAATTTAAGAAAGAAAGATAAAAAGTCCTTAATTCTGTTCTTTGAATGTATTTCTCCCATCTCCAGCTGTCTCACCCTGAAAGCATCCAGGATACGGGACCTTCCTTCCCACCTTACAGCTCATTCCCAAAGCATCCGCCCTTGGTGTTAGCGGTATCATTTCTCATCCCTGACTCTCTTCGTCGGGCTGCCGCTGGCATGATTTCATACCTTTCGGGCTTTAGGAAAGCCGGGCGATGGTGAATTTGTGCCTGCTCGGGCTCGCGAGGGTTCAAGGCGGTTGTGTTGGGCGCCTCGGTGCATCCTGCCCACGGCCACACCCATAGCGAGGGCTTAGCCTAGCGTCGACACAAAGAAAACGCAGCTTCGGCAAGAAGTGCGATAGCACCGAGGCGGCCGCGGCATTGCCACCCACTTCGTACTTTGATGTAGGATTGCTTTAAAAAAAAATATAAATTAATCCCTTCGTTGTGCTTTCCAGCAGTCCGCTGAGCCGTTCGGGGGCGAAATATTGTGATGATGTTGTCTTGCTGCCGAGTAGGCGAGGGGAACAATAGCATCTCCCTTTTGGGCTTATTTTCAGCTTATTTTGAACGGGTCGGTGTCTGCACTGGGTGGGGCTGGCTACCTTCCCGGGTGCCTCGGACAGCTTTTCAGCCATTTTTAGTCAGCTTCACACTTCCCAGCCAGCATCCAGCCTTTGTTTTGATAAAAGACAGTCTCTGTGACGCTGCTCGGAGGGCAGATTAGAGGGAGAAAAGCTAGCGGCTGATCCTGCTGGGCAGGCTGCTGCCTGCTTCGGGCAGGCTTTGTTTGAATGTATTTTTAATTTTAAGGTGCATGTTTATGCTGAATAGACAGCGCATGATGTTGATGCTCAGAACAGGGTCCCTGGGAGAGAGATTACTCTATAGCATCATCTCATTAAAGGGTCCAGGATGCTTGCAGACATAGTTTCATAAACGCAGCTCAATGTAACAGAAGCCAGAAAACCTTCCTAGTGGTTTTTGGGGAGGGGAGGGCAGGGAGAGATCTTTCAGACAGCCACTTGTCTTTGGAGAACTTGATATTTTTACAATCTTAATTCAGCACCTAATTCTGTTTATCATCTGAGAATTTTTTAGGGAAGATGGGTAGCTGGAAAGTAAACAGATGCACCTGTTAAATGCCAGCCTCCAGCAGCTTGGGCTTTCCATACCTTAATCAAGGGCTAGGGTTTTCCACAGGATTACATGATTTATTAAGCTCATATGGGAAAGCCACAACCAAACTTCAGGGTCTTTTCAGCTGAGCTTTGCATATAAACTTCTTATTAAGTGGGGTTTGGTTTTCTTGTTTATTTTGTTTCCAAAAAGGCTCAGTATTTTGCTGATCCTTATAAAAACATTAATTTGCTGAGTCAGATTGCTGAACCACCTGTATTTAGAGGCAAACTAACTATTTGCCCTCTTTATCAGAAAAAAATAATATTTATTTATAAATTTAAAAAAGGTGGGAATAACAAAGGGCATGCTGCTATTGTTGAATTAATAATTAATAATAATAGTGGGCTTTCTCTCCTTCTGTGCTCTCCTTTTTTAAACCGCAAGGGAGATTTGCTGAAAATGAAATGACACAATATGTCCCATGCTGATTTGAAAAAAAACAGATCTGAAAAAATCAACGCAGCGAAAATAAATCATTTGCCTCACTTCCACATCATTTGCATATCTTTTTCTTTTTCTTGGGTGGTGTTTTTATGAATCAAAAATGATCCTGCAGAAAACATGAAATAGTCATAGAATATTATTTCTGTCAGCAAAATTCTTTGATCAATCCCAGATAAAACAGAAAGAATTTAAAATTCAGAAGAATGAAGACTAAAGACTTGATTCATTGATTCTTTTAATATCTATTATTCATGTAGTCTCTGTCTCAACCCAGAATATCAGTTTCATGCAAACCTGGAGTTGTATAATTTTGCCAACTTCATTATCAATGGAATTATGGTTCGTCTCTGAAAACTCTGGAATATGTCTGTGAATGTAACAGATGCAGACAGAAACCTCAGTAAATACACAGCACGTTTTTATTGAAATTATGGAAAAACAACATTGAGGTTAACTAAGTTTTAATTAAGAAACAGTCAAGCCTGCAACTAGCTGTATCATTGATTTGCCCTTACAGTTCTTATAATTGGCATAAAATTGGGTGGGGATCTTGAGAAGCTGCAGGGACAGTTGGTGAAGCTTTGGCTTTACCCCACTACATCTACATATTGCTACTTTCCTTGCAATGAAGCAATTGATGCTGCTACATACGTTTAGAAATATTGCAATGTGTTTTACCTATCCGTCCTGCAGGTACAGCATGATTATGTCAATGGTAGACCATGATACAGCCCCTCGGGGGAGTGGGAGAGTAATTCGCCGCTGCTGGGCATATGCTTCATTCAAAATATTATCATTGGTGGCTTTGGGGAATTGCAGCCAGCTTCCACACCCAAGTCATCTTTCGCACTGGAAGGTGATGCATTTGAAGTAGGCTGGGACGGAGCCATGCATAATGCATGAGTGTGCAGAGAAACATTTCTGACTGGGCATGCTGGTTGATGCGGGCCTTCGTGTAACAACATATAGCCAATGCCAGCTGCGTGACGCATCGTGGTGCACAGGTTCCAGAGCGGAGCTGCGGAATGAGCTGTACTTCCCAGGTTCAGGTGGTGGAGCAGGTCTCCGTGCCTTCCTCAAGTACTAGGCCTGGCTTGGCAGGGCTCATCACCACACATTGCTGGAGAGGTTTCTCTGGATTAGGAAGGTCTCTGCACGCCAGCTCAGTGGAGCTATTTGATGTCAGTACACTGGTCCCAATGAGTATTCCCTTTTCCAGTATTTCTTCTACATGCCAGCTCTTGCGTGGTCATAAGCAATATGCTTGTTCCTGCAGCTTCAACCTCCTGCAAGCCTTATTTAAAAAGAAAATCTGAAAGAGCCAGAGAAAAAGGCCTGTGAACCATTCATAGAAATGATCCTAAATATTATTCACATTACAATTGTGACTTAATGTGGAAAAGGACTACAGACTTCATCAAATCCATCTAGCTGACATAACCCTGCTGAGACTGGAGTTATTGACTAGCATTTTGTTGGAAGCTGTTTCCAGCTTCCTTGCTTGATTGATATATCAACTGGTTTCCAAAGGGTGCCGAGAAGCCACATCAACTATTTGTGGCAATGTTCACCACTTTAAAACTGGTAAAGAAGTTCAATGGCAATAATATGGATGCATGCTATTAATCTATAATCTTGTTGACAGTTCTGAAGTCTGTCTAATTACAGCTATTATCATGAGAATATAATTTCAGCCATTTGGTACCTTCAGTGCTTTGCTGAAAATATTGTGGGCTGAATTCTCAGCTAGGATCCACTTGTCTTGCTCAAATGAGCTCTCTCTCTCTTCACCAACTCAAGATCTGTCCCAGTTGTTGCTTGGTCCTTGGTCAAGCTAAAATCTTGAAACCAAGTCATAGAATCATAGAATGGTTTAGGTTGGAAGGGACCTTAGAGATCATCTATTCCAACCCCCTTGCCATGGGCAAGGACACCTCCTACTAGACCAGATTGCTCAAAGCCTCATCCAACCTGTCATCATCTGGTGTAACCAATTTTTCTAATAGTTTCATAAACCTACACTAACTTATGAGGAATTGACTTCCTAATTTCACAGTTGATTTCCTGTGAAATTTCAATGAAATTTGTCAAGATTTTTTTCCACTTCCAGATTTTCTTTAATTTTTTGTTGCTGCTGCAGAAATTGTATCAATCCTTCCTCAAACATATTCCTGGTGATGGCAATATTACTGCAAAATCAAGAGCTTAGTCAGAGGACAAACTTTTAGATGAGCTTCACGCTGTTCAACTGCCAACCATCCCAACAAACACCTTGACCTAGGTGGTATCAAAAAATCAGTGAGATTTCGATAGCTCTGCCAAAATGTGCTCTGCACACCTGCTGTGCCATGTCTGAGTGTAATTTTTTTTTTCTTTTCTTTTAAGAATAGATGGACAATATTCTTTCATTGTCAGAACAAGGAGAAAATTAACCAAAAGTAAGATTATTTTAAGGTATTCCGTGAGGGGTAATTTAAACTCTAGCAAGAGGGTGATGATGGGGCAATAGCTGAAGGTTACATTGGAGGGCTGCTTTTGCTTTCATTAGGTCTCTGTAAGTGAGTTTTGGTGATGCTTTTTTGATATCAGAAGGGATACTCTCTCCATGTTGTATTTAATTCTCATAAATAGCATAGGTCTGAGCCATTCATTTTTAAAATCTGCAGATTTTCAAATGTTTGGATAGAGTTAGGAACAGTCCAGGTATATTATTTTGATCCAGGAGCATCTCACAGAATCACAGAATCACCGGGGTTGGAAAGGACCTCTGCAGATCATCTAGTCCAACCCCCCTGCCAGAACAGGGTCACCTAGAGCAGGTTGCACAGGATGGCATCCAGGCAGGTTTTGAATGTCTCCAGAGTCGGAGACTCCACCACCTCTCTGGGCAGCCTGTGCCAGTGCTCTGCCACCCTCAAAGTAAAGAAGTTCCTCCTCATGTTTAGATGGAACTTCCTATGTTCAAGTTTGTGCCCATTACCTCTTGTCCTATCACTGGGCCCCACAGAAAAAAGACTGATCTCATCCTCCCGACACCCTCCCCTTAAGTATTTGTAAGCATTGATGAGATCCCCTCTGAGTCTTCTCTTCTCCAGACTAAAAAGACCCAAGTCCCTCAGCCTTTCCTCATAAGAAAAGAAAATTTTAACATTTCCACAGCATTATGTGCATTCAGGGACTGCATTCAGGGACTCTGCTTGGTCTCCTTGGTTTCTGCTTGCTTAAGGTGAGAGCAATAATATCGTCCATAAAAACTGGCCAAGGCGGGTAGTGACATGGCTTGATGAGCAGGAGCTGTGTGGAGGAGGCTTTCTCCGACTGCTATGTTAAATCCTGGTCTTAAAGCACCTCTTGTGAAAATTAGAATAATAACAACACTAATAATAGTAATACTAATACTACTAATAAACTACAATAGACTTGTGTGCAGCATGGTTGTAGGGCTGAATTTTTTATTGCCAATCCTCTTCTGTCTACCCAAGTCCACTCTGGTGCTCCACATAAGGCAATTAATCAATACTTTTTTGCTCAAGTCTTGATCTTGCAGATGGAGTAGGATATAACATGGAGGGCATGCTATATCAAGATTTTCCTTTTCCCTGGTCCTATTCCTGCTCCAGGTCTCCTCTCATCAGAGTCTGGGGAGCAAGAAAGTCTGAACTTTCAGGTTGAGTCTTGGGGCAGGTGGATGATAAAGATGTAAAGCTGAACTGAGTACAGGAGGTTAATGAACTAAGTGTGTACAAGAGGTAGAAGGAGTATGGAGAGATCCCTCAAGACTGGAGACAAAGGGTAAGGAGAGGTGCCTCATGAAACAGCACAGATATTCTGTCTTGGTTCTGTTAATTACAGCAGTCTCCTGAAGGCACCAGACTGCTCATTAAATGGTGTATCCATCTGTATTACATTTGAATCATATCTGTTGTGGGGAGGGGAGCAAAGGCCACATTGGATCCTTCACTGGAGAGAAAAGGGAAAGCCTGGTCCTGCAGTCTGTGGTTAAAGCTGCAAACTGGAATTCTTTGACTGTGAGCAATATTTACTTCTGTTCAAAGACTTACAGCTTTGTTGCATTTGTTGTCAAATATTGTTGTGACAATGCTATAAACAAGGCTGCCCTTCTTAAATTAGGTTTCCTGATCTTTTCACTGCCAGTAGGTCTGAGAAATGACTTATGAAGTCATTTGTAGTTATGAAGTCATAATATTACACTGTATACAGAATTAAAGGCTGTGTGTAGAGAGGTTTTTCTCACTTCTCAATAGTACTAATATTACATAGGGAATGAAACTGTACAACCCATTGATTTTACCTCCTAAGGAGGCCCAATGGGACCTCGATTGTGGGGAGGGCAGCTCGATCACATACAAGGTTGTTATTACTATGCTGAAGAGCATATAACCCTTTGTTCAATCATCAAGGCCCACGGGTCTCATTTGAAGGCTGGATACAAGGGGTTTGCACACACTTTTTGTACTAAAACTTCCATGTAAATACTGCTTGATGCATGTTCATTTCTCATACAGTTGTTGCAGTAGAAGAAAAACTTGGAAAGTTAGGAGAGAACAGAGGTTTTCAGAGGGAGGGAGGGAGGGAGAAGCTGTGGAAGATGTGAATTGTCCAGTCTGTGCTCAGTTGATTCTCATTAATTTTCATCTTAAAATGCTTTCTTTGCAACATGTAATATAAAGATCCTCTTTTCTTTTACAAAAGTATTTTTCAAAAACATAACCATGCAGGAGTCTGAAGGTGGGAGGACATTTTAGCTACAAGTTGGTTTGGACCCTCTGTTCTCCCTCTGGGATCTCCGTTCAGAAGCCTTGGGCTGCTGCTGCCTCACGCCATCATGCTTCTGGGGACCACATAAGCCACCAGAGCCCAGTCCTCATGTTTCCACCAGGTCCCGAGGAGAATGGATTCAGGAACATCACTACTTAGTCCACCTTGGCCGTCTCAAATCATTCACCCCTTGCCTTCAGCACTGCCCTTTCCAGCCCCCAGGTCTGTCTTCCGGCTTTTTAGATGCCAAATATTGAGGAGCAGAAACATTTTCTACTGAAAGCCATGATGAGAGCTGGAAGAGATTTCAGGCACGGTATACGGGAGCAGTTCATTGCTGGCATAGGCATTACATGCTGCTACTGTTACATATATTTGTGAGGTTACTTTTAGCTTGCCTCGCAAATATGGGTATTTACCAGCTCCTCATACTAACAAGTGGTTGCTTGTGTCAGAGTTTTTAACTTCGTGCATCATTAGTCTGGGGGTTGGCCCCAAATGGAGGACTCACATTAGTTTAATGAGATGAAATTATACCACAAAGTATAGCTGAGACACTGATTTGGCACCCTTGAAAACTACTTCTTTCAAATAGAAGGTTGCTTGAGTAACATTTTACAAGTTCTACTGTCAGTTAAAAAACACGGGCAGGCCATACTTTCAGATAAATAGCTCATCAGACATGCTTCTCCAGAAAAATTCTTCAAAGGCAGTTGCAGTGACCTGAAGAACTGCTGTCTTAAAGATGGCTGGCAAGTCCTCCTTAATAAATACAAATACTTTTGAGTCTGAGGCAGTTCTGGCAAAACCCAGAGTCCTTTTATACCTCCACAAATGAGCCAGAGCTCTGGTGTGTTGTACTGGAAAGAGTGCAAAGCGACCAGCACTGCCTCTCTCCTTCCAGGAGGTGAAAAGGAGATCATGGAAAGCTACAGCTGAACAGCTTCTGCATGTTAATGGGCATGGTCAGGATTTTAGAGTTGGGATTTTCAAAACAGAAAGAAGCCAAACCTCAGAAAGCTGAGGCTGATTTCAGTGCCTGTTTTCCAAAACCCTGTTTGTAAATCCTAGCTGCAAACCTTAGATGGTCTGAAGTTGGTGTTCTGGCTCTCAGAAGTGTATCTTGCTTAGCCAGGCAGATTGACCCACTGTCCAATTGCATGCACATCACATATCGACAGGCTCACGTGGCACCAGCCTCCTGCTTCATGCATATTCAGTGTGCTTTGCTCAGAATCATGCCATTGTAGTCGGGTCTGGGCTGTGCCGTGCATGCGCGCACACACACACACACATGTGCTGTCTGCAACACACCCAGCACTTGTAGGACCCTTGACCACACTAGGACCTTTTATTCCTTCCCTGTGGGGCAATTTTTCATAAAGGATTGACCAAAGCATTTAATTATTATGTCATTAACTCATGCTGTGAGGGATCCCCTGTCCTCTAATTTATCTGGGGAACACTGTACCCACGTAAGAGCCAGACTCAAAGCCTGTCTCAGCCTGGCTGAGCGTGGGGTCAGCGTGTGCTGGCAAGTGGCTCTGCAGAGGTATGTGTGGGAAGGTGTGCAGCTCCAGCTTAGCTCCTGGCCCTGCCGTCCTCGTACTCACAGCATCCTGCATGCGCGCACTGAGCCTGGGTGGTTGTCTCTTTGGCATGCGAAGGAAGGGGCTGCAGGCATGAACAGGCAGCTACCATTCATCAAAGACTCAGACCACCATTTATATTTTGTGACCTGTTGAAGGGCAGTAAACCCATGGGGTCAGTGAGTGTTTGAGGGACTTGTTTGCTGTCTGAATCAGTTTTACATGAATGTAGGATGAGGTGAAACTCAAAGCAGACATATAAATGTGGTGGACAACCTCATCTTTCATTTTCATTCCCATTCAGAATAAAAAACAGAGTGTGGAGGGCATTGATGCAGTCATCCCTGGGTTCATCTGATGGTGAAGGACCAGATTTCTCATTACTTTGCCCCTTGGTATCTATTTACAACACCAGACACTGATGTGATAGGTGCTTTTGCTCTAGTGTAAATGGTTACAGGAGAAACTGGCACCCTGAGGAAGCCAGGCAAAGGATCCCAGCTTGGGAATTCTGCACTCAGTGCACTGCTGCCCGCTTTTAAGGGAGAATTGTTTATGTAAAGAAATGCAGGACAAAAATAATGTAAAAAGCCTTTGAAGTGACTGAAGGTGCAACTGAAGGACCAAACATGGCTCTGACACGTAGCTCAGGTGTTTTCACAGTATCTAAATTCCAGGGGAACTGATACAGCTCAAATCCCTGAGGCCTGTTGGCAAAAAAAGTGCTTTTTTTCAGGGAAGTCCGTGGACCTTAGCTGGACCCCACAAGTCTCCACGGATTTCTAGCTCTGAACTCTCCTTCTCTCCCTTCCCTGCTCAAGGAGCTGTGAGGTTCACCTCCCTCCTGCACTCCCTTTTGCAAGGCAGTTTGGCTCACCCCCTTCTCCCTAAGGGACAGGGGGAGGAATGAATGCAGGAGCAGCAAATCCTGCCCAAACAGCTGGACATGGCAGCAGCGCAGCAGATCCCTGTCCCTGCAAGGGAGACAAGGAGAAGGCAGATTTGGTTCCTGTCCTTGAAAATCCTAACTGACCTACTGCAGGCTGTGGGTAGGGGGTTGTGTGTGTCCCCAGGCTGCACCTGGGCACTGGGAGAGCCACGTAAAAATCATTCAACTTGTATCTCCCTCCTCTGTGCTGAGATTATCCATGTAGCAGTTGGCACATATTTTTTCCATGCGCATGGGAATATTTGCTTCAGGTCTCAAAGACACAGGATCCCTCTCTCCCAGGTATCATTTGGCTGGTGAAAGAGGCCAGCTGCCTTTTCATCTCCTCTCTCGCGCATGCACATATCCCCAGAACTGTGTCATTTGGCTTCTGTCCATCTTGCTCTGAGTTGTGACAAGCCTTTCCTTAGCTGATACAGCTTAGTAAATATCCCAGTCATTTCATGGCAGAAAGGGACAAGTTTCAGGATATAGACACACTTGGTTGTCTGTCTTGAGTTGTTCAGCATCCTCCTTGTTGAGGGGAATAAGAAAATGCAGCTTGGCATCTCTCTGAGAGAATACAGCTTGCTTCCAGTCTGCAGGAATACGAGGCAGAAGATCCTGGAAAGAAAGAGTGAAGGCTTAGTTTCTCATTTTGGGTCTTATCATCATTGGCATTGACTCAGTGATGTCTACTGAAGTGGGCTTTTGTATTTTTTGGCTCAGCTCTTGTTTGTTTGCCTGCCTACTGCCTACATCCCAGGTAGTGTTTTACCCTGGTGTGTGCCTTTTTTGTTTCATCAGCAGCATCCTGAGCTAGCTCACCTGTGCTCATTTCACTTAACGTGAATGTGTTGTGTGATAGAAAATTTAAGTATCTCAAAAAGTGAGATTTGCATAAATTTCTGATACTGTCCTCTGACAGAGGCTTTTCTAAGCATAAAAATGATCATGCTGTGAATAATACCTGCTGTCCAAATGCCTGCTGGTGAAAGCACACGAGTTGCTGTGCTGTACTGTGCTGCAGAATTTTGCGGTGCCTTGACTGAAAAAAAAAAGTATGAAAAATGGTAAAAACTAACACTTGTGTTCTGGATACCATTTTGTAAGGATGGTTTGCAATTCGCACACTCAAGCACCTCAACAGTGTAAGCAATGGTGGAGCTCCAACTGCCTGCATCAATACATCTGGGTCTGCTGCTAAACTTCCTGACATAGGTGCATGCTCTGACTTTGTTGTAACTGCATTTTGGAGTCCATGCCCCTGGGTTTCTGCAGGAAGGAGACTTGGGCATATATCTGGAAAGACTCTGGCCTGGACCCTGATTTGTAAAGTCAGCACCCAGGACTCCAGCACATACCACCAAGATCCTCATTCCTTGGCTTCCATGTAGTCCATAGATCTATTCATGCATGCTCGTGATCATAGAACCAGTGCTGAATGCTGACACTTAAAAATTTGGAAGATATATTATATTGTGTATATTGATGGAGAATACAGTAGGATGTGAATGTTGCATGAAGAGAAAAGAGCTCAGTAACACAATAGCAATTTTTGCACTCAGGCTCATCACTTTGAAAAGCAATGCTAATCTGTGTAATAGTAATGAGTAATATAGCTCATTGATTCCAGGCAAACATGCCGTGGTGACTCACAATTTTTGGAGATTAGATGATAAAAACTACCAGGCTGGATTAATTTTGTTTCCTTTTGTATTTGTGATTTTTTTTTGGACAGATTGCAGTTTTCCTGAATTTACTCTTTGTTCAGAATGATTTGACAAGTGGCATCTATGAAATCTGTTTGGCTGGTGGTGTGTTCAAGCTGTTCAAGGACTTGTGCAGTGTGCGAAATTAAAGCTATTTTGTTTATATTGTCATGAGCATGTTCTTTGGCTGGATTAAGAGTCCTCTCAGAAACAGGTTATCAGTGTAAAGAAATTAAATTCACCTTTGTGGACTGGATATTCAGCAATCGTTTCATAAAATTTTGCTTTTATAGCGGCTGTTCCTGATGGTAAGATCGTTTGCTGGAGGGGTTGGAATAAACTATACAAATTGGGTGAAAAACACTGTCAAAATATATTGGTTGAAAATGGTTTTCTGCACTTGCTTTATTCTAACTAACACCTCCCATGGATTTAGACAAGGAAATTTATCTAACAAGCAGAAAGGATGCGGTTTTTTAAATATTTCTGAGATAGTTGGATTTGCAGTAGCAAAAGGGAGTTACTCTGTATTTTAAGGTCCCATCTGAAAAACGTTTTCCTACCCATGTAACTATTAAGCAGTAGTAAAACCAAGAGTCTTCTCCTTTCTCAAAACTTTGGAAATAACAAAATCATATTGTCAAACCTTTGAATGGGAAAGTGGTTTAATGTGGCTAACCCCAAACTTTCTCATTCATTTATCAACAACTAAAACTTGAAAATGCTTTGATCAAGCATTTAGCGTTTGGACTTGTAACCAAAAACAAACAAAAAAAAAATCCAGTTTCCAGAGTAGCTAAATGCAAGTTAGGGTAAAAACTTCCACACAACCCCAGCAACAACACAAACCCCAGCTTGCATTTGCCTTGCTGCTGCAAGACACCCACCGTGCTGTGGTTGGAGATATTCATCTATTGTATCTATCCCAGACACAGATGCACGAAATACAGTGTTTTCAAGTAGGTCATCGGTTGTCATTTCCTCAGCACATTGCTGAAGTCACTTCAGTGCTTCTGTTGAGGAGTTCCTGTTGATGCTGATGTGAGCAGGAGCATCACTCCTCCCTTTACTTTCCTGCAGGGACTCTGAGCATCGCAGTGGCCATGGTGGCCATCCTCGACGTGCTTCCAGCTCCTCCCTTTAACATGTTGGTCTTCTATCCCCAGCTATCGACCTGTTGTACTGGCGTGACATCAAGCAGACAGGGATCGTGTTTGGCAGCCTCCTGTTGCTGCTCTTCTCCCTGACCCAGTTCAGCGTTGTCAGCGTCGTGGCCTACCTGGCCCTTGCCGGCCTCTCAGCCACCATTAGCTTCAGAATCTACAAATCGGTCCTACAGGCTGTGCAGAAGACGGATGAGGGCCACCCCTTCAAGTGAGTGCTTTGCAGTCATGGCCAGGGGCCGTTTATCTTGCAAAGGATCCATTCCTAGTGGCAATTCACGTTTCTTTAGCTGCCACCTTTATACTGGATAAAATTCTTTTCTTGTTCATAACAGGGGAAATAATTTTTCTGTTGTCCAGTGTTTCAAGAGCTGTAAGGCAGTATTGGCTTAGATTCTGGGGTGAAAAAAACCAGCACAAAAGCCATTGTCCTCTGAGACATGGGAATTTTTTAATTGAAATTCAAAAGACCCAGAAAATTTTAAGCAGAGAAAAAGGGTTTCATTAGAACTAATGATAATACCCTATCTATGCAAGCAGGAAGAGTATTGTTTTTGGGCACACTCTATTGGGCATAGAGGGAAACTATATCTTTTCTCCAGCACTGCTTGGCTGTGATGTGGCAATCCATTACCCTAGGTGATGATGCCAGTGCCAATGCTGGTGCTCTCACCACCCTCTGCAGAGTCTGGGTGGTTTGCTCCAGGAGAGCAGCAACCCATGCTCCTCTGCTGTGCCAACAAGTTGGTAAACCAGGTCATGGAACTGGTCTGGTTTGCAAAAACACACTGAAAAATAGTCTTGTTGGGCTGTTGCTCCTTCTGTTTCACTTGGGTTGGTCCTGAGATGCGACTCATGACATAGGTATAGCTCCAAGAGAGGTGCAGGGCAGGTGGAGGAGAGAGAAGGGGGTGTCGCTGCTGAAGGTTACATGTGGCCAGACAGCAGCTTTTGTTCCTCCAGAGGCTGCCAGTTGGAGGAGGTGTCCCCTTCTGTGGCAGCAGTGTTGCACAGAAGTTTGTGGGGAATCCCCACCAGCTAGGATTTGCATCCCCCTTTGGGTGGAGGAAAGAGAGAGATCCCATGAAGATCAGGCTCTGCATGGGGATAGGGCAAGGCTGGAGGCAAACAGCCCCGTTGTAGCCTGTGATTGCCCAGGGAGACAGGTCATGCAAGGCGAAGACTGTGCTGGTGGCTCTGTGCCTGCAGGAAGGGGAACATCGTGCTCCAGTGCAAAGAAATGAGGTCTGGGGTGGACGGAGTGACAGGATAGACAGGCATGAGTGTGAACAGGAGGTGAAGCTGCCTGGGTTTGTAACTGGACCTCTGTTTCTGGCAGAGCCTACTTGGAGATGGAAATGAATCTTTCACAGGACCAGATTCAGAAATACACAGACTGTCTCCAGTTATACGTCAACAGCACAGTCAAAGAGCTGAGGAGACTCTTTCTCGTTCAGGACCTCGTGGATTCTTTAAAAGTAGGATTGCTTTAAATATTTTTAAACCCTTTCTTGAGGATCAATCTACATTTCAAAGTGCTGCTTCCGATGTTGACGGTGTTGTCATAAAACCTAGTTTTGTGTAGCTCCAAATATAAAAGTTGCTCTCCTTTTTTATTTCCAAACTACTTGCTTCCAGCAGTTTAGAGGTTTGGCAATCTGCATTTGAATTTATTGATCAGTAATACAGGAGTTATAAAAGTTGCAGCACCAGCTTAGCTCCACCGCAGTTCTAGAAACATCTCTGTGTTATACTTTGAGTTACTTTGCCACAAAATGGTGCGTTGCCCTCTAATACCTCTGTTAATCTGGATTTCCTCTAATGGTTGCAATTCCTGCTATGGAGGAAAGTCTTCTTTCCCTCTCTGCTGAGATAATTATTTATTTTCAGCCTAACACCCAAGTAGGCATTCTTCAGAGCAAAGGGAAGATCATTAAGAGAGCAGTCATGGGTTAGGCTCCTAAATTTCTAAAGATTTTTAGAAAAATGTACCCATCTCCCAGCCTCAAGTGTTTTCAGTTACTGGGATTATCACTGTGGGGCGTGATTAACCTCTGTGGGATGACCCCTCTCATCATCAAAACTGGATGCAGAAATCTGCCTATGCCATGCTCAATGCAGAGTTCTAAATGTATGCAATTAAGCCCTAAATATACATGAAAGCTCAGCTAAGAGAGTGAGAAGCGGTGAACAGCAGAACAGAGAATGGGGTTTATACACCCAGAAAAAGTATCTAGTTTCTAATGTGCTTTACTTAACAAGTCCCCTTACACACTAAAAAAGGCTAATGTACTATTGTGTTAGCTAGTTAAGTGAACTAACCTCTTCTTATGCTGACACTGGAGGTGATGTAGTGATCCGTCTTTAATTTAGTTTGCAGTACTAATGTGGCTGCTGACTTACGTGGGAGCCCTCTTCAATGGCCTGACTCTTCTGATAATGGGTAAAAATCAACATTTCTTTTAAAATCTATTTTTAACTCCCTCGTGACTTCTACTTAGACAAAACAGCCTGTCCTCATTGTGCCTTCCCCACAGTTCAACCATCAACTGTTATTTCTCTTTCCAGTAAATATTCATTATTCCCATTCTATTGTCCCTCCGGCTAGAATTAATTTGTGTTATATGGTTTTGCGGCCTCTAGTCCCAGGGCAATGGGAAATTCCGTATTTCGAATGTTTGAGCAAAGTTAATTTTTAATACAAAGATCCCTGGTGGATCAGCTGACCAAGTGGCATGATAATGTGTTTGTCGCTGTTTGAAGTAGGTCTCTTCTCTGGAGGAATCTGGTTGGCAGGAATATAACAGTGTGCTCTTTTTCTCCTCAGCTGTCGTGTCTATGTTTACTCTCCCTGTTGTATACGACAAGTACCAGGTAAGTCTGTCCACACAGTGTAGTTCAGGTGTCTGGGTCGTTCTGCCTTGTTGATGCCTGATTGACTTGGTCTTCTTTTGCTCTTTGCAGGCACAGATTGATCAATACTTGGGACTGGTGCGGACCCACATAAACACTGTTGTGGCAAAGTGAGTTCAGCAGCAGACTTGACCAGAAGTCTTGCTGTGCGGTTGCGGTGCACTGCGGGTGGCTAAGAGCTGGGTGGTCCCAGGGACAACATGTCCTATGAATGATGTCCTCCTGAGCTCTTGGCATGCAAGAGCCTGCAGGAGGGCAGATCCCTGGAGGAACACAGTCCTTTTCAGATAAGTGTAGAATGAGGCAGAGCTGTGACCCTACATCCTTCTGTCCCCTCTCCTGCCCTTTGGGGGTGCCATGGATGGAGCAGTCCAGCCAGGGGCTGATGTCTGTACCTCTACCTGGCCAAGACAAACCAGAAAGAATGTGTTAACTCCCTTTCCACTGACCTCCTCAAGCATGGGGTTTTGCATTCAGGGGCTCCATCCTTTAAAGTTAGTAATACCATTAATAAACAAAGTGAACATCACCCTATTACAGAGAGCAAATACTTGGAAGCACCATGATCTTGAGTGTCTCAAACCACCATGGAACAGACAGAAGACCTGGATGAAATTTTTGATGCAATCTGCTCTAGTTCCTAATGCATTGCCTGTATCAAAAGCTTTTGTGGGATCCACGAGTGCACAGTGAGGGTCTAAGCATAGTTCTCAATACTCGGGAATTACCGAAGCAGAACGGCTGGACTGGAAGGTAGACCCATACATCTCAGCAGTTGGTATCCATGGCTTTGCAAAGTTTGACTAAACAACAGGTATCCAATTTAACGTTACAAAATGGTGAGGAACAGAGAGCAAGTCACCAATGAGGAGATGCTGAAGAAACTGGGCTTGTTTAGCCTGGCAAGGAGGTAGCTAATGATGATCTCATAGCAGCCTGTAGGTACTTGATGGGAAGCCAAACTCTCCCCAGTAGTGGCAGAAGTTATAACAAGGAGCAACAATGGAAATCTAGCTTAGGAAGTAGAAGTTGGACATTAGGAGAAACTTTTTCACTAGGAGATTAGGACAGCGCTAGAGCAGGCTACACAGGGAGGTGCTGTAACCTCCTCCCTTGGAGGTTTTCAAGATGCAGCAAGACAAAGCCCTGGCCAATCTGTTCTAGCATTGGAAATAGTCCTGCCTTGACTAGGAGGTTGATTCAAAGACTTCCAGGGGTCCTTTCCATCCAATAGTTCTGTGAATCTGCAAAACCCTTAGCTTTGGGCAGGGCTAAAAGTCAGTACTGAAAATTCTTTGTTTAAATTTCATTCCTGGGTTCCAACAGAAAATAGACCATGGTAGGATAATGAAGGGGAGAGAATATCACTGGGCATATCTCATGGTTACAAGAACCACCCAAACCCAGACCATTTACAACTAGAGGCCTGTAAGAACACATAGATGGGCATCACCTCTTTTTCTTACTAGACTCTAGTCCACCCGTTGCAACAACACACTGAATGCAAGCTAAAGAGATTACCTCTGAATAAGACTCCAAGTGGGGATCTGCTGGAATGCAATAGCTGCCTGACCATATAATCCTTCTCTTTTTTCCCATTATTTCTAGGATTCAAGCTAAAATCCCAGGTGCTAAGAGAAAGGCAGAGTAAAGCAGACATCAAGAATTCATTGACTACATAGTGAATAACAGGGGAATCTGGAATGAAACATCTCTGTTCTTACACTTTACTGCAAATTTATCGTTCTTTTTTTTCTCAACACCATAATCTTAGAAACATGAAACTCAGAAGCAGTGCTTTTCCCCTGCTGCTTCTGCACTTAGAATATTTGCAATCACTTGTGTCAAGCACTAAAGTATAGTAAAGAGAAAAGTGTACTAGATGTGGTTTTTTGTGTTGCTTATAAAGTGCATGATGGTGAGAGCCTAAATAATATTGACCTTTTTTATTTTATTTTTTTAGTGTTTTTCCTTCTTCTATTGGCATTGCTTCTATAACTTTTAATGTTACATGTGGCTAGGGGCTTTCCTGCTTAGCGCACTGATGCAATAGTTAAAATTGCTTCTACGTCACTGGGTTGCTGGTTGGATTCATCTTTATTAACTATATAGAATTGTAGACTGATGTTTTAGTGTTTTCCAGCACAAATAAAATAAACAGTAATCGGTACTTATGGTAATCAGTTTTGTATAACTCAAAAAAATGAAGACAAACCCCAGTACTTTTGTTGTAAGGGATTGACAGGCTGATTTACATGTATGGTAACTGGAAAGTTCCAGCATGTTAAATTTATTACAATTTGTATTACATTCTCTGTAGTTCCTAATGGACTTAATTATGGACTCTGAATATTTGCACTTATGTACTTGATACCGAATGCAGAAATAAATGTTACTAAATGTAAAAGTTCTTCTTGTTGCCACTGGGATTATCTTGACATTTGCAAACTGGACACATACTGTGCAAAAAGAAGCATTTTCTCTTTCTCTCTGTCTCACCTCCTGTGATCCACACATACTTTGCCCTTACAAAATGGTGCAGTCCAACAAGATCGTCTGTAGTACATAGCTCATCTACCAGTTTCATGTCTTGATGAGTATGGAAATAAAAGAAAGATCTTAGCACATAGTTTGGGTTTTTTTGGTTTGGGTTGTTTTTTTTTTTTTTTTTTTTTGTTAGTCTTGTTAGCAAATAACAGGAACATGAATAATTCTCTCTTCCTCCATTTGCATGTTGTGCAAATCATAAGCAACACACTACGGGAGGGGTCAGCACAACACAAAGGACTTTTCAATTTCTTTATCGTCATGTTATTGTCTTATCCAAAGCTTTTCTTTGACATCTGCTTTAAACTGTGGGATCAATACTGAATCTGGAGGCTGGGAACTGAAATAAACATTTGCCCTTGTTCAAAGGTGAAGGTTTTTAAAAATTCACATTTGGTATTTGAGAACCATCAGACAAGAGAAACAGCAGTTGAACATTTTCTAAAGTGCTTCAAAACAAACAAGTGATTAAGTGGAATGTTTTTGTTTGGGTTTTTTTTTTTGTATAAAAATGTGAACATCAAAACACTTTCAGCCAAATTGCAGGGGTTTTTTTTCTACCACTAAAGTTTTTATACAGAACTTTTTTCTTCCACAAAGAACTAGATCCTTAAACACTTATCCAAACTTTTTGAATTGAAGTCTTTCCTTAGATTCATTAATTTAATTTACCTTCATCTCAGTTACACATGGACATGGTGACATCTGTCCAAGGTCAGGCTGCAGTTCTGTTTGACTGTGTATAAATGTGTAACTCAAATGCACATGAGGGCTTAGTAGAAACATTGGTATGGCTGTGGGGTAATTAATTCTTGTGATGAGTCTCAAATACTCTTATTTTCATTTAAGGTTTATATTTAAATAGTCGTATTTGCTGTTATTTAAAAATAATAGAGTGTCTTTTAAATGCCACCTGCAGCTGGATGTGAACATTTTTTCCTCAATGAAAAACTGAATGCCTCATAGTGACATATGTTGCTTTTGATCAAATGGAATATGTTTGTTTTAGCATGTGTAGTTTGCAGCCAGGAGCCAAAATTCAACACCTACCCCCAGTTTTATCTGTCTCTCAGACTTTCCTGCCAGTGCATTGAAGTGGCCAGTATATACCCTGTATCTCTGAAGAAGACAGTACAGCCTGTGCAAGTGTCCTTGAGGATAAAGATTGACCTTCAGAATTCTTATTGCTTACAAGATGAGTACGTGGGTCCAACATGTTAATTATGAAAATGAACACATTTAACGTTGTATCCCACTGGTCCCATAAATGTGTTCTTCCACAGCAGCACCAATGCAGTTCTATCCAAGACCAGGCTTTTGCAATGCCGAACCCTAAGCAGGATTTAAAGGCTACATCTCCTGTATACTTCAAAATCAAATTAAATAAAACCTTCTGGAAGTCCAAATATTCATAAGAGTCTAAATCAATAGAGACCAAGACACCCATTCTTGCCTGCTCCAGCATCACCTTCTCTCAAAACCCACAGCCCTCCACTCCAGGCCCTCATCACCCTGACTGTACCCCTGATCACCCACCTCTCCAACCCATACCCTTTACTTCTATATTTTCTCATATCCCACCTTTCCAATCCATCTCCCAAACTTCCTTGCAGCCACCCTGATTTTACGTATATTTGGCAGTAACAGCCTCCAAGTGGGCAAGTGCTGCTGAGCAGCTGGGGTGGGTTAATCTGGTGGGTGGACCTAATTTGCAAGACCATACTGGGATGCACCAGAAGCATAGGACTTTAGCCAGGGCTTGGGTTGCTTGTGCTGCCCATGGCCACTATCACCTTACTGGGATCGCAGCAGCACTTTCAACACCTTTGAACACAGAAGCTTGGAGAAAACCATCATGCCTGTAGCTCCCATAAGCCTCATTTGTAAACCTCTACTAACTCATGGTCCTGCAATACAACTTGCAATGACAGAGCCCCTGTGCACATACAGAGTGAAAGCTTGTGATGACCTTAGTGTTCCCTGATAACTCTCATTCATAGAGCAACACTATGGGGAGAGGTTATAGCTCCATCATTTTTGGTTTTCAAACAAGTGAGGGAAAAAACCAACACTGAGCTCTATGTTTTAAAAATATTTTAGTGTGATTACAGTAGATACCACAATGACTCACATTCATAGGCTGAGCTGTGCTCTGAGGTACACAGACTGTAAAGCTCTTTTGTTTCTGATCTTCATTTGCATTCAAAATGAAGAGCAGCTGTAGACAAGCTTGACTGGTAAAAGCTGCAAACTTGCAAGATTTTCTAGACAGGTGAAACCTGGGAAGCAGCTCCCGCTGCCTGGATAAAATGGCAGGAGAAGGGAGGGCATTACACTGTTCTTTTGTCTTCAGAATGTTCCTTGCCAAAGGAACCTGGACATGACACCACACTAGTGCTTCAGGAGTCAGGTTGTCCCCCTAATTCAAAGGCTGCTTTAACAAGATATGCAAGTGTATAGATATTTTGAAGACCCATCTAACCAAGTGGGGTTGTTCAGGTGGTTGGAATTAGGCATTGTGCTAAATGCCTTGCCCACACAGTGTCTCTCATCCTCTGTCTCTGGGTAGTTTGAGATGCTGATATTCCCTTTTTGGAGAGGAAGCTGAGAGGTTTCTAAGGTGGATATCTCAGCTGGGAGGCTTGTTTAGGTGCAAGGACAGGTCTGGACCAGGCCTTTCCATGGCTGGGAACTGGCTGGCTAATGTAAGGAAGACAGCTGTGTTTTCATCTGCTCAACATGGTGCTGCGTTTCAAGGAAGGTCTATCTGCTGAGCTTACCTTTGAAAGCCAGCCCAAATGGCTCTGCTAATGTGAACTGAAACCAGTTTAACTCTGGCTTGGGGGTATGAAATCAGGGTGGTGTGCTGATGGGAGAAAAAACTCTGTTAGAACATCTACACCTACAAACATATATTTTTTAGGATCTATGACTTTAAAATACCTTCTCCATGGTTTCACCTGTACCTTCCAGAAACTTTATAAGCCTGCTTCTGAACCGCTGCCTGTTAAGGAGTGGTTTGATCGTTCCTGAAGAGCTCTGTCAGTGCTTTATGTCACTTGAATGTCTGTCTATGTACCTTGAAATGAATAGTCCATTGGTAGTTTGATGTGAAATGTGAATACTCTCTAATGTTATTTGTTTTGATTCCCTGCTTCTCAGTGCCTCAGCAGTATTCCACTCTTCTTCTAGCCTATGTATTTGCCTCTGAGCTGTTACTGATCTCTTTTATGCTTCCTCTGCTCTTTAATATTAATCTAGTGAGAGTAGGATCATAAAACACATCAGTGTCAGAAAAGACCCGGCATTGGGAGGAGATAAAAATGATATAATATTCTGTGAGCAGCTAATCCAGTTAAATAGAGTCTGGCTTCTTCCTCACAGCTTTGCTATCTCCCTGGACGCTTTCAGATGGCAGCTGGCTCCCATCCCTGTCCTGGTGGGTTACAAGTCAGTTAACTGTAAGCTTATCAGCCTTTCCTTCTCCATCTGGGCCTAGGGAAATATGTGGCAAGCCCTTGTGTTTGCCCAGTGCAGCTTTGCAAACACCAAGTGTGATGTATTCCTTCCTGGCTCTTCTTAATATATCCTTTTCTCAGGCACAGAATTAAAAGATGTTCCATCAGTGAACCTGCATGTGAGCTTCCTGGGATGCCAGGAATTGGTGTGAGGCTGCTGGCATGAAGGAGCCTGGTAAGACCGGCTGGCACATGCAACCACTGTGGGACATATGGTATTTGGATACGGGTGAGATGTCCACTGATAAAAGAGTCAATAGCTGCAGTGCCAGAAAATGGAAAGAGGAATGGTGTCTATTTATTTCTGTCAGGCTTTCTTGCAGCTCAGAACCTTTACAGGAGAGAATGGCAAAACCTTGCCCTCTGCCTTGGCAGGGGAAAGACATTGAGAGTGGACACTCCTCCACAGGTGCGTGTGGAAATGGAAGTTGACCGTAAGTTGGTGCATGGCCTTGATCTGCTTCTCTCTCTTACCTGACCTGTTCATTTACCTGTTTTTGGTGTTTGCTCATAGGTGAATGGTCATCTCACTGTCTGTTGGTGCTCTCCTGTGGTCAGCATTGAATCCGAGTAACTGCAGGCTAGCAAGTCATGTGCCTGTGACTTGCCACTTCTACAAGTCTTCTTTCTTCTTTGTATGGGTAACTGTTACTGGGGGAGGATGAGCTCTGTAGAGCCTGAATGGGCACCTGAGGCCCCTGAAACTGCTGCAAGCCCAGGTGTCTTCACCACCTCTGCTGCTCCCCTAGAAAGAGTGCTAAATCTACAAGTATGCCACATTCATAATCTGGGGGACATCCCCATGTGTGTGCAAGGCAAGGTGAAGTTACATGGGCAGGCAGGTATGTGGGTAGACAGTTCCGTCTAGCACTCTGGCAAGCCCTCGTTGACTGGGATGTGCCCATCTCTGCATTGCCCGTGTTCTCATGTTCCTTTTCACTCCTGCTCTGCCTCAGGCAAAATGCTGGGAGATGCTGAAAGGACCAGGATCAAAATAAGAGGGTGGGAGAGAGCTGCAGAAGGAGTGTATCTAAGAAAACCAAAAGACAAAGTAGCCCTGTACTGACATGCTTTCATTGCTTTTCCCTCCTGTCTGCCTCTTAACTAGCACGTCAGACTCATTTCTCATATTCACTGAATGTCAAAATGATTCAGCCTCAAGGTTACAATTTATGCCTCTTCATGGCTCTTTTTGTTTAAGTTGAAAAAATAATTCAGTCCAGTGAAGCCAATCATCATTCACAGTAAGGCCTCTCTGCATATATTTCCCTTTATGAGGGAGCTGTAAAGAGGATATTAGCTACATTTTTACCTCTTTTGGACAGCCCTCTAATTTAGCTAAAGTGATATAAAGTAGCTAAGACCAGTCCAAAAATGTCTATAATGTTTTATAGATGTGACTTTAAAAAAAAAAAGAGAAAAAAAGGGTATGTAACATCCAGGCAGTGGAGTGACTTGAATAGCAGATGTCTTTACACAAAATATTCTTCATTTGCCAAGTTAGACATGAGGCCTAATTTAATTTCTCCTAATTCCACAGATGCTTGCTTGGAGAAACCACCAGCCACATGATTATTAGCCTGTTAGACTGAGTGAAAAAGTGTCACCTTTGGCACAGGCTAAACGTGATCACTGAACGGTTACCAGCAGAACATCAGCTTAACTTGTCAGTTATTAGCAAATTTGCAGCACTTAATTAGGAAGTGGTGGGGCTGTAACCTTCTCAGAAGAACTCACTTGAGGAAGCACCTCTTGTATTCCTTCTAGTCAGAAGTTTTGAAGT
Source organism: Burhinus bistriatus (assembly GCA_013397275.1). Classification (NCBI taxonomy): domain Eukaryota; kingdom Metazoa; phylum Chordata; class Aves; order Charadriiformes; family Burhinidae; genus Burhinus; species Burhinus bistriatus. The sequence goes on along the minus strand of VYXH01008480.1, from coordinate 180,515 downwards.
CCTGGAAACCTCCCCCCCCCGCCCCGAAAACTAGACACTTTACAACTTTTTTTCAGCTGAAATACAGAGATGTGACAAAATACAGAGAGCAAAACTATCAAAAAGTATACTCCAAGTTTTCATGTCAGCTTAAAAAAAACTTCAGGAGTATAAAATTCTGATACTAGTGTCGCTTTTGAACACCAGATTTTCAGAAGTAAGCTTACATTTTAATTCTGACATCAGGATACAACCAAGAATCTCTCTTCGTCTCAACTGTTTTATCTCGCCCACTTTCCCAACAGTAATCACAAGTCTATGACTCACATACTGTACCAATAGTGAAAATTAAAAGAAAACATTGTTCCTACTACGATTTAGCCAAATGTACTCCTACAGCTCTCCAGTCACAAGAGACCTGAGTAAATCTGCCTTCCAGAGTGAAATGCTGTGGTCTCTGTTATGCAGGATGAACTACAGTGTCATAACTTTGCAAAAGAAATCAGACAGAGAAGCTGCTATAGAGTCGTGTATGTGGAGTCTCTGATATGGTGCCATGAGACAAATTATGAGTGAAGCAAATAAAACTTTGGTTAAGAGAAGATTTTAAGGAGATCTTCAGGAGCAGATGGTAATTGGTAGCATTAAAAGGAGAGGTCAGTACTGAAGTTTCCCAAATATCAGCCATATTTCAACTTTTCATACATAAAATGAAAATAAATAAAATACTCCAGATGCAGAGGGTGCTAATGAGCTTTGCTAAAGATAAGAAAGTGGAGAAATATTGGAGGAGACCATTGGGATATCATATGGAAGGAAGTGGATAATCTTGAAGCCCATGAGCAATAAAAACTGGGTGATATTTTGCATCACAAATGCAAAGTTATGTCCTGGCTTGATAATAGAAAATTCTCTTGTTGCCTAGAAAGAAGGTTTCTGGTTAGAAAGACATATTGATGAGAAAAGCCTGGTTGAACACAGTAAGAAAGTGCTCAGTGGGGCAGAGAAGTGCTATTAGGGGTATCCAGGGGAATGTAGGGGCTGTTACAGGAATGGAGTCCGGAAGAGTTTGGCTTCATTACACTAGCAAAATGAAGGCTGGGAAGGAGGGATATAGTTGCTCTCTACATGTACACTGGGGGTAAACACTAGGAAGGCTGAAAGCTGTTTAAGCTGCTGCTTAATTAGGCTGCTTAATGATGACACAGAAAAAAGATTTACATTCCCTGGTTTTGGTCTGGAAATTAAAATTTATTATTGGTTAGGGAAATTAACACTAGCTTCCAAACAAGATTTAGAAACAAGCACTGTGAATCTAAGAGTCATTCAAGGTAGGAAATAGATTGCATAGAATGCTGATTGCCTTGTTGATAAAATAAGCAGATGGCAATTCTCCATGTGGCTCTTTTTGCACTGAAAGTGAGTTTACAAGAGAGGATTGCAGGGGATCACACACACTTTTTTCTCCCAGCACTTATTGCACTAGTGCATTAACTATGAGAGAGTGTCTGTGCTTATTTAGCAGGAAGAGAGTATTACGGATGCTCATCTGATAAGGACAAGTAGATCTAGTGAAGTCAGAGCAGCTTTCTACAGATCATACGAACTCAAAATTTGGCCCATTCTCTTTGAGAACAAAAGATTGCCCTTGTTGTTTATTACTAACTAGTAATCTTCGATTAACTAAGTACTAACCTTTGTGAAAAGTATTCCAGGCTCAGCAGAGACAACCAAGCACCAGTGATGCCATCATTAGACACGAAAAAAATTTAAAGGCAGGGCTTCATGCCTCGTCTTATTTCCTGGCAGTTAGGAAGATGCTATAAAGACAAACTAGTCCATGTGTCCCTCTATGAATCCTGTTTGCGGTGACATAATTTTGTATGCAGGGAAAAGAGTAACCAGATCACAATAGATTCAGGTTGTGATGGATAGGTTAATAGAAATGAGTGCAAAAAACCAGAAGTTTTTTTCTGGCATAAGTAAATAGAGGGGGGGAAATCTACTGGAATTCCCTTCTTAGTTTTTACTCTAATAAACTTTTCAGGAAGTAGATTATCTATGAGAGATGTAAATTTTCATTCACATATAACATGTATTTGCTTTATCCATGTTCAGACTGTGAGTTTTAGTAAAAGGAAGGAGGGAGCAGATCCTCCTAGAGAAAATGACCTCTGCTTACTCAGACCTAATATCCTGGTAGCTCTTGTAAGCTGATGTTGCATTGCCCAGCTACTGTCAGCATAAGGCTGGGCAGGGATTTGACTTTCCCCATTTGGTGATCAATGCAGTAGCTAGATTTATTTCTGATACAGGGCAGCAATAAATTCCTAGAAGTCTGGAGCTAGAAATCAAAGTATTTCTTAGCTTAAATTCCCTGCTGCAGTTGTAAACACATCCCAGTTTATGACCTACCCTTTGCTCATGTGTGCACTTTATATGTCTGTACTGTATTTATCACCCTCATCTTTGACAGGAGTTTGAAAGCAACATCTGCAGGTAAGGTCTTGTTGGACTTCACAGGCAGCGTGATGGCAATTAAAAAGGCATGTCTCTAGGAGAGGAGATACAGCCTTGTGGACGACCTTTCGTGTAAGAGTCACTAGAAATTTTCTGTTGAGTGTTAAAGAGCTTGAAGTCCTTTGCAACTGTGGAAGTGTTTTAAGTTCTAGTGAAAGCATGTCTTGAAATATCTGCTAGGAAAAAAAGTTACCATTTGACATTAGAAGTCCTGATTTTCAGGCTAGTTTTGCAGAAAAAATGGTTATATCTCACTAGGAAACAGGAAAGTTACTATTGTTTTTCCATTAAAATCTAGAATCGTATTGTTAAATTTTACAAAGCTATCTTTATCACCACAACAGTGGGACCATAATTTAAAAAAACAAACAAACAAACAAACACACAAAACAAAACAGGAAGAATGGGTAAAAAAACTACCTAGAAATGCTTCATTGCTTGAAAAGGAAACAACCTATAGTTTTTCCTCAAGTCTAATTTCCAGATGAGGGGCTAAATTCTCCAAGAGAACTAAGAACTTGCCCCCAGTACTTTGGTATTAGAGAAATCAATTTGTTTACTTGGCCCAGAGGTGCCTGAATTTTGGTCAGGTACAAAACCGCCTGCACTCTGCAACAACTGACTTCATTGAGGCCTCACTCCTCCCTAAGACTTACAAGGATTTTCAGAAAAAGAGAGACCTTCCCTTCTTCCTAGCAAAGCTTTATCTTATAGTTACCAAATTGGCTGTCATGCAATGAACAGATGACTTCTTAATTTTTTTTTAAGCCAAATAGCATAGGTCTTCTACCAGTCCAGGGATTACTATGTTCACCCAGATAATGGTATTCTGTCTGCAGTGAAATGAAGACACGGATCCATCTATTTTGGGGGTTAACTGGAGACACTTTGCATGTGCAAACTGCAGAAGAGCATTACCCCAGTCTACAAGGCAGTGGACACTGATTGCCCCCATCTCCTGCAAACATCAGGAGGAGAGGAGGATGCTCATCTTGCTTGGTCCTGTGCGTGTACCCAACATGCAAGATTCACAGCAGATCATTTAACATATGGCTGTTCTTGGCACAGTTCAATTTCCAAAGCAATTTCTCGGAGTGCTGGAGGTGAAGGATGGCACCACCTTTGCTGATTATCCCTTGCTGAGCCATAAATCGATACCGAGTGTGAATGAAGAAGGTCTCCAGTAATAGCTTGGCAAGGTGGCAGCAGCCATAAATATGTAGGAAAGAAAGGGGCCATCTAACAAGCTGGTTATCTCCAGCGGAAAGTTGCAGCACTTTCTATTAGACCTTTTTAGATAATTAAAAAGAGGTGATATTATCCTGCTGATTATTTGTCTTGATGAGCTTAGTTCACATGGAAATAATCAGCAGTGCCACCTGATATTCCTCATATAATCACTGTTTTATCTTCAATTTTGAACAGAGGATATTTGTTCCTAGAGCCCCTGTTTTTACAGTGATAACTGTAAACCACAGATGACTGCATTTAAAAAGATCCATGGGAAAGCTTCAAAATGCAACTCAGCTGCACCCTGCAGGCTTAGAAAAGCAAATAAAGAATCTAACCTTTATTATTAATATTTTTAAATCTTGCATATTTTTAAAGGTTGGGATGCCAGCATAGTCTCCAAGGCCAGAAATTATCAAGTTTAGCTGCTAGGACCTAAAAGTACAGTATGCACTGTGTTTTGTGAGATTTAATATGTGGGCCAAAAGTCTTCCAGATTTATTGCACTATTTTGATCTAATCTCAACATGATTCATTGTCCGTGACAGAGGAAAGCCTTGAACCAGCAGTGCAGAGGTTGCAACAATGAAGAAAATTTCTGATCCATCATCTGCTCCCCAAAAATGACTTCTACAAGGCCATTGTCCCCATGGATGCGATGTGGGGAAGGCGGTGAGGTCTTCTGCCCATAGCCTCCCTTGGACGCCTGTGCGCTTCACGACCTCCCCGTCAGCACCTCTGGGAGGCTGGCACGGGGTGAGGGCTATGCCTTCCCCTAACCCTGGGAAGTCTGTCGGGGAGACAGACACAGGCTGAGCCCCCAGCAGGTCTGTCCCTCTGCCCTGGGGCGAGGAGATGGAGCGTGGCCCTGGGCCCTCAGAGCCTGGTTGCCTGGCAACAGCGAGGCCTGGCCCGGACACCATGTTGAAGTCTGGCCCAGCCACCATGTTGAGGCCTGGACCATCCATCACGGCGCTTTCATCCTCTGCAGTGGCGCCGGCTGCCCTCAGCCGCCTGCAGAGCCTGGGTGGGTGTCCACAGGGTTTGGGGGGCTGCTGAGTTGCCTCCTGCCCTGGCACTGGGAGGGAGGGCTAGAATCCCTATGGACAACATGCCCCCAGCCCTGGGCAGGCAGGTGCAGGGAAAGACCCAAACTTTGTATTGTACATATATTTTATACTGTGGGGATATGCGGAGCCAGGGCTTAACAGGGAAAATGGATATTATTTTGCCTTAGCATTGTTTGCCATTTTAACTATCTGCCTAAGAAAATATGGCTGCAGTGGCCATGGACTGTCTTTTCCTGTTTACCTGCAGCCTGGTTTACTGAGGCTAATGTAGAAGACATAAAATCCGAAGGTAAGAGTCAGTGCAAGTGTTTGGTGGGAAAGGGCTGTGTGTAGGTTGTGTGTTTCTAACCGGGATGGCTGCCATGGTTATTAATGCATTTCCTCCTTGTCTTTTTGGGTTTATTATCACATATGGGGCCATCTGGTTCCTCTGTGGGACTCCTAAGACTCTTTGGCAAGCACATACATGAAGATGTCTAGGGTTTTTCCTCTTCAAGCCTTTCTACTATATCTCATTTCTGGAAACATTGCTTAAAAAAGAGTTTTCATGGACAGTCTACCTATAACACAAACCTCCTTGCTATCAACAGTGCTGACATTGTAGGGCAGCATTGAGAAAAATCATCCTTCCACTACAAGTCTGGTGGCATATTAAGAAAGCAAACACACTTTGCATGGTGGTTAAGGCGCTGTGGCAGGTGGTGTGAGACAGATGCTTGTGGTCCCCTCAGCCTCTGAAGTGAGCATGTGGCATGGTATCTGAAGGAAGAAGGAAATTCTAAATATGCTCAAAGTACAAATTCATTCCTTTCAGGTCTTGAAAGGTTAGAAGCCCTTGAATTGTCTGGAATGTTAATTTTTTTCCTGGGCCATATCAGTCAAGAACCTGTTTATGGAGCTGTTGGACCTTCTTGGAAGATAAATGTGACCTATAGAATCACATTTATCACAGTGTCACTTGTAAGAAATACAGCCTGCTTTCAGGGTAGCTAGATGGATTACGGAGATGCAAAACTGGAACAATTCAGCAGTCAGCAACTTGGTGCGAAGGCCTTCATGTGGGAGATGAAGCAATGACTAAAAACAGAATAAATCTTCTTTAGCAGGAAAGATTAATCATCATGCAAGAGAAGGATTGCTTCAAGTGTAAGCAATGAAATTGTGCTGTGAGTAACAAAGTTAGCCAGAGAAAGAGCACCAAATAAACTAAATACCAGGAGATACATTTCAAACAAGTGTTATCAGGCTCTAAAATACTCCCCTTTGAGAGGCAGGAGCATACATGTATTAAGGTTGAGCAGTCTCAAGGGATGGATTCCATGCTAGGGGACACTGCCTCTGGTTATCCTTTCAAATTTTCCAATTTCAGAACATTCAAAACTTTCCATTGCTGTCAAATCTGTTTAACTGTACTGGAAAGTTATTCCTGTCTAACAAAACTGGTTTCTTATAAATAGGCAGGATTGGGCACAGCTAGTGGTTATAAATGTATATCACAACACATTTGCTTCTGGAGGCCTCAGCTATCAGACTAAGGACTGTACGGAACTATGGCCTGAGCTTCCCTGTTGCCTTTGAGATCAGTTGCAGGGCATTACCTCAACAGCTTGGTTTCAAAGGCTGTACAATTATAATGACCCTCAAAGAGCTTAAAACCTAGAGGTCAGAAGAAGGCATACACAGATGAGACAAATGGCTTGGGGTGACACAAGCTGTAGTATGAGATCTAAGATGATGTGGAAACACTTCAGCAGTAAATGTATGTGGTCTCAGCACCCTGCCCTCCTGGCCACTGTCAGGCTGCAGTTCATCCCATGCCCAAAGGAGCCAGGGGGGTTGAGGAAGGATTTCAGGTGGGACAAAACAGTGACTTGATAGTTTTTGAGAATGTGGTGTGCAAGTAATGCTCTGCTGTGCAAGGAGGATGAACTCATGCTGTTCTGGAGCCAGAACTTTGTGTCTGTGGCACTGAATGAGAGAGGCTAGGAGGGATGGAAAACGGATGGCTGCCATCTTTCATGTAAGTTACTTTGATTTTTATGCCACTTTTAAAAGACTTAAAAGTTTGATTAGGAGAAGAGTTTTGGTACTAAAGAGTGGCACAAAAGGCTGAATTTTGGAGCAGCATGTAGAAAAAAAAGGCAAGACTTTTCAAAGGGGTCTTTTTTATATAAAAAACTGTATTTTGGAAACATATACTTCACCAATGTCATTTAGTGGCATTTAGTTTTGGTTCAATAACAAGCATAGGAGGAAACTGAAAATATCTGAAAACTTTATTGCGACGTTTTTCTGAAGCAGATGTTTCATCTAGGAAATACAGATTCTTAGAGAGCAAGTGCAAGCACAAAAGAGGGGAGAAAATCAAATAGATAAAAAGAAATCAAGAGGGGGTCTGGAAGAGAGAAGACCTAAAGGACTGGAAAAAAAGTCTTCACAAACAGAACTTAAATTAGATTTTAACATGGATTTTCATTTATGTACAATATGCCTTAAATTTTGTTATGTTTCTGAGGAAAATAACTGATAGTATTTGGCAGAAGGGCAACAGGGCTGGTGAGGGGTCTAGAGCACAAGTCTTATAAGGAGCAGCTGAGGGAACTGGGGTTGTTTAGTCTGGAGAAAAGGAGGCTCAGGGGAGACCTTATTGCGCTCTACAACTACCTGAAAGGAGGTTGTAGAGATGTGGGGGTTGGTCTCTTTTCCCAAGTGACAACTTATAGGACAAGAGGAAACAGCCTCAAGTTCTGCCAGGGGAGGTTTAAATTGGATATTAGGAAAAATTTCTTCACCGAAAGGGTTATCAAGCACTGGAAGAGGCTGCCCAGGGAAGTGGTAGAGTCACTGTCCCTGGAGGTATTTAGAAGATGTGTAGACGTGGTGCTTAGGGACATGGTTTGGTGGTGGTTTTGGCATTTTAGGTTAAGGGTTGGACTGTATGATCTTAAAGGTCTTTTCCAACCTAAATGATTCTATGATTCTGTTCTATGATTTTAAGGTGGTAAAAAGACTGTGACTTCAGACTGCTGTCATTAGAAAGAATTGTGTGGAATTACTACTAATAGGTGAAGCTGGGGCAAATTCTGCTTTTATGCCACCCACTTTGCTGTTTGATGCTTATATGGGTTTGTTTTCTGACATTTCACCTGCTGACAGTTCACAGAAAATGCCATACTGGTAGGTGATCATCATCAGGCCTGAAGATGGACAGGTACGGCAGAGGTAGCAGCTGCTCCTGGCCTTGGTTCCCACAAACTCTGGATAAAGATCCTAGTGAAATGGGACAGCTACTAGTTTTCAAACAAGTTAGTAGGTCAAATTAAAAACAGAGCTCTCAGCTGTCTGAGTGCCTTGTTTTCAATACAAATTTACTTATACTTAGATTAAGAATTTTCTTTTTCCCCTTCCTATAAGGTTTTAGTCTCTGTTACAAAATCAGGGTATAAAAAAATTTCATGCCACCGTAACAGGCACAATAATCTTTTGGATTAATTCAAATCCTTGCAATTATTATTCCGTCTCAAGCTAAATTAAATTTAACAATACAAAGAGTAGCTTCTGGAGTAATGTAAATGTCACTTCAGGCTTTGATGGGTCCGGATTAGTATTTTTGGTTGGAAAGAGACATAATGAAGCCATGACTGCTTGGAAAAATTCTAAAGATTAGCTACACCCTGCCTAAAGGGAAATTATTTTGATCCACAGCTTTTACTTCAGTTTAATAACCTATGTAAACTTCTCTGAGTGACTCTTCTAAAAGATTAATTCTGCAGAATTTAAGTTGGAAGCATTTTGTGACTGAAAATTTTACCACGTCCTGCGGACTTCGTATGCCACTTGTGCATCTGCCTTTTCTGTACACCAGGAGAAGGAGTGTGAAAGATGCTGACCTACTCTAGAATAAGGGAAAACAGATTTAGCAAATAATTGAAAAATAAATCCTTCCCTTTCAGAATAATTCTTGCAGAACAATAGAGCAATATTTGAAGCTTAAAAACTGTACATTTTAATTTCATTGTATTTTTCATTTAGAACAACACTTGAAAAATGAAGACTCTGCATTCAGTGGGGAAATTGTGCAGCAACTTGAAGATACTATTGCTTCTATTAAGAAATTGGTAAGAAAAAGCTAATATTTAGTTTCCTATATATGCGAAAGAGTTAGTTGGTAACCATGAAATTAATCTTTTATGGTTGTACTATTAGAAGTATTCTCTTGTGTGAGTTATATTCTACCTTAAGAGAGAGAGAGGCAATTTGGAGTGAAGTTGGTGGGTGCTCACATGCACTTTGCTGCCTGCAGAAGTTTGGCTGTAATAGAACAAACCAACCTGACTAGTCTAGATCACCCAGCTGATCCAAGCCTTAGCTCACCTGCTGGTGTTTTAATGAGGGAGCAGCAGATGCCATTCATACTAGGGGCTAGTGAAATTTGAGGAGTGCCAAGACTTCTGTCAAAGTAAAAAGAGGAAGGGTCTTACGTTCAGCAGTAAATTGGGACTCAGGGTTGACGTTCTGGTCCCAACTCTATCGCGTCTTTATAGTTTGCTTTTGTGAAAGACGTGTAAGCTCTGAACCTACAACGACTTAGTAGGAGCATCACAAAAATCACCCGAAGGCAGAGGTCTACTTGTGTAGAGCTTTTTACGTCATAAGGGACTTAACGCTGTTGATGCAAGGGAGAAAAATAATGCTTCCCTCTCAAGGGCTGCTGTGAGGATACACCCACTAATGTTTGTGCATTCAGCAGATGGTACAGAGTTCAGCAGGTAGGTGGTTTGCCCGATGACTAGGTGCAAAGGGATTTTTTTTGAACCATTTGTCTTTCCTTGAAACAACTGCATTGTGTGTGATAATGAGACCTTACAGCAATCATGAGCTGAGGATGGCTGTTCATAGGCAGCTAACTTTTGCTGTAAGACCTCTGAAGCCATTAAAGCCAGAATGGCTTCAAACAGAAGGTATTTTACAAGTATTTCCACAATGTATTTGTCTAGGTAGGTGTAAATCTTGTAAACTTAACTTTCTCCTTCAGTAGGCCTCTAAATCACCCGTTTCAGACCAACTCTGCATTAGTCTATCAGATGAGTGTTTTATGTAACGTGCTGAAATCATAAAGCTGTTTCTGTTTCACTGCTTCAGCTAATTGAGGGTGTAACTCATATGAAATTAAAACCTTTTACACATTTATTTTACACCTCTAAATATTTCATCTTCCCAAGGAAATGAGAGTCATTTATATGCATGCATATAGAATTTGCTCTGTAGACAGTAAAATTCAACAGTATCTTTTCTTCCCATGGTGTCTCAGCTGGTGATTGTAACTGCTAGCAAAACTGAAGGAGAAAGATAGGATTGGTTTTATGTATTAGTTGTGAATCCAAAGTCAACATCCACTTAAGAACTGATTTCTTTTCCCAGACATTAGCGGCTTCATCAACCCAACCAAAAATTCTCAGTCATACAAACTAGGGGAGTCAGTTGTTTCAGGGCTCCTCCCACAAGCAGTTCAGTCTGTTTTCTCTTGCTCCACCATCACTCTCAAGGTGACGCTTCCCATACCATTACCCATGAATCAGAAGATGACTTTCTAGTGTGTCTCAAGGTCACCTAGAGTCCCCTTTCTTCAGTATAGCTTCAGACCACAGGGAAATGAGGCTCTTCTGTTGCTTAAATAACGGAACACCCTTCATGCACAATGGCAGAAGCTGACAGCAAAGGCCTTCCCTGCCAGCACAGCTTTTGTAGCAGAGATGTGGGCAACATCTTCCAGAAGATTCTTAGAAGTCAGAAGCCAGCAGTTCCTGGAGCTACATAGGTTTGGTCAGCTACCTGTAAAACAAGTTACTTGTTATTTTGAAGAGCGAAAGAAAGGAGGAAAGACAGCAAGTATGAGCAAGGGGAATGATATATCTAGGCATGGAAAATATCTGCTATCAACTAACTAAAAACCCATGAAATAATGGTTTTCTAAGGAAGAAGTGCTTTTTCATCTGTTGTTTTTTTACTTGGTTCTCACTTGTGGATTTTTTAATTGTCAGGAAGAAATTCGAAGACATACCCTTGAATGCCTAGAAGAGGAGACTATAAAAAACAGCAATCTTCGCTTCAGAATCCAGAATTTTCCAGGAGAGATTCTTGCAGAGATGACAGGTAGTATTGATTTAACGAGCTCTCAAAAAAACCCCCAAAGATTTGCATTTTCTATGCATTTAAACAATTTGAAGTATTCTATAAAATCAATCTTACTGCTAAAGGTAAATCACTTTCAATATTAACTTCTTAACGAAAGAAGACAGGTGTTTGCTAATATGTGATACTGTGAGGGATTTTTCTTTTACATAAGAGTGTAAATGAGAGATATCTTCACTGAAGACCATGCATAAGTGCTAGAGGAATGACTGGAGAACTGCAGCTTTCAGTTCTGATCCCAGCTGTGCCACAGCCTTTCTCTGATACTTGAGATGAAGCACTTGAGTGCTCTGGGCTGCAAGTTCCCGCTTTGTGAAGTAGGGTTAATAATGCTTATCTGATCTGATGTGACATTACTTTTGGGTGGGGTTCATCTGACCAAATGCTTATCAACTGTCTCTTTTAGACAATAAAGAGAAAGAGGCACTTTGAGTTGTGATTCATCTCACCCTAGAATAGATGTTTAAAGCAAGTCAGACGAATAATGAACTTGAAGTGCCACTTTCTCTTCACTGGCTGTGAAGGGAGGCTAAGGCATTAGCTCAAATGTAGCTATCTAGATGAAAATAAAGTTTGAGCTCTTTTTTTTTTTTTTTTCCCCCAGATATGGCTTCACTTTTAAGATGACCAACCCATATTCTGCTACTATGCTTCTATTTGCACTGTAGTCACAAAGCAGAGTGTTCAGGGAGTTGATGTAGGTGAATGTTAGGATTTTTTCTTTTTGGGAGAAGTAAGGGAGTTGGAGTTCTTTATCTGGCTAACCATGAGGCCACATGATTGTTAGTGGTGGCACAGGAGGAGGGATGGCAATGTGGCAGGGTGGGCAGACAGAGCAGGACTACTTTTGGAGTACTATGGAGTTAGATCACCTTTAGGTTCGTCATGAAACAGCAGCCAGAGCTTTTGTTTTGGTTTTTTTTTTTTTCTTATTTATTTTTCCCCAGCTACATTTTATGTTTATTGATTACTTTCTTATAGCAAGTTTCCTCCCTCACCTTCTCTCTACCTATAGCACGTGGTTGCTATGCAGTTAGTCGATTGTTTATACTAGCTGCTCCCATTCTGCACTGCCGAAGTGTTTTTGAGTGGGTGGATGTACAATAATGTGACTGTTATCTCAGAAGCTGAAAAGATGCTGTAGTACAACGCCCCTGCACTGAGGAGCTTTAACCACAGTGCCTCTTCATGCAGGCTCTTCAGTTGCATACAGCGGTGGCTCTTCTGGGAGAAATGCTATTGAATTTCAAGCAAGGTGATCCTGCTCCTTGTCCGTGGCTGCCAGAGCTGGTTGTGCAGAAGATTTTTTTATGGGGGGAGGGGGAAGGAATAATTTTTATCAGTTCACTATATGTCTAGGGAATTTCTTAGACATATAGTAAGAAAAAGAGCAATTGTTGTGTGAGAACACAGCAGGCTGCTTCTTGTTGATAAATGCAGATGACTCAGGGAAAATGTGATAAGACTAAACTACTGAAATAACATGTGATTTCAGGGATGTTAGTGTCTTAGAATCACAGCTATCCCTTACTGGGTGACAGTACCGATAGCAGTGAATTAAAAAGTATGGATCAATCCCTTAATACATGTATACCTTTTTATAACTAAAAGGCTTCTGCATGTTTTGTACTTACTACTTAGCTCTTGTTACTGCTGCACGTGAATCTAGTGCTGCTAAGATAAATCAGCTGCAGTCTGCATTGAAAAGCATTGCTAATGAAATTGAATTACTGGATGAGAAGCAAGCCCTTTGTGAAAGACAAAATGCTGCACTGTGGTATGTATTCATTTGAACAAGGAAAACCATACTGGTGAGATGATTAAGGAGAACTGAAATGTTATCAAAACATGGTGAGTAGTGCTTGGCCCTCACCCCTGGAGCTAGCCACAAATGTTCCTAGGCAACTCTTTGCTGCAGCAGCAAGCCTGATTTTTAAGATTTTGTTTCTTGAACAGCAAAGCCTGCCTGCTGCTGCCTGCCCTCTGTAGCCCTGATAAGCTCGCTTAGGGAAAACTGTCTGCAGCTTTGCTTCTCACGCTGGCAGGAAGAGTTTTGTCTTTCAACAATTAGTGCTGAGGAACCACTACAGATAAAAATCGTAGTTTTCAGTTAAAAAAAGGACCGTGGAAGCAATTCTGAATCAGTAACTGTGCTAGAGATCCATCTTCCTCTTCAAGGGTTACCCTAAGAGGATGCAGAGACTTCAGAGATACTTGTTTTCTTCCTGCCAGATTTCATCATACTGTCACCTTCTGCCATGCTGCTAGAGCTGTTCAAAAATAAATCACAGTGCATTTTCTTAGGGGAAGCCTATTTTCTTTGTTCTTTCAGTGCTTGCAAGCAGCACTTCCATTTTTAATGAAACTTGTGGAAAATAATCACATCATTAAAAGTAAAACTGAAAAAGTTGTAATACAAATAACTGAAAGCCATTTCATTGGAATGCAAGGTCTTAGATGGTCTTCACAGGTACTGGTGCATGTCATGCTTTATGATACATATAGTGCTATAATAGACTGAGTTGCTAATGTATGTATAGGGAAGTAATCATTTCAACGAATATCTGAACCAAGTCTGTGATCTAAATGAATGGTAGGAAATATAATTTTCAATTTTATTTTTTTTTCCCCCAGTGAGGAACAAGAATCCTTGCGGGCACAGTATAAAGAAAGAGTAGACTTGCTGAATGAAAGGATGGCAACGAAAGCTAGCACAAATGTTCTCTTAATTGAGGCTTGTGATAAAACAAGAGATACAGAAAGAGAAATAATCAGGGCGAAGGCAGCTTTAGAAGAATTGAAAGAAAAAATAGATCAAAACATGAGTAAGCTTGAGAAAGAGAAAGAAGAATGGGATGAAAAGGTAAAGGCTTTGAAATGTACTTCACAGTTTTACAGACAGTTATATAGTGCCAAAAATGAAATGACCTTAGAAATTATTCCAGATGTTGTATTTTGCTTTCTCATATGGAGCTAACATATGTCTTCACAGCAGCCAACCAGAAGAGTGACTCTCTTGCCATTGGGTGCACAGTTCTGACTTCTATATACATGTGCTTATATGTGTGGGGGCTATATATACACACACACACAAATATGCACACATCAAAATTGCATGGTATATGAAATTTGTTTTCTAGCAGCACATCTCAGAATGTCATGTCTGTATTGGTGCTTCTTACTGACTGTAGGACAAATAATCATATACTGGGATTTCAACCCCTCCAGGCAAACTGCTGAATAGAGGTACCTATATTTTCCGGCAAGCTCTGAGATAACGTTTTACTGTTTGTTATATTCTGACGTACTTTCAGTTACGTATATTTGATACCGTTTCTGAACGATAACATAAAAACAGATGATCAGATTAAAAGAAAACTTTCTAGTAGAAAATATGGTATAATCAGGTTCCTACACTGGAATAAAATCACATGAAATTTTGACAGATCAGGTCCTAATTTGCATGTTATGTTAATCAATTACTGTTTCTTTTTCTTATAGATTTTTGTCATTTGGTACATAGCTGTGGTTTTTGCAGAAAATTATTTTATTCCAGTGTAAATTTTGTGCTCATTTATTTTTGGAAGGCTTCAGATGTTTTAATATAAATTTTTAAACAATGTACAGTATGTTGTTCAATTAATTGTATTGTTTTTAATGTAGAAGAGAGAAATGAAAAAAATCCTTGATACTCAGGAGGCAAAAACTTCCAAGAAAAAGCATGAATTTGAAAACTTGAATATAAAATTTTTGGACCTACAGCATTTGATAAGTCTGAATTCAACAGTAAGTTATATACAAAATTGTTTTAGTTCATTCATGCAGAGATCAAAATTCAATTTCATAACGGGTCAAAGTGAGGGGAATTTATAGAGAAATGCAGTCCCTACTTTTTAAGAAGAAAAATAAGATTGCATGATGTCTAATTGACTGACATTATTAACTGTTAGTTACTCGGTTGTAAAGTCATTTTCAAAAATAAAAGTTTCATATAGACTGTTTTTACCAGCTTAACGAAACAGTTGGCAACTCTGTGCTGGTCAATCTATTTATCAGGACATTCTTATAGGGAATATTAAAAAAAGTCAGTGAGAGGATGACTTGGATCCCAGTCCTTCATATGCCTCTGGTGAAGCTAGTTGGAGGACTAGCTGAAAAAGAGAAGTGATAACAGATATTTAGTGGATGCAAACTATGACATAGAGGGAAGAAATAGGCAGAAATTTAGAAAAGATGACTCTGGATTTTATGAAAGAATTTGTACTGGAAAAGTGTTGTAGAAACTAAAATAAGCAAGGGGACTATATTATTCTCAACGGCCTGGGAATGCATTCAGCAGTGTAAGTAACTCCATGCTGGTGGACGTGACAATATTAAGGAGGCTCAGAATCTGGAAAGTCAAAGTTAATAGGGCTAAAAGACAACTAGGCTTTTTCTGTCTGCCACTTATTTAATACTGGCTTCCAGTTCAACCCTGCCTCCTCTAGAACTACTTTTCCCTTTTTGCAGGGATAACTTACCAGACAAAAGTAAGGAAAGATCAGTGTCTTCCTCTTTCCTTTTAGGATTTCTTGCAGAGTTTACTAAAACTATGTGCATTCAGTTTAACATTTGCTGAGTTACCTCAGCACTACTGAAAGCAACCATACTGCAAAAGTAATACTTGTGTAATGAGTTGAGCCAAATTATGCTGTAAAAAGTTTTCTGCCCTAGTCTTGACAGCTTCTGTTAGAAGCACTGCTGCCTTCCCAGTAAAAGTCCTTTCTGTCTGAATATATTTGTAAAAATTCCAAAATTGTACTTGAGTGAACTCTGCAGTGAGGTTCCCTTAAATGACAGATGTCATAGCTTAACTTTTAAAAGTTTATCTTCATTACCAGCCAGCATTGCTTAATTTTTTAACCTTTTGGTGATTAAATACAGTAAATACAGCCTTAACCACTGTTTCATCAGTATTCTTTCTTTGCAGGCTGTAGTAATTTTGACTGTGAAATCTCAGAGTGGCTAGAAAATAGTAGTCTCATGCAGATGTTATGAAATAAAAAAAAAAAAAAAAAAAAAAAAAAAGACCAGTGGCAGTAAAGGGATTCATTATTTGCTGTTTTAGAAATTTCATATGTTTTAACATAGTCTCTTATATTTTTAGGCTATATTTAATGAGGAAATGCTCAGAGCAAAACTGAAAGAAAAAAGCAAGCAACTAGAAAAAACCCTGGAATTTAAAAAGACAAACATGCTGGCTCTCTCAGAAAAGAAGTAAGCATTGTTACACCATTTGATTTGATCTTTTTGCTAAACCTGCATCAGTGTTTTCTAAGGGAATTTTTCCTGATATTTAAGAAGAACTAGCCAAATTCTATTAAGTGTGTGAATTATTTAATGGGAATCTTTCTACTGGCTTCAGTGGGCATGCAGGAAAGGGTTGGAGGACAGCTGGAGTTAATCTAAATTAGCTGTCAGGGAACAAATATTCACAAACCGTGCCCCTTGGACTAGAGTTATACTGTTATTCTAACAATATGCATGGTAGGAAAGTCAGTCATTACTCCCTGCATCTTCCTATCAGCTGGAATACTTATATTTGCTATGGCAGAGAGACTTCTTCTGTATGTTACCTGAGGTGCAAAGCATTACAAATTATGTGAATAAGCAAACTAATCCAAATGTCATTCTACGAGCTTGTCTACGTTACACCTGTGGAGCTCAATGTGGAGATCCTCAATTTAGCATTATCCAGGCTAGCTCTGTAGCAGCTTCTCTTTCAGCTCTGCCATAGGCCTTCTAAAGGTTTGTATGACTGAAGTGATGGGGAAAATAATTGAGACTCTTCCTGGTGATTCAAACTTCTTGTTTGAACCCATTTGCCTCTACAAGCTGAGCTAAGAATCCCTACAAAGAAGAAAATATGAGTTTTGGAAACTTGGGTAAAATTATTGCTCTGAACTCTAATATTTTTCTTGATGGCAGAACTAATTCATTAATGTCTTCATGAAATGAATATTGCCATTAATTAACAATGTAATTACTGTAAAAAATGAGCTGCAGCCAGCATCCAGCTGTGGCCCTTGATCCTGTACACAGTTATAAATTGCTTATCTTTACTCTGCTGAGTACTAACTTCAGTAGAAATATCTGTGCTAGGAAGGTTGGCCATACTTGAGTTTTGAGGGTCCAAATAGTTATGATCCAGTAATGACCACAGAACTATGCATTATGGTGAATTGCATAGCCTGAGTGTAACAGAAGCATTGTCTTTCTGTTCTTTTTGTGCTGTATTTTTATAGCTGCTCGGTGTCGTGAAGGTCTTTATTTTAGAGCGTTTGTCCTTCATAACTTATTCTACTATTTGATGTAACAGATGAGTTAGGCAGTTGAGTTAAAGAAAGGATCTGGTCAGTCTGTTTTTTCCTTCACAGTGTTCGGCACATACTCTCAAAGCCTGGTCAATATGGATTTCTGCTTCTATATTTGCTTGCTATGAAACTACTAGGATGCTGGGGCTTTCTCTTCCTCTTTTTTCCTTTTGATATCCTCTCCTCTGTATCAGAGTTCTTTCTCCAAACATTTCTTAAGGTAGGCTCATGCTTCTTGCATGACTCCTGTTTTGGATAAAAGATAGAAAAGGAGGCAAGTATCCCTTGTTCTGACTACATAGAATCATAGAATTGTCTAGGTTGGAAAAGACCTGTAAGATCATTGAGTCCAACCATCAACCTAACACTGCCAAAACCACCACTAAACCATGTCCCTCAGCACCATGGCTACACATCTTTTAAATACCTCCAGGGATGGTGATTCCACCACTTCCCTGGGCAGCCTCTTCCAATGCTTGATAACCCTTTCAGTGAAGAAATTTTTCCTAATATCCACCGTAAACCTCCCCCGGCACAACTTGAGGCTGTTTCTTCTTGTTCTATTGCTTGCTACTTGGGAGAAGAGACCAATGCCCACATCTCTACAACCTCCTTTCAGGTAGTTGTAGAGCGCAATAAGGTCTCCCCTGAGCCTCCTTTTCTCCAGACTAAACAACCCCAGTTCCCTCAGCTGCTCCTTATAAGACTTGTGCTCTAGACCCCTCACCAGCTTTGTTGCCCTTCTCTGGACACGCTCTAGAATCTTAATGTCTTTCTTGCAGTGAGGTGCCCAAAACTGAACACAGTATTTGAGGCGCGGCCTCACCAGTGCTGAGTACAGCGGGATGATCACCTCCCAGGTCCTGCTCACCACACTATTTCTGATACAGGCCAGGATGCCGTTGGCCTTCGTGGCCACCTGGGCGCACTGGTGGCTCATATTTAGCTGGTTGTCGACCAACACCCCCAGGTCTTTTTCTGCTGGACAGCTTTCCAGCCACTCTTCCCCAGGCCTGTAGTGTTGCATGGCGTTGTTGTGACCCAAGTGAAGGACCCAGCACTCGACCTTGTTAAATCTCATACCATTGGCCTTGTCCCATCGATCCAGCCTGTAGGATCCCACTGTAGAGCCATCCTACCCTCAAGCAGACCGACACTCCCGCTTGACTTGGTGTCATCTGCAAACTTATTGAGGGTGCATTCAATCCCCTTGTCCAGGTCGTTGATAACAGAACTGGCCCCAGTACTGAGTCCTGGGGAGCACCACTTGTGACAAGCCGCCAATTGGATTTAACTCCATTCACCACCACTCTTTGGGCCCACCCATCCAGCCAGTTTTTTACCCAGCAAAGAGTACGCCCATCCAAGCCATGAGCAGCCCATTTCTCCAGGAGGATGCTGTGGGAAAGTGTCAAAGGCTTTACTAAAGTCCAGGTAAACAACATCCACAGCCTTTCCCTCATCCATGGAGTAGGTCACCTTGTCATTGAAGGAGATCAGGTCCCTGCCCCTGTCTACTAGCTCAGGACACTGGGTAGTCAGGGAACAACTGGTCCTACTATTAAAGACAGGCAAAGAAGGCATTAAGTACCTCAACCTTTTCCTCCTCCTTTCTCACTGTGTTTCCACCCCCTATCTAATAAAGGATGGAGATTATCCCTAGTCCTCCTTTTATTGCTAATATATTTACAGAAACTTTTTTAATTGTTCCTAACATCAGAAGCCAGATTAAGTTCAAGTTGGGCTTTGGCCCTTCTAATTTTCTCCTGAGTGGCCTGCCCTTTCTTCCAAAGACCATAAATTTTCCTTTTTTCCCCAACCATAGCTCTGTGTTCAGCCAGGACGGTCTTTTTCCCCAATGGCTCACTTTTCAGCACATGGGGACGGCCTGCTCCTGTGCCTTTAAGACTTCCTTCTTGAAAAACGTCCAACCCTCCTGGACTCCTTTGCCCTTCAGGACTGTCTCCCAAGGGGCTCTGTCAACCAGGCTCCTGAAAAGACCAAAGTCCACCCTCCGGAAGTCCAAGGTGGCAGTTCTGCTGACCGACCTCCTTGCTTCTCCAAGATTCGAAAACTCTTATCATTTCATGATTGCTGTGCCCAAGATGGCCTCCAACCGTCACATCCCCCGCAAGTCCTTCTCTGTTCACAAGCAACAGGGCCAGCAGGGCACCTTCCCTAGTCGGCTCCTTCACCGCCTGGATCAGTATCAGGAAGTTATCCTCAACATATTCCAGGAACCTCTTAGACTGTTCCCTCTTAGCTGTATTGTATTCCCAGCAGACATCTGATAGGTTGAAGTCCTTCATGAGGGCAAGGGCTAGCGATTGTGAGACTTCTCCCAGCTGCTTATAGTATATTTTGTCTGCCTCTTCATCCTGGTTGGGTGGTCTATAACAGACTCCTACCATGGTATCTGCCTTGTTGGCCCGCCACCTAATTCTTACCCATAAACACTCAAGCCTATTGTCACCATCATTAAGTTCTAGACATTCATAACACTCCCTAACATACAGAGCCACTCCACCGCCTCTCCTTCCTTGCCTATCCCTTCTATAGATTTTATAGCTCTGTATGTAAAACATACAAAGACATAATGTCCATCAGAAGCAAGAAGGATAAATCTGTGCTCAATCTTTCCCATTTTAACCTGTAGACTTGTTGCTGGTAGGACTTATCTACCTGAAAGCCTGTCTGCTTTCTCCTTGTGTACTACTTCTATCAGTTAGTCTGTGGAAAATACTGCCTCTCCCCATAAGCCTTCCTTGGCTTGTATTTTAAGATCTTGCAGTAGGAAGCCTACCAGTTCTGTAGGTCCTTACCTTCTTTGCAGGTTTTCTTCTCATCAGATAAATTAGAGGAAAGTAATGAGTAAGGATATCTGAAGCGTGTGTTCATATGAGGGGTCTGAGAATAAGAATGCATACTTTTTAAAAATGTTTTTTTCATATCCTCCTAAATATATCTACAATCACTTTGTTTAACAGAATTCAGCTTGATTCTGAGTTATGGCTTTTACAATCAAAAATTGCCCAAGAAAAGGAGGATTTTCATAAAGAACTTGAAAAGGTAAGAGAGAGATTTTTATTCTGGATCAGAGTTTTTACGAGGCCTTGTATTGTTGAAACACTCAATGAGAACAGCCCTGCACAAAGCACGACGTGAGGTGCACATGTCAACCAAGGTGTTGGTCCATTAAAAACACTGCCATACTCACATTAGGCAGTGCTAGATGGCAGCCACATTCTGCCCATCCCATGCCCACACCACCTGCTCTTCTACTGCACTCCTACCACCACAACCCAGGATCCCAGTCATCATCTTCTTATTTCCTTTCTCTCTTCCATCTTCCTGCCCTTACTTTGTTCAGCCAGGACCCATGACTCCTACTTCCCTCCACTTTGATATTGTGTGCCCACTATCCCAGTGTTCTGTTGTAGTCACGTCTTCCCCATTCCTACTTCCTCTTTGTAGTCCACACAGTGGAAGTCACTACCTCCAGCTGGAGCAAGGTACCACGTGTCTGGGAGCAGCACACAGCTTGCAGGCTGCTTCAGAGTGCTTGGTCTGAATGAGGCCATGGAAATGAAGATCCAGAAATGTGATCTTGATGTGATATCCATATATGTTAATTATGTACATGTTGGGAATATTGAATCATTGTAAAGTTCTCTAAGATTTTTTTTATTAAAGGCACTGTAGCAGTATAGAATGTTATTATAAGGTAAAACAGAGACAGAAATAATAATAAGCTAACATCTGTGGTCCTTATTTCTAGACTAAGGAAGATCTACGCAATGCTGAATGCTTGAATAAAAAACTTAAATTAGAAAATAAAGCTGTGCGCCAAAAGTATGAGCAAGTGCTGGAAGAAGAACAAAGCTGGGCTATAAAAAAAGATGAGATGGTGGCAAAGTAGGTTTTATGTGTCAGCTTTTGAATACAGATTTTTTAAGTTTGTGATTTTATGACTAAGGGTTTTCTTGCTACATAGTGAGATCATGTTTCTGACAAGATATCTAACTTATTTCTTTGTTCTCCTGGTAGACTGGGGAAATTATCTGTTTTGTTGGATGAAAAGCTTGAATTTCTGGCAAATCATATGATGGAAAAGAAAAACCTAGACAAAGAAATTGGAAATCTTGAAGACAGCCTATTGTATGTAGTCTTTCAATATTGACAATAGTAAATGGTCTCAGTATCGTTTACTCAGGAGTTCAGCTGGTTGAAGAGATTCTGAAATGTAACATTCAATGCGGAAGTTAAATGGTTTTATGAACTATACTGTTAGGCTGGTATGAATCTTCATACAACAAAGAGGTTAGCTGCCAGTTACCCTAATTTAATCTGCAGTTTCTTATCACCAAGCAATGAACATACAAATAATGAATGATATTGATGCAGTGCAGGATGTAAAACTTCACAAACAGTTGTGACTGCGAACTCCATACTGTGGTACCAGCTCTTGGACTAAGCCACTACCTGTTTATGGTGGTATCTAAGAAATCTGCTTTTACTCAAATGAATCTAGTAAGCACAGATTTGCCCTGTGCACAGAAGTGCTCTGAAAAAGAAATCTCTGGCTTGTGTAATCGAAGCAGAACAGACTTCCTGTGCCCTATGCAGTGGGGTATGGCTGGGTGGAGCATGGCCAAAGCACTTCAGCGCTCTGTTAGCCTGTAGTTGGTGGAAGAGATTTCGGATTTTGCTGCCATAGGTGAGAGCAGGCCAGTGTGTACTGACCCCAAGTATCCTGCATTGGACCTAGTTCACCTATTTGCTGGAGAATCGGGAGATCAAGGCCTTATGTTGTACACTGATAATCAAATTCTGCAATGTAAGAAGGGTAATCCTGACAAAAGGGAGAGCTTTTCTTTTTGTCTCTCTGGAGAGTTATCCTTTGCAAGAGAAAGTAAAAAGGTTCAGCCAATTGATCTTATGTCCCCCAAACCTAGCAGAGCCAGATATTTGCACACACTCTACGTTTTGAGTGACACCAATTGTCCTGGTTCTGTGCAACATTTTCACAGTGTGGCACTGAAGGAACTGTGCTCCTAGGATCTTCCTGTTATCTAAATCCTCCTGAGGAATGTTTTGTTAATATGCAGTTACCTTACCTATGGATATAATTATAACTAAAAAGTAAGAAAATAATTGCTCACCTCCCTTTTCATACTGAGTAAGAAAACATACAATACATTTATTCTGCTTTGTAGGAAAAGAAGTACATTTCTATCTTGATAGGATCAGTGTCTGCATTTTTCCTGACAAAGGAGATATTGTTGCCATGTAAATGTGGGATGCAAAAAAATAAGACCATGAGGTAGCCACAGGCTGCTAAAAAGGAGGTAGCCATGCACTGCTAAAGAGGAGAACTTGTAATGAAGTACAATGGATTCTACAGTATAAAAATAAGTTAACAAGATAATGAGGTGAAATAATGATTGCACAGTATCTTGATGTTAATCGGATATCTAGACTAATGATAGTAAAGGAAAGGGTTGTAAGAACTTTCTCCCAGAGACAATCGGCTCTTCATTTCTGACTTTTAAACTAGGCCACATGGAACTGTGCAAAACGCATCGCAGCTCTCACCTTTTAGAAAAACTGATTGAAAAATACCCTTTTTCCAGTCTGTGTCTGTGTACTTTTCTAGGTTTTTATTTTATGTTTGTACATAATTATCTTGTTCTGTCAATTTTCATTGGCTTCACAGCATCCCTCTACATCAAATCCAAAATTGTTTAATTTCACTGTACATCACGCAGACGTCCCAGTCACTTTAACAGAGCCACCAAACTGGAAATCAAACTTAAGATTTCTTGTTAATTTTTATTTTCTCTAAAAGTAATATGCAATGTATTCAGAATCTCACCATTCACCTTACAAGACTGATTTATTTTTTTTTTTAAGGAACAATGTCAAATTGAGTCTGTCAGGTTTCATTCAAGGAGGGCAATCTTCAATTGATCAAACCCACCAAACTGAGAAACCCACCAACTTGACAACAGTGAACATAGTTTTGAAAAGCATGGAATAGAAGAAGTATGATTTTTCAGGAGTATCTAAGAATTATTTGGGACACATTCCACTATTATTAAAATGTCTTACAGTACTGGCTTGATACATTTAGCTTTGCATTTAGAACAATAAAACCTTTGTAAGAAAGCCCCATACTATGTCTTTGTAAATCCTGATGGGGTTTAGAGTGGGTGCTTCCTACCATCTCTGTGTCTTGAAGGAGTGAGAATCACTGGTTTCACACTACCAACCTTTTTTATTATATTGAACTCTTCTAGCATGTGTTGAATACATATAAAGTTCAGGCATTTTAATATTTATGACATGATACACTAAAAAATATATAGTAAGAAATTAAAATAAATTGATATGTCCATCTGGCTAGAAGTTCTACTTCTGAAAATACTCTTTCATAGTATTTGCTACTAATACATTAGAGTAATTGTTCATTTCTGAAACGTCTGTTCTTGTGTTTTGCATTTGCTTTTTGTTTCTGGCTTGAAAAATATACTCCTGTATTTGCCTTCATTCCTAACAACAGCCTTTTAATTTTAAACCTGAGAAACAACAATGTGTAACACACAGCTATGGTTGAACACTATAGTATGTATATGTTTTTGAGATGTGACCCACAGGTACTATATTGCCTCTCTCCAACTAGAGTAAGTGCTTAGCATGTTGGTTGGTAGGAAGGAAATATTGAAAAACTGTACTAAAAATTTGACATAAACAAAATGCTCTGCAAATCTTCAGCATTATTTCTGAAAGTTTATCTTTTCCCCCCCCAGAAATATCAAGGAGAGGTATGCAAAAGAGCTGGCATCTCTAGAGCAAGATTTGAAGACAGAAAATAAGATGAGGTAGGATAAACTAGAAAGTGTACATTGTTTCTTTAAAACAAAGCAGCAACTTAATGAATTACTGCATCTTGTTGCTGCTATTATATCAGAAATATAAACCCAAAGCCTCACTATAGAAATATTCAGTGATATAATGACAAATAAAAGGGCATCTCCTCAAATATACCCATGGTTTCATTTGAAGAGTATTTCTGTACTGCCAAACGATAAGAACCACTGAACTTACCATATAAGTAAGTGGCTTTGAATCATGATGACAGTATATATTCTACTTTATTTTATAAGCTATTTGGGATTTTTCCAGGATATGGACACGTACATAAACTGTACAACTGTTGGGTTTTTTTAATTGTTATTTTAATTAATTTAAATTAATGCTCATTGGTAGCTGATCCTGCACCTTTGAGGTTGATGAGAACTTTGCCATTGAATTCAATGCGAAAAGTGTCTCAGTTCCCTGCAGTATCAAGCACTACAGCTCCAGCTAGGAAGTATGGGAGCTTTGTGTGCTGCACACCTTTTCAAGTCAGGTCATCAGACTGGTGGGATCTGGGATTCCAGCTGTTACATAGACAAACTCTTTGCCAGAGTCAGTAAAAATGAGATATCCTTGCATTTTCAGGTATTTTGTCTTTCTTCCTTGGACTTAAGTATTTTTCATTAGTTCAGCAGTGTCTTCTAGTGAATCTGTCTTTTTAGGAAACTTGGAGAGAATTGTAAGGACCATGTTACACAAAGATCACAAAAAGACTAATGGTTATTTTATATATATTCAGAACATCTGCCATTAAGTAGTTTGTATTCACTCTTCATATATGCACACGTCTACCCACAGTGGTGTGAGTTACCTATAGAAAATGTCTTGAGTTGGATAAATCTAAGTGTATAATTGCAGCTGGAGTCAAGAGGAGAGTGATATAAAGCTTTCCTGCTAGTTCTGAACTTCTCAGCAACTGCCAGATTTTAATTGAAGCTCTCGGAGGTCTGCTCATGCTGTTTGTCTAAAATCAGTTTCGTGTATCTGGTTTTTGAGGTGCTATCATTCCACATCAATATGGACATACCTTCTTTTCGGAGCATTGAGACCTATGTACTTGATAGGGGCTTTTTTTTCTTCCATGAGTGCCTCCTTGTATGTGATCCTGATGGGATTTTTACCTCCTCTTTATTATCGTCAAGAAAAAAAAGTGGATTCGGGAAAGTGCTTAGCCCCCTACAGCTGATTGGATACTCTCCAAAATAAACCTGTTGTGTGCTCAGCTACTTCACACTAGCTCTGCAGCTCTGACTTCTCATTTGATTATTCTGTCATGTAAGGTGTAAAGAGATCTGGAGATTCCTTGGTCATCTAGTCCAGTCTGGTATTACATCATACCTTTGTCTTCAAAAAACAATCATGCTCAGTCCAAAAAGCCATTGTTGCTTTCCCCCCCCTTACTCTCATTAAGATGTCATTGATGACTAAGAATGTTTTTTTCTGATTTCCAGTCTGCATTTTCACATAGACAGGTAGTGTATTTTTGTTTTTTGTACCAGTGTTGTCTTTTACCCTTTTCACAGTTTACAAAGCCTAGGGTTTTATGAATGTGAAATCTTGTCCCTTCCAACCTTCCAATTTGCTAAGCTAAATTTACCAAATTATTTGGTCCAGACTTATACTAGCTAATTTTAGGCACATAACAGAGGCACTTAAGCAAGACTAGTCACCTTAAGACTCCTCCAGGTTCTGTACAAACAGAGAGACACTTTAGAAGGTTTTTATGTCTTTTCATGCATCCCTCCTAGATTTTGTCACAATCCTAGAAATCTATCTGAATCACTTTGATTGTAGTCTTGAAGTTACAGGAGATATGTTTGAGTCTTCCAGTCACTTAAATTAGGCTTGCAGTGCCTCATATAATGTCTCGCTTCTCTGGTTTTCTCCCAATTTCAATTTATTTCTGTTTATGTGTCTGTCACCAGAGTAATCCTTCAGTGGAAGCTACTGTACTTAGCAAAGCAGAGAAAACTCTTTTTCTCAGAGGAGGAGAACGTAAACAGCAAAGTTAATGAAAGAATAGAAGCTGGCAAAAAAAGGCATGCTGAACTACTTGTGGAGGTATGTTAAACAGCAGGTATTATAACCCATTACATCCAGTGTTACAATATGTTCATGCTGTACATAATCAGAGTAAACTAATACCTAAGTAAGTAACCTCCAAGAGCCAATTCTTTGTAAGCTATTAAATATGATATCAGGTCTAAAGATCTTCAGTGCCTAAAGATCTAAAATCTCCATTCTTGGAGATATTCAAAAGCCATTTGGACATGGTCCTGGGTAACTTGGTCTAAGGGGCCCTGATTAAGCAGGGAGGCTGGACGAGATGACCTCCAGACGTCCCTTCCAACGTCAACCATTCTGTGATTCTACCTTACCTCCTATTAATAACAATTTTAAAGCAATTATTTATCTTAGCAGGTGTTGTGTTTTAAATGCAGATTGCTCTCATTTTGCTCTAGTTGCTTTTTTCTGAGTGGTCCAGGTAGATATTGTACATTTCAGAAATCACTGACCTTCATTTTGCTTTCTGTTATGAGATTGAAGACCTTGAGAAAGAGCTTATTCAGTCTGAAAACCAAGTCAAAGCCCTGACTGAAGAAGCAAGTAAGAAGGAAAAGGATTACAGGAATTATAATGAGGATTTTACTGACAAAATAAAATGTCTGGAGGTAAGTTTTGTTTTCTTTTTATTAACCTTGGGAAGATTTCTGATGGATGAATTGGCAGTTTATTGCATCTCATTGCAGCTATGCTCACTGGAGCTATGCTTAAGTGTGTCCCATCTGTCAGTAATTGTTTCAAGAAAATTCTCTACTTTTCAGGTTGATGTTTTTGGTTTTGTGGTTTTTTTAATGCTGAAAAGTACTTAAGACCCTCACATTGAGACACTGGAATGAGCACACACCCATATATGTATATGTAGCTATATATATTCAGGTACGTATGGGCATCTATGTCAAAAGAATGCAGTGAAGGTGTTTCTCAGAAGGGATGGCTCCCATTTTAAAATAAAAATATGTGCAGGATCAGTTCTGAGACTCGTCCAATTTAGCTTTGTAGTGAGCCTCCTAGTGTGTAACCTGTTAATGTAGAATGTGTTTCATCATTTTTGGGTAAACAGGCCAACATTCATGGAAATATGACAGCTTGATTTTAGACACTGGTCAAATTCTTCTCTGAATTATTGTTGTTGTAAATCTGTTGGAGTGACTGATGGTGTACAAGACGTAACCCAAGGCTACTTAATGTCAGTGTTCTTTAAAACACTGATGAGCTTTCATTCCCAGATAAAGCAGGACATTGAAATGCTGAATATGAACTATGCAGTGCTTTCAAAGATTTCAAGCACTTCTCCAGCCGTTGGTATATACCATATGCTCTATCCCCAGGGAAACTGTCTGACTCTTGATCAACAGTCTGATTTGAGATAGGATAAATCAGGTTCCAGGAGTGTAGGAAATATCCTCTTCTTTATATGCCTGACCTTAGAAAAGTAGATTTACAGAAGGCCTTGAGGATCTTTCTCATTTTGCTGGTGAAGAGGTTATGCTCCCGTATCATGCAAGACAGTTATGGTCATGAAGCTGCTCAAGCGTCCCTGAAAATCAGGGCTGAGACTGTCACTGCTAAGTAAACAGTTGTGGTGGATTCATTCTCATGCTCTTTCTGGCAGTTGAGCTATGCAGAATATACAGAAGAGATGCTAAATATACCTTGACACTTTGTCTTTTCTTTAATATGATCTGTTCTAAAAGAGTTTTTCCCTCATCCAATATAGTGCTGATGAAACTGTTGTCAGAGGGTTGCCCTTTCCTTTGTGGCCTTTTCATTCAGTGACACACTCTAACATTTTCTCCTTTTTTAACAGTTTTCCTGCTTTGCTTTCATTTCCTATCATTTTGATAAAACAATTGAAGTTTGCTCTTTATTTTTGTTCCCCATTTTGCTTTTGCAGCTTTCAGCATTTTCTTGCATTTGCTCTCCACTGTTTTCATCTGCAAAATGATTCTGTCTGAATGCTGCCTCATGGACATGGTCTGTGTAAGGGGAATAAATTCCTTTGTAAGAGTCATGTCAGATCAGGTTCATTCTGCTCTGTCTGGAGCATCATGATGATGCATGATATCGAAATAGTCCACAGAAATAAGACTCAGATCCCCTTTCTTTCTCTGCCTTCTTCACATACCTGTTTCTGCCAAGGGAGCCATTTCATCTATTCTCCTCCGTATTTTCCATTTTTTTCATTTTTTTTTACCCATCCTTCTGCTACAGTCTGTAACAAAACACAGCTCATGAGCATATCCAAACATCTATACTTTGACATTTTCTGATATTTCTGGTCTTTGATCACAGGAGGGGATATGACCTGACTTCAGTCTCAGAGGAAACAAAATCATGTAGTGCAGCATTTGACATTGACATCGTGTAAAGAAGCAAGTTCAGAGTCCTGTTGTTACTTCACATCCTGGGCCCAGTTTCGTTTCTTTTTATGGCTTTATTTCCTGCGTATAATCTTGTCTTTCTCTTAATATTTTTCTTCAAGTTTCCCAGTCTATATAGGTTGTTCCTGTTTTCCCTTTCTGTGTTTTTACCTATTGCAACAAAAGAGATGTATTTTTCCACTAAAGTCATTTAACTCATGACTTGTGTTCCTTTGGTCCTAACCAAGATGAGATTCCACTATGCTGAGAGATACATCAAATTAGACTTTTTTTTTCTTTTAAACCCAAAGGTCAGATATTTTTAAAGCTAAGGAATGAGGCAGAGAAAGATTAAAATGTACAGATTTGTAATGGTATTTAGGTGATGATCTGCTTAGTCTTTAAGAACTAATAGATCTTCTTCCCATGTTGATGTAACAGAGTGCAAAGATTCCCAGGCTGGTAAGTCTGTGCAGCCCTGTTATAGGGGGATGTAGAGCTCAGATCCAGGAGCATTGTAGTTATATTTGTATTAAACAAATATTAGTATGATTGAAAAAATATGCTTGTGGCTGGGCATGGAGCAACAACATGAGACAGGTCAAGCCACAGAATGACGTGCTGATAGGAAAGGACATGAGGAATAAGGTGAAAGCACATTTGTGGTAAGGCAAAGAAATATTTAAATTTGTTTTGCTTCACTGACGGGTCAGCAGAATCAAATACCTAGTGTACTAATGTCAGCATCAGAAAAGTAACATCACAGGCAAGGATAGGGAAGGAATCAGTTAGCAAGTCTACCTAGAGAACTCAGATGCCTTCAGATTATCTGAGTCTAATGAAATTCACCTTCAGGTAGTTAAGTGGCTGAAGCCATTTCAGAGCTATTCGTGGTTATATTTCAGTGCACGTCAAGAATAGGGGAAGGAAGCTCAAATCAACTTCAGTTCCCAAAATAGCCTTCTGGGTAAGACACAATGTTGGTCTACCAGGATCCTGCCTTCTGCAGTGATCAATAGTCCTGCTTGGAGAAATAATGTAAGAACAGTCAAATATAGAATGAACCTTCTTCTGTATAATCTCTGACAAATGAAGTGTCAGGAACTTCTTTGGATGGAGATGGTATCTGCATTTAATAGCTTTTGATGGAATTTTATGCTATGATGGATCTTCAGAGCACTATTCTCCTATCTCTGATTGACTCTTTTAGCTCATATGTACATTTATCCTCTATAACAAGCTATAACATATAATTTATTTAATAAGGACAAGAATTTTCTTTTGTTTTAAACCTGCTGTCTCAAAAGTTTATTGGCATCTTGCAGTTATTGTGTTGTGAGAAATAGTGAATAACTGTTGTCTTCTTATCTTCTCCAGCAAAGGTGTGTGATTTTTACACACCTTCATTGTATGTTCCTTCAGTTGTCTCTTTTCCAGGCTGAAGCATCCCAGGTACAAAAGCAGTTGGAAAAATCATCCTATCTAATAGTTACCCGTGCTTTACTGACAAAACAGAATATAATGGTCCCAGTTAGTTTGCGGGAGGTCTACTCTCATACTGGAATTAATCTGTTTTTTCTTTAATGACTCAGGTGATAGGATAGAGTGAATGCTTATTGTATCTGCAGATGACAAACACTGTAAGAGTGGGAGCACCCTCTGCAGGTCAGAACTAGAGTTCAGCATTATTTAGCAAGTTGGAGAAGTAATTTTGGGGCATTTGGGTAGAGACAGTACTCTGTACAAATCCATCATGGGGGAGTTATTTAGGCAGTGATAAATAGAACTAAAGCTGAAACGTTGAACGTAAGTCAATAAAGATTTGTAGTAATGAAAAAGGAAACTGTCAAACCAGTCTGTATAAAAAGGCTGAGCCTGGCAAGGCTTGTGATGTATGTTCTCTACTCTAGTTGGTTTTGGTAGGACACAGCTGGAGTACAGTGTCTGGTATTGATCAACTCATTTAAACGAGGATGTAGATTGTTTTGAGATCCAAGAGGAGTTCAGTAATGATGATCCAAAAAGGTTGAAGAAATGTGCAGCTTTTCCATTTAAAATAGGTAAATCTAAGAGAAGACATGGTAGTAACTACCAACTGAATAAAAATTCATAGCACAATGATAAGCTTTTCTCCTTGTCCACTTCCTGAGACAAATAAGAGGGAACAGAACAGATTTAACTTAAGAAAAAGTTAGGCCCTAAGAAAGCATTTACAGCACAGATAGTAAAAGCGTGGAATCAATTCTCTGAGACATGGTATCTCTGCCACTAGGGTTTTTAAGGACAAGTCAAACATCTGTCATGGGTACTTACATCTAATTGATTCTGCTTTAGAGTAGAGAGATGGACTAAGATGACCTCTTGGGATTGCTTCCTGTATTCTTTTCTCTGTTTTTTCCCCCTCTGGATATGTTGAATTATTAATGCATTAAATGCTGCTTAGATAGATTCTTGATTAATATTTTGTTTTGTTAAAGAATGACATCAAAACTGCAACTGAAAATCTACTTAAAAAAGAACAAGAATTAAACATAAGCAGGCTAACCTTGGAAGAAACCCAGAGAGAAACAGAAGAAAAGTATACAAAATACGAAGAACTGAGGAAATCAATTTTAGGTAAGTATTAAATAGCTCCTCTACATAGTGGGGCTTTCTCTTGCTGTTTCCAAAATTGGTATGCCGTAGCCCTTTGTCTGCCCATGGCTCAGGTGAACTATGAAACACATATAAATTGAGCTCTTTACAACAACTAGAATCTATATAGACATGGCCATAACACAAATAGAAAACATTTTCTAAAAAACCGCCGGACCAGTTAAACAGATCACTTACTGATAGCACCTAGTTTTATTTATAACAGCTTAACTCTAATGTTCAGTCATTACACTGTCTAAAAACCCTTTCTCTGCTTTGTAGAAAAGAAAGGTGAAGAGGTACAAGTCAAAAGAGCCATTCAGCAGTCAATCAAAACTACTGGGAAGCTCAAGGAGGACACGGTAGTAACTTAAAACTTAGCTGTACTACTTCTGGAAAGCTTCCACCACCAGCTTTATTTTCTTCCAGTAAAGACCAGGCATCCGTGGAGACTGGGACTGGGGGAGAGAGACTGGGGCTGGGGACATACCTTCCTCTCTGTTGCTGCGTTTCCACGAGGGGCATGCCTCAGACCTCAGCTCAGGCTGTAACCCAGCATTTATATCAAGCTGTCCTTGTGCATGATTTTGCATTCCTTAGGCAAGTGAGCAAGTCAAAAAGAAGCTGGTAAACTAAGGGCACTTGTGAACCTGCTTCTATTCAGATGCTTCCTACTGCTAGGGCAGGAATTTCTGCCACGTCAGTAACTCATATTTGAAAAATCTTTATGTATCCTTGCCTCTTTACCTGTATTTTTCATTTCTGACGAGGCATTCAATCAGCCCCAATGTGAAGAAAGAGAAACTTGTATAGCTGTGGGGGCAGTTGCAGCAGCTCAAAATGTCTGAGGTGTGGGGCATCTACTGCTCCCAGACAGTGTCCCCACAGAGCTTGCACAGTGACTCTGCCTGTCAGCCACCCTCAGAACTGCTACAGCTGAGAAGCCTGAGTGTGGTAGCCACAGTGCACGTCAGACCTGCTGTGCCTGCACTGGCCGTTTTTATGGTGCATACACAACCAGTCCCAGTGTGTACTGGGGCCATTTGATTAGGGCTGCTGGACATCAGGCAGCCTGGCCAGAGCGTGCTTCAGCTGAGCTGCACATCCCAGGCAAACAATCAGATTGCTTTTGCTTTCTGTTTCTCTGCCAGAACAAAACTTTTAGGTGGAAAAGGAACACAGTCAAACCTTCTGCTGTTAACAGGAAGAATTAAAGTGTCTTTAGTTACCGAGAAGCATAAGACAAGCTCAATAAACTACATAAAGGGCTCTTATGAAGCTGGTCAGATTGCAGAATTCGTGCCCCACTGGTCTGGTAATCGGCAAATTTCTCTGATGAGCTCCACAGAAGCCACATCAACAGAGAAATTGTCTCTGTTCAGAAAAGGGAGGCCTGTTTCTCCAACCATATTAGAATAGGAATAGCACAACAAAACAGTTGTGTACACCTGAGCTTCCAGTGATACAAAAGTGATGCCCCTGTCATTGGGTGAGCCCGCAGGAAGGTCACTTCGTGTCAGAGCTGGTTCCTTTCTTGTGGACCATAAGCAAGCCACTTCTCTCTGTATCTTTTCCTCCTTGTTGGTAGGAGAACATAGATACCTTCTTCAGGTGGTACTTTGACATTTTTAAATGAAAGTTGCCACATAACAAAAACTCTTTTTACTTTATTTAATTACACAAATTCTATATAAAGATCATTTAGCAGCAAAGGGTTTATTATTGACAGCTGGAGCTGAGGAATGAATTGCGGATCAAGCGCGACGCTGCAATTGGCCAATTGAAAAATCATACAGAGAGTATGAAGCTGCTAGAACGAGACATCTATGAGATCAACAGGAAACTTGACATTGTGAACACCGAGAACTGCAGATTCAAATTAGTGAGTATTTTGAAGCTTGACAGTGTTCCTTGTTAGTACGAAGTTCTCTGTTCATTTTTTATTTCACAGAGAACTAGATGTGGAAGATGATGAAACATAAACAGCACAGGGCAAACCTGGCCTTTTAAATGAACGTGTGGAGCTGTGTTTACTTCAACAGGAAACAAAGAGGAATATCCAAGGGCAAGGCATCTCCCTGAGGCATAATCAGTATGGTATATCTGCTGCATTCAGTCAGGGATTGTAGGAAAATGCCTTCCTGCCACATGACAGGGGCTGAGGTGAATGTGAGATGTAGAATAGACCTGCACAGTTTGGAATATATGTTTTTGAAGATACTGTATACCTTTCAAGTCCCAGGCTATCAGCATAGTAGAACCTCCTTCCCCTTAAAAGACATGAAGGATCCTAAAAGTGGTTTTATTGCCAGCCATTACCAGGCTGCCATCTGGGCCTGAAACCCACGTTTGTGCAGCTGTGTGGACTAAATTTCTGAGACGACCTGAACCCTGGGCACTGTTTGCTGCCTGCAAGCACAGAGCTCTGCTGCTGCAAGGGCAGCTGCCTGAATCCGTGTGTGCTAGCACTGCAGATGCTAGTACCAGCTACTCTGCAGCTCTGTCTGATTATTTCCTTATGGAAACAAAGGCTTCCCTCAGGAAGAAAACTCTTTTTTACACTACAAACATCCCTCTCCTTATGTACAGTTCACTAACAGAAGCTGAGAAGCTCTGATTTTTTCTGATGCCTATATTGCACCAGGGAATGCCATTTATTGTGCCCAACCTGGGCCACGTAACACATTCCAGCCCAACCTAGGACAGTACAAGCTGGGTACTGCTAGGGCTGATCCAATGTGAATGAGTCCATCCTATTTTGGGGGAGTGAGTGAGGAAGAGTTTCCCTGTTTGCACACGACCTTGTGCTGCTCCAGTTGTTCTCAGTGTCCTCATCCGTTTTATTTGGTAGCATAGACACAGCTGGCTTGTGTTGATTTTGGCAACTGTTAAAATTTGTTCAACAAGATGAAATGCATGTTGTTGTTGAAAGAAAGCGTGTCCACAGGAATACATTGACCTCTGCATTTCTGTAAGCTAAAACGCAGTTTATTCTTTGTGATCTCTTTAGAAACAGTGAAACTGGAAATTATTTAGAAGAATTTAGAGAAGAATTATTCAGTTGTATTTATTTTTTTCGCAGTGCAATGCACAGATAAAAGAAGATATATTTGCAATGAATTCTGAAGCAGAAAACCACAAGTCAGCAACAGTTAAAATCCTGAATGACCTAACAGTGCTTCATGGTAACATGTTAAGAACTATTTCAAAACAAAAAAAGTTACATTTTTTTAATAATAGCTTTCAGTCCTTATGTCATTTTTTGGCACAGCAATCTACCACATTTTAACTGTTAACTCTGTTGTAGATCTTCTTCTGAAGGGATGGTCAGAGGAGAGCTTTATTCAAAAGGTGAATTTTAATTTTCTACTGTACTGGTTTGCATAAATATATTTCATTTACCATGTAAAAAATAAAATTGCATTTTGCAAATAAGGCACCGCAACCTTTGAAGTCATACAGGGGCAAAGTATTAAACCTATGTTTTCTAGCATTGTATAAAAGTCCTGGCTATAAAGATAATTTTTCCTGATGTTGTTCCTTTTGCTGGTCTTATATTCAAACCTCTCTTAAACCTGTACCTAGTAACATTATTGCTGTTCTATATTCAGCTCATCAGCCTTGTAATATTTTTCCAGTTGGGGATGGTCTTCATTTTGAACAGAAATTAAACCAAACTGTCATGTAAGAAAGTTTTTCACCAGTTATTCCATTAGAAAGGCAAACTTTGCCTTTTTTATGCAAGATTGGGTAGTTAATGAAAAACTTCCTGCAGAGCTACAGGTCTGGTGGCCAGGCAAGCTGTGGTAAAACAAGATGAACAAACAAGTTTCTTAACATTTTGTGAGGGCTTTTTTTTTTTTTCCTTTTAAGAAAAAAATGACTTCTACTCTCTGTCATTACAGGAATTTCTGGAGAATGAGCAGGAAATACTGAACCAAGTGACAGCTCTAACAACAAAAATTCAACAACGAGAGGAAAAGACTGGTTATATTAATAGCAGGCTACAAAATAAGCTTGAAGAACTGGATTCTCTGGTTGTCAAAAAATCTAGCATGGACGACCACTGTATGATACACTAAACTTTTTCTTTTCCACTGTTTTTTTTCCCCCTTTTTTAAAAAAATCCCAGAATATATTCTTAGCAGTTTGTGATAAAACATAAGTAGTACAGCCATGTTCTACCTGATCCCTCTGCTGCAGATTGAAACCTAGTGGTATATTTATTAGAAGAACTGGGCATGCTTTATAACACAGCCTGTATATTATTATCTTTAATTTCCACTTTCTAAAAGCTTGTGATAAAAACAGTGAGGGGGCTATAAAACAGTCTGAGCATCACTGATCTTTCCAGAACTATACATTTGCTTTTCCACAAAGCATAAATAAAACTAACAGACCCCCCAACTCCCGCAGCTTGTGGTTGCATGGTTATCACTGTAGGACTATATGGTTAATTAAAGTTTATGTTCTCTAGAATATTACATGTGGGCAATTTGTACTGCTGTTTCCATTTAAATGAACAATATTCTATACTTTCATCTTGGGGAGGTGTGATATTACACAGGGGCCCTCGGTGCATACAAATCACTTGCTTCAGGGCCTCCTTTTAACTCAAATCCTATAGATACCTGCTTTACTGGTTGGTTCACAGAGGTCTCATTTCTAATGAGTCACAGGTTAGGTCACTGTATGACAATTGTCTTGTTACAGAATGTGTTTTTTATACAGATTAAAGCTGAAAGGCTATGGCATACAGGCTGCTTCCAAATCATTGGGTCTGGGTAACGTGACAGGAAAACAGGGAGAGGAACGATGAATTTTTAGAGGAAGGGACTGTCCCTGGAAGGAAGTCAGGCAGAGAGGGGAAGGATGGTGAACATCCAGCAGAAGAGAATCCTGCTTCATCTGAAAGCCAGTGACAGTATTATTTTCTGTGTGAAATGTGCAGGGCAGGTTTCTTCACAACGAGCCTGCGCAAAAACATTGCTTTGTCATTCCAAACTGCATGTATTTATCTGGCTGCATCTACCTAACTCTTTGGCTGCCATTACATTTTACTTTTTTTTTATGCTAGTGAGAGAAGGTGCTAAAAAGAGTTGATTAATTTGTCTTTTGCTTTCCAGGTTTTGCTGAAGGCTAAAGCACTGGAGCCTAGCAGGAAGGTCAGTGTTTGGGCATGCCATGCAAGGTCCGTGGGTTGCTCTGCCTTTTAATAGAGTCCCTCATTCTGCAGCCGTCAAAACCAGCACATGATTCTCTAGACCTATCAAAAGATGTACTCTTTTCTACAGCTAATGTTACCTGGGAGTTGTTGTTACTTTTCTTTTCAAAAACAAGATATAGCCCAACATTAAACCAAATACATACAGTCCATACATGGAAATGCACATAAAAGTGTACAGTCCTTAGTACCACACCTTTACAAATGGCTTTTCCTGCCTGGTGCTGCCCTGGCTGCTCACACACCTACTGTGTGTGTACTGATGTGACACAAAACTGTGTTTGGGACATTTTAAAGAAAAATATGCCTATGACTCTGTCAGTGATGGAAACGGTATTTTAACATGAGTTTTAAAACCATACTTTTAGAACTACCCTCTAGATTAGTATGGCTGCAAATTACATATTGTACATAGCAGCATAGAGAGCATTTGATTTCCTTAAGATCAATTACTTTCTTAATCCCTAAATAAAATCTTACTTCTGCATGAAGACTTAGTTTGTTCGCACACTATTTTTAGAAACAGTGAACCTGTCAATTGGCATTTCACAGAAAAAAAAAAAATCAGGAAAGGCGTATCAGATGTAATGAAATCAAACCTCTGGAAAAAGAGGAGAGCGACATCTCGAGGCTGCCTGGCTGAGATGACACCCCTCAAAACCCCTGAGCTGTTGGCAGGCTCTGTCCTTAGCAATATTGATATAGGTAATAGAATGAAAAAGGCATCACTGTCACACTTAAATATAGAACTGTACACTGTTATTTGCGCTGCTACAGCCAATGATCTACACAGTAGGAAGAGTTGAGATCTTCCTATTACTCTTCCATCTGTGTTTAGACTTTCAGCACTGCTCTGCATCTTCTTCTAGACCCTCTATAGCACTAAGTTACTGGTGACTAATGTACAGGATATAGACTTCAGGTATCTTCCTCTATAGTATAGAGAGACACGACTAGAGTCTTTGTCAGTGGATATTTGGCTTCAGGAAGGCCAAAACCTCACTTCTGAACAGCCTCAGAGGTTTTAGCAATTATCATCAAGGTGTTCACATAAAGGTTTTGATGAATGTAGACCAGAGATAATGTTATTTCTTTGAGGAGATCAGGAGTCTCCAATTCTTTTTATTAAATCTGTGCTGGTTTTGTACTTCAGTCACTCCAGCAGTTTCCATTATTGCAGCGGTGATACTGCATAAAGAGCTTTCTCTGCTGCTGTACTCCCATCCTTCCTGACCACTGCTGTTGCTGTAGTATGGGTACAGCTGCGGCCACGCAGCAAAAGAGGTGAGCTGTTGGCACCACTGCCAAATGGATGAAACAGGCATGAAGCACTCAAGAGGAGGAAGCTAAGGTGACTGTGCTGAAAGGTGCAGAGGAGGCTTCACCCATACGTAGTTAACAGATGCTTCACACGCATACTGGTCGCAAGTGGCTTGCTGACAAAGTCTATGCTATCAGCAAATGAAAATCTTTAATCTGATTTTAGATGGAACATTATAGTCAAGGTCTAAGAAAATTAATTTCATGGGAAGGCTACTACTGTTTAATCCTCTCCACGTATGGAGATACACGAAGTACACAGAGCATAAACTATATAGTGAACTTTACAATGCATTTCCTCTCTTTCTCCCTAGCAGTCAGACTAAAGCATCATAAGGAATAAATGAGGAGATGATCAACATATTTTATGAATACAAAAGTTTATTTCTGCTGGTGGGGGACAGAAGCTAGAGTACGTGATGAGAAAACCAAGCTCTATGTTATATTCAAGTTCTACTTGTTTTGTTGAAAGTCTACTGAAAAGCAGGCTCTATTGTTTTATTCAAACAACACCTAAATTATTATATTAGGAAATAAACATATACAAGCAAACCACTGTACTAGATTGCGTCACAAACTTTTTACATGGATTCACAGGGATAAACAGATACACAGACATTTCCTTCGATATACAACAGATACTTATGAAGAATACAAAGTGCAGCTTTTTAGTATTATACAGTCTCCCTCAGAGGTGTTTCACCTAGAAGTCTTCTACATAAATAACTTCTTTTAGAACAGAAGTTTCCAAAGCATAACAAGCACTAAAATTGCTTAATCCAGATCATTAGTACAGCGTTGTTGGCGCAGGCTCCCTTTAATGTCCATTTCCACCTTCTGAGAGTATGCGCGATGGCTCGGTGTACTTTGCTGTCAGTAAGTAGAAGAGGGCAGGTGCAGGTACCAAGGCAAGCAACGGCAGGTCCTGCTCAAGCTTGTCGAGTTTGGAAATGGAGATGATTCCATAGGCATGAAGTAACCAGTGGCTGAAGAGGACAACAAGCCTTTTCTTCCTGACAAGAAGATCCTTGAAAGACTTGCAAAACAAACACAGCATCCTGTTAGCATTCAGCCTGTTACCTAGTACCTGATGTTTAAGAGATGTTATAGGTAGCGCACAGAGCCTGCATGAACCCTCCTGGGTTTGAGCCCTTCCAGCACATAACACAGTTTCTCAGTGCACCACAAGAGGGAAGTCTCGCAGGAGCTTCCTCCAGCTAAGAGGAAGAGAAGCTGTAAAGGAATAGGCTTAAACACAGAATACACTCCTGAGAAAAGGCAAGAGACAAAGTGGTCTCAAGTATTTTATGTTATGAGTTTTAACATAGGGAACATGTTTACCTACCTCCACTTCAGAAGCAGACATGTACACAGCCAGTGTAATCAAAGACAGCACCAGTATGATGTAGGGAAAGGCATAATCTAAAGGCAAACATCGAACACGTTAGCAGGAAAAAGAATACATTAGATACATGGAAAAACTGTCTCCGCTGAAAGGTATAACCGTGGGTGTGAAGTAAACTAAGCTACTACAGCCCAGCTCTTATCGTCACATCAAACACGCACAGCAGTAAAGGTCAGCCAAGCACAACTATGCAACGCTTTTGTCTTAGGTTTTCAAACTTTTTCTAATATTGCTAGGTGGAGTTAATGTACACTCAAATCACTAACTGAAAAAGGCAGATAATGAGAAAAGTAAATCAGGCTGAGTGGGGATTTTGTGGCATCTGTCCCCTTCATGTGACAAGTACGCTGGAAGCCAAACCAAAAATAGCTGATCTCCCCAAACTTATACTTTAAACCATCTCTGAAATCAGATAAACTCCACCTTAGCAGAAAGTGGAATTAACTCCCTCTGAAGTACTTTCCTCTCATACCCCCTCTACTCCCTTTTTGGGAAAAAGATGGTCTCTAGCAGCACCAGCAGAGGCAAAGCAGTGCTGGTCAGGAGCCTGGTTAGGACAGGGCTTTCAGATAAGAATCCTCACAATAACCTTAAAAAACATCCTTATTCTCAAAGCAAAAAGTGTCGTGTTCCTTCCCTCCCATAAATCATTTGTTAGTGTGTGTTTATAGGTACGTTTATTAGTGTTATTAGGAGAGAACTCACAGAGCAGGCCTCCTCCAACGGCCTGAAGCACAGTGAGGACAGGGAAGAAGTACAGTGCTGCATAAATGCTTTTAAATCGATCAGATTTTCCTAAACCACAGGCAATTTTCTTAACCAGAAGAGGCCGAAGTAGCATCATTAACACAAGACAGAAGGCGTAATATATAAACACAATGGTGTACCTGAAAAAAAAAAAGATAAATTCCTTAAAATGTGCAGTTCTTTTTCTCCTGCAGACTCAACTCAGAACCAGGGAATTTAGGGTTAGAGTCAGTCAAGTCTAAAGAATTTACAATCAAAGGATATAAACACAGAACGATGGGCTCACTTCTCCTATGGGAAATAGTGAAGATGCAGCAAAGGGAAAAAAAACCCAAAGTCTTATGCTTCATAGCTAAATAGCCTGGATTATGCCACCTTCTTTGGTGACTCAGAAAGTCATTAGGTGTTGCTAAGTGTTTCACACAAAAAACAGCTCAATGCATGAAAGACTTCAGGCAATTGATATTCATTTGTCTGAGTTATACCTAAACGCTTTTTGCGGCTTTGAGAAGAGGCACGGACAGAAACACAGTTGTATAAAAGGAAGGGACAGACAAAAGCCTTTACACTCACAGGGGATAGACTGCTTCATGAGTGCAGTGCACTGTGGTGATGTAGTCAGGACTTGGGTTGTAAAGCATCGTGTACCAGTCCGAAAGCTTCTTCACCTTGCAGGAGCGGATATGCAGAGAGCCGACAGGGTCGCTGACAAGCAGTGTAACAATTGCTGCAATGCTGCACTCGAACAAGGCGGTGACATGCTGCAATAACGCGCTGGAACTGGGGAAGGAGGGAGAGAGAGAGATTTACTACTATTTTGCTAACACTATAGGAAATCTAAACGCCAACTGAAAAGTGGAGGCCCATGCAGTACAGAAACTTCTACAGAGTTAATATTCACCATGACCAAGGATAGGCCAACTCTGCTTGAATAAAAAGTTAAGTATTTGAAGCTGAATGTGAAAACTCATTTAAAATCTTGGATGATTTAGGTGTAAAATGTGACTAGACAACATTCCAGCTTCTTAAATAAAAGCTTGCTGTAGCATAAGCATCCTGTCAGGGGAGGGACAGCAACACTCATGCTGTTGCAGTTTCAAAGAAAGCAGCAGTGAGGATAAGACGCCACATATCTCAGAAGGGGTAACATTGTTACATACGATATAAGCAAAATTTTCAAAGCTGCAAGTCCTTCTTAAAGATAGTATATATTCATATATTAAACTCTCTCAGTCCCCTATGTTTTCAGTGTTTAGTACACTTCAGTTATTACTTCTTAAAAGTTTCAGTCTAGCACCTAATGGCCACGTGCAGCTATGGTTTTAAACCTCTTTTTACAGAACTTCCTTGATGCACCATGCTGACATAAAGGTTACATCAGCTATACTATTAGGACCAAAACCCAGTACACGTATTCCTAAAGAGAAAACTCAAACCCATTCTCTCGTTGGACGTGCGCAGCACCGCTGATCAGGGCCTCTGCAGGTGGCAGGTCTGGCCCAGGAGAGAGGGGATGACACAATGAGCTGCTCCTGCCCACTACTGGGAAATTCAATCCAGCCCAAATTGCCAGATGGACTGGGCACCACATTAAAGAGATACAGATGATGTCCTGAGGGCACTGACCAGTAAGAAGGGCCTGCAGGACTCTTGCATTTGTAAATAAAAACTCCCTCCAGCTGCCCAAAGCTTATGTGCTACCATATCAGCTCAACCAATGGCATGAACCGCTGGACAGTTCAATTAACCGTCTCAGATTGATCACTCATGGGTAAGAGATTTCTGTTTTTAAATAACTTATCTGAAGAAGGAGTATACCAACCTCTTTTTTCCTGAATACCATTCAATAAAGAACCAGTGTAAAACCAGGGGAAGCATGGCCATGAAGCCAAGGTACAACCAGTCATAGCGGTCTGGAGATCCCATACATTGCCTGCAGATTTTGTTGTCATCAGTTCTCTGACCTCTAGGGCATACCTACAAAAAGCAGAGGCTGTATTTACAAAGCATCTGAGTACCAATAACGAATCATTGCAGTTCCTGGAAAAACAGCCTGAAATAGTACTGGGGCAAGAAATGTATCAGATTTTTAAAGAGATGAAACATTAACATCAGCAATTTTTCGGCTTATGCTGGCCTTGCTCCCTCTGACTCTTACTTTTTAATATAACCAAAGGTGATGCGTATTTAAAAGGCTTCATCCAAGACTCTC
The DNA here is from genome assembly GCA_013397275.1 of Burhinus bistriatus. Taxonomy (NCBI): domain Eukaryota; kingdom Metazoa; phylum Chordata; class Aves; order Charadriiformes; family Burhinidae; genus Burhinus; species Burhinus bistriatus. Next base: position 138,287 of record VYXH01008480.1, on the reverse strand, counting down.
TTTTCCTCTCCTGCTGTCATGCCACCTCCCTTTCATTGCCAAGCTCACGCACCAAGCTGCTCACAACCACTGCCCCACAGAGTTTCTTGCTCTCCGTTCATTCCACCCTCCCTGGATCTTGCTCTCCCTTAGTACTCCAATAAACCGGTGGGCAGAGTGATTTCAGCACAGCTCTCTGTACCATCCCGTCCTCTTCCAGCTTTCGCAGCCCCTCTGCTCGGCTCCGGTTTAGCGCCTCCTTCGGGGAACCTTTCATTGAGCAGCTCCTGCTTTGGGTACGGGAGCTCTGCCCGCCCTTTGCAGCCCTTATCTCCACCTGCTCCCCCAGGGCACCTCGGGGCTGTGCTGCGGGCTGCTGTGCTGCTGACAGCGGGATCCGCTTCAGTCTCCGGAGGGGCCCAGCCCGGGAGGGAGCGGGGCCATCGCCCCTCCCCAGGCCGAGCCTCCCCCGAGCCGCACTTACCCCGCAGTCCCCGTAGGTCTCCACGGAGCCGTTGACCGACAAGACGGTCCTGCCGCAGTACAGTCCGAGGCAGGCGGGCTGGATGTCCANGGAGGCACCGAGCGCCACCCCCGGCCCGCTCCAGCCACTGACAACCTTGCCCACGCCCACTACCAGCCCGATACCACCGGGCCCGGTGTCCCCTGCCCGGCCCGCCCCGTCCCGTCCTACCGGAGCGGAACATCCCGGTAACCCGGCAACAGACTCGCCGAGCCACTTCCGCACACGCCACTTCCGCTTCCGACGCGGGGACAAGCTCCACCCTCCGAGGGATGCCGAACAAGCTGGCACGAGAACCCCTGCTGGTCATC